>CM021109.1:35450520-35693216 GCA_007115665.2 Sequoiadendron giganteum | reverse complement strand
AAACATCTGCTCACCATTTGGACAAGCGACATTAATCAGATTGAGTCGGGTTTGTTAGTGCATCGCCTGATACACTTGCTAGTAAGGCCATGGACATTCTGGAGTCTACACAAACGCAATTTGCACATGATGTTTTTCTAAAAGGCTTCGCCCAGACCAATATCACCATCGTGGGGGGGTCTCACAACAATCTATGGCAGCAATTTCACTACTTGCAAACATTATTATCTACAACTCTAGTGAACCGGTCTTGCTTCACGGGATCTTATATCTAACTAAAAACTGTGAGATTCTATGTATTTAATTTTGTTATAGACTTAGATCACTATTATTAAATCAAATGGATTCTCTGTGTTATTTGCTGAATTGAGTGAATGTGCTTAGCGTCTATTGTGATTAACATCTTTATATCTCAGTACTAGTACTTAAAACTATGCATAGCATATTAAAGTATTTTGTATTGCTGAGCAAAGAAAATACATCTCTGCCCTAATCTGGACTGGGCATCTTACAGTGGTATTAGAGCCACAATCCTGCCAGCCTGTGGATGATCTTACATAAATGCAATTGAGTCAAAGTGATTTGAGGGCTATAGAAAGAGAGAGGAAGAAGTCTGAAGCATCCTCTCAGAACAATGACAGTGGAATAGGAGGTAGAGGTAAGACGAAGATGGTAGATCAGAACAATGAGATCAAATCCTTCCTGTAGAAACAAGATCAAGTAAACCAAACACTGTTGCAGATGGTGCAGGCCTTCACTATTGCTATCACCAATAGCAAATCAGGACCTAATAATGTTGATGAGGGTAAGTTTGAATGTTCTGGAGGGGGAATTCATAGAAAAACTTCAAATGGATCGACTCTTAGACCCTCCTAGCCCATTTTTTTGCCTAGGACAGAGGCACCTCAAGAAGAAGGACAAAATCAGCCTGATTTTAGTAGTATTCTACAAGATTACATGAAGCTAGATGCCGACATTCGAGTAGAGATTCCCTTTGATCAGTTCAACAATGCTAGAAAGGGATTTAGAATTGATGGAAGACAACATTTGCAGTGAGCCAATAAAGATCTCTAGTACAAAGTCAACAAACTTTCACTCCCTACATTTGATGGTTCAAGGAAAGTTATTGCACGC
Organism: Sequoiadendron giganteum; assembly: GCA_007115665.2. NCBI lineage: Eukaryota > Viridiplantae > Streptophyta > Pinopsida > Cupressales > Cupressaceae > Sequoiadendron > Sequoiadendron giganteum. The sequence goes on along the minus strand of CM021109.1, from coordinate 35,692,082 downwards.
GCATGGGTGCAAAAGGTAGATACATACTTCTCTCTCAGCCCTATGACCGAAGATGAAGTTGTCAAGTTTTCCATTCTGCATTTGGAAGGTATAGCTCGCGAATGGTGGCACCATGGCATTGTTACACAAGGGTTTGACCTTGTTACTACATATGCTGATTTCACACAAAATCTTATAGAGAGATTTGATAGAAGGGATCTGAAGGTGTACTTCCAAGAACCGACAAGGGTAAAGAAGCTTGGGACGGTGGATGATTATGTTGCAAAATTCCAAAGGCTAGCTATTATGGTTCTAGATGTATCAGATAAGAGACTCATGTTCCTTTTCATTGAAGGGCTATCAAAATCTTTTCATGGTTTTGTAAGGGCTTTAGAGCCAACATCATTGGAAGAAGCTATTCGAAGAGCCTTAAACCTTGAGGATTCCACCAAGAAGGACAAACCCATGATCAAAGGCACATTGATAGGGCACAAAAGAAAATTTTTCCCCAAGGCTACTCATCCACCTAAGTTCCTCCTTCCAAGGCCTAACGAAATGGACTTGTCTAAGAATGAGCTCCGAGGAGAAACTTATGCTTTCATTGCAAGGAGCCATGGAGTCGAAGCCATAGATGTTTGAGAAAAGGTCAAATCCACTACATTGAGGTAGTCTCCGATGATGAGGTGGAGGAAGGAGAAGGTGAAATTGAGGAAGCTACCAATGAGGAGGAGCAAGAGATAACCATAGAAGGAGAACATATTGGAGGCACCCTTGCAGCGCTTTCAAGGGCACCATGATACCATTCTCTTCGTGTTAGAGGGTTTCTTCAAGGGCAGCGAGTGACAGTATTGATAGATAGTGGAGCCACTCATAATTTCATTGACAAGAGGACCATAGCCAATATGGGTTTGAGGTAGAAAATTTTGAAGGGTTTGATGTATCCACCACAAGAGGTAACATTCTCTCTTGCACCCATCAGATACAGTAGATGGAGCTAATCCTAGGGGGACATAAGGTGTGTGATGATTTGTACGTGGTTGACATTGGCAATAGAGATGTGGTCTTGGGAGTACAATGGTTGCATTCGCTTGGGGAGTACACAAGTAACTACCAAACTATTGAGTTGAAGTTCAAACATGATGGGAAAGAGATCATTCTTCGAGGCCTATCCAAGGGTGGCCCAGTGGTAGTTTCAGCTAAGAGGATGGAGAGGTCTTTCCGTAGAGATGAGGTGGCTTGGGCAACAAAGTGTTTGGTCACAAATACTAGTCATCCAAAGGAAGGAAGAACCTACCCCATAGACATCCAGTCCATCTTAGACAATAAGTTCAAGGTATTTCAAGAGATCCCTTTCGGATGCCACCTGATAGAGGATTCCAGAATGTGATTGAGCTTGAGGAGGGAGCCAAGCTCATCAACACCACTCCCTATCGACACCCCAGGATATAGGAGGAAATCGAGAAGGAAATGATGCAGGGGCATCCATTTTGATGCATTTGTTGTCATTTTGTAAAGGTTTGGAATTTGTTGTCCAACCCTAGTTTTGAGTTGATTTGCGTTGTTTTGTGCAAATAAGGTCATTTTGGACCATTTGGGGTCATGTGGGTACCTTTTTGATGGCTAAGTTAGAAAACTACAAAAAATGTCAACAAAAGTGCAAAAATGCATACAACTTTGCAACTTTGGAGTTTTGAATAGGAAATCGGTTTTGGGCAGTTAGGATGAATGTATTTTGAAGGGGAAAGTGATTTCTCATGCCCAACAGGTGTGGAAGGTGATTGAATGAAAAACAAATCATTTTTGCAATGTTTCCTTGTTTTCTGTGTGTAGCAGTCTGAAATTCAACTTGTATAACCTTGTACTGATTGGTATGGACCTGCAATTGATTGGAAAAGTTGAAGAATCTTTTACTCTTCCAAATGCAATTGGTTTCATGAATTTTTATTGTGGTTTGCAAAAGTTATAGCATTTTTAGTATTGACAGCCCCAACCCTAGCCAGGGTTTCCAACAAGCAAAAATAATTCATGGATAGAGTTTCCACTGTGGAAAATCGATGAAACTTGGTGGAAATCTCTGTATCATCGCTGCCCACACTTCTCCAAAAGGAGAACCTTTGATTTGATCTTTTGAGTGAGTTATCTTAGACAGTATGCTTCATTTTGCAAGGAATAATCTAGAAAACCTAGTTGCTTGAGGGTTTTGCAAAACCTATATGTTATTTGATTTTCCAAAGGAATGATGAGTTGCAAATCATCAAAATGCATTGTAAGAGGGCTTGAACAGTCCAAGATTTCATGTGTCATGTTAAAATTGCTTGTTGAATGCCCATTTGGCTATAGGAGCAATGCGCCTAGGGTGAACTAGGATGCACTTAGCCATTGAATGCGATGAATCATACTATGAAATGTGTCAAGTGAGTCTAGAATAAGTCCTTCCTCTGCATTAGGAAATCAAGGAGTTGTTGGACATGGGACACATTTGTCTGAGCTCTAGTCCCTTTGCTTCATCCGTAGTGTTGGTTACGGAGAAGGATGAGACATTGAGGTTGTGCATCGATTATAGAGCGCTCAACAAGAAGGCAATCAAAAACCGCTCTCCCATTTCCAGGATCAATGAGTTGATAGATGAGCTCCATGGTGTAGTATACTTCTCCAAGATTGATTTGCGCTTAGGATATCACCAAATCAGAGTGAGGAAGGAAGATCTGCATAAGACGACTTTCAAGTGTCACTATGGGCACTATGAGTACTTGGTCATGCCATTTGGGTTGACCAATGCCCCTGCTACCTTCCAATCTTGTATGAATTAGGTATTCTTTCTACAATTGAGGAAATTTGTTTTGGTTTTCTTTGATGACATCTTGATCTATAGTAAAACATGGGAGGATCACTTGAAGCATATTGAGGAGGTGCTTGATATACTTGAGCATCATTCATTTTATGCCAAGGTGTCAAAATGCGAGTTTGGGATGACTGAAATTCTGTATTTGGGGCATAAGATTAGTGCTCAAGGGGTTAGTGTTGATGAGGAGAAGATCAAGGCAATTTAGGATTTGCCTAGACCCAAGAACTTATCAGAGTTGAGAGGATTTGTGGGCCTATGCAGCTATTATAGGAGATTTGTGAAGGGTTTCTCACAACTTGCAGCCCCCTTGACCAACTTGACAAAGAAAGGAGCATTCTCTTGGAGCCCTACAACACAACAAGCCTTTGATAAGCTCAAGGAGGTGATGAGCTCATGTCCTGTTTTAGCTATTCCTGATTTCTCACTTCCTTTTGTGCTTGAGTGTGATGCTTTAGGAGAGGGTATCAGAGTAGTTTTGATGCAAAATAAACACCCTATAGATTATGAGAGCAGGAAGCTCAAAGATTCAAAGAAAGTCTTCTCTATTTATGACAAGGAAATGCTAGCTATCATGCATGCCCTTGCCAAATTCAGATAGTACTTAGTTTGTGACAAGTTTGTGGTAAAGACAGATCATAACAGCCTCAAGTTCTTCCTCAATCAGCTGATTTGAATGATAGACAAAAAAATGGGTAAGCAAACTCCAGGTCTACGATTTTGATATTGAGTATGTGAAGGGTAAGAAGTTAGAACAATGTAGTGGCTAATGCACTCTCTAGAAAGCCTCATTTTTGCTCCATGTCTGATATATCTGCTGATTGCAAGATTGCAATAATACCTGAATATGCCAAAGATTCCATTGCTACTGATATTTTAGAGGGGAAGGTGCTAGGTGATAGATACAAGGTAGTTGAAGATCTCATCCTCTACAAGGACTGTGTTTATCTTGTGCCAAAATCAAAGGTTAAGCAGAAGATTATGAAGGCATGTCATGACCATAGTTGGAAAACTCGCCCCAAGAAAAAACTCGCCAAGCCAAAAACTGGAGAGTTTTTAAAACTCGGAAAAAACTCGGCAAAAAAACTTGGGAACTTAAAAAATTGCATAAATTTCATTAGAAACACATTTTTTTTGCAAAATTCAATGACAAGATGAATCCAATGAATCCATAAATGAGTACAAAAGTGTTTTCTATTAATTTTGATTGACTTCAATGTAAATTGATTACAAAATCGCATTCTTATGCGGAATCTCGATGGCTAAAAGCCTGAAAGTCTAATACATGAAATCAATAAAACTAGAACTAGAAGCAAATACTAAACAGCAACTAAATACAACATGCTAGGCTTTCCTCTTCCCTAGTCTAGCAGCAGCTAGGGAAGAAGGGGTGGGTCCTCTAGCCCTCCCGCGTGTGCGTGGTGGTGGTGGCAGTGATTGCACTCGTGGTGCTGGTGCTACTGCTACTGCTACTGGCTCCTCGGCTGGCATGGAAGGTTGTGTTTGTGGCTCTGGCTGAATCTCATCAATATCCTCAGGAATGTCCTCCAACCCTACATCTCCTGATGCACCCACATCCTCCATTGCTTGTCTCTCAAAGTCAAGGATCTCGTCCGCGCTAAACAATGGAGGCTGCTCATCTCGCCCTGTCCAATCACTATAAGGATCTATCTCATCTAAATCAATAGGATCCAGTGATTTTTCTTCTACTCTCTTTGTGCGCAACCGAAGGTTGTATTGCACAAAGACAAGATCATTCAGGCGCTTTTGTGCTAACTTGTTCCTCTTTTTCGTGTGAATGGACTCGAACAAGCTCCAATTGCGCTCACAACTGGATGCACTACAGGGCTGACATAATACGCGGAGGGCAATTTTTTGAAGATGTGGGGTTTTTCCACCCCAATTTTTCCACCAAACCTCTGCAAAAAAAATAAATATTGAAGAGTTAGAAAACAAAGTCAAAGACTCAAAAGTCAAAAGTAAAACACATTTTATCAAATTATATGATGCATGTGAAATAAACTTAAAAGTTAAAGACTCCCAATTTTATACCTGGTGGCAGAGTGTTTCTTCCTCTAAGAGCCATCTCTGAAGAAAAGAGATTACCAGTTGCTTCCCTGTACATATCCAACTCGATGACGATGTGGTCTCTCGCTGCAACCTCGGATTCCATCCTCTGAAAGCATGTCATGAGCCCCTCCATAACCTCTCCATTAGGATCAGAGAAGCTCTCTGAGAAGAGATAATAAGGGTTGAGGAAGTACCCTGCTGCATGGATGGGTTGGTGGAGTTGATTGTTCCACCTCCTATCAACAATTTCCCATATGGGATCAAATTTCAGGCTGTTCCCCATGTAGTAACTTTTGATAGCCTCTTTGGCCCTATCCATGGCCTCATAAATATATCCCATGGGGTTTTGATCCCCATCTACCAAGCAAAGGACTCTTACCAAGGGCTCCGACACCTAGATTAAAAATACAAAAAGATCAAAGTTAGAAATTTATAATGAAAGGCTTAAAGTTAAATTAAAAAAAATATATATTTATATTCAACTTGAGTTTAAAATTAAAATCAAAGTTTTGAAGTTACCTTCACGATCTTTGTAGCTTTTTGTGCAAACAAGTGGTCAAAGACTATTGCAGCAACTCTCTCTCCTTCGGGCTTCTTTGAATATGAGGAGTCATTCAATGCTTGACTCACAAACATTTGTTTTAAAAAGCCCAAAGAATCCAAAATGCTTTGCAACGTTATGAAAATCGTTGCAAACCTTGTGGCACTTGGTCTCACCAACTCCTTCCCTTGCGTATGATCTCTCATCAAGCTAAGAACCCAAGGGTGATTGTAGATAAATTTTGTGATGCTCCTTGAATCATCTACAATCGGTGCCACCCAAACAAGTTTGCCTATGTCCTCCAAAAGAAGGTCAAGGCAATGTGCCACACAAGGTGACCAAAAGAGTGATGGATGTCTAATCTCAAGCATTCTTCCTGCTGCCACATACGCTGCTGCATTATCTGTGATAACTTGCACCACATTAGCAATCCCCACCTCCATCACAACTTCTTCCAACAATGTACACAATGTATCTGCAGTTTTTATCCTGTTGGAAGCATCTATCGACTTCCAAAACACAACTTCACCTTTGCAAGCAACCAAAAAGTTAATGATGGTGCGGTTTCTCCCATCCGTCCACCCATAAGAAAGAATGGAGCAGCCATATTTCTTCCATTTAACTTTTTGTTGTTCAACCACTTGCATTGCCCTTTGGGTTGCATTTGTGAGCAACCTGCAGGTACAAAGTAAAATAATTAAATAAGTACAAAATTGTAAGTTTTAAACAAAAAATAGCTTCAATTCAACATAAATAATAAATTATAAATTAATTTGATTTAAAGAACATAAACTTAGCATAAAATTTAAGTTGACTTTCACCTACCTCCCACTCAAATCTTTGCGAGAAGGTGGCTTGAAGCCTTTTCCCGCAACTGTCAATGCAATGACCATATTGTGCCAATAGGGACTACTCGCCACATTAAATGGTATGTTATTGAAATACCAAAAGTCAGCACATGCCGACTCGACATGTTGATGCACCTCCTTGTTCCACCCTGTAGCCTCCAATGATACCTGTGCTCCTGGTGTGTTTCGAGGCTCAAAAAAACTCTGTGGGTTGCATGAAGATGAAGGTGGTGGTGGCACTGGCACTCTAGTCGAAGTCGAACTAGAGGAAACGGGGGGCCTACAGGACAGTATAGCTGTGGCTGTGCTATGAACGCGAATTCGTGGACCACGAAGAGAGCTAACAATGCCAATATCTCCCTCCTCATCTGACTCTATCTCCATGTGCTCAGCCTCGTGCTCCTGAGTTTGGCCATGGGCATGCGCATGTCCACTAGCTATGGCAGCTGCAATGGCTTTTTTTGCCCTCTCCCTTTGCATTTTTCTTTCCTTGGCAATTGAGAGTAGTGCAAGCATCTCTCTTCTAATCTCTTCTTTGGGCTTCTCACAAGGCTTGGCATGACGCTAAGGAATGCCTGCAAGATGTTATTTGAGGCGATTTATGCCTCCATGATATGTATTCTTGCACTCACTGCAAACAACTGTTCCAGGTACGTGCCCTCTCATGCCATACTTCCATGTAGGGTCTCTAGCCCCTGCAGGACGAGTGCCTGGAACCCATGATGATGGTGTAGACGGGGTGGAACATGATGGGGCAGGGTTGGAACCTGATGCTGAGCCATAAGCCATTATAGTGTGTATTCAATGCTCAATGATCAATCTACACACACAAAAAATATGTACAACATATTAGTTTTTTAATACAAAAAAATTTAAAAAACAACCTAAATCATTAAAAATTTAAAACTTAAAAGATATAGAGCTAAATTTTATTTAAATTGATACAAATGTGTTTAAATGAATTATAAATTAACATTATTAACTAATCTTATCATTCTACACAAAAAATGAACCTAGGTCTGAAAATTTGAAAAAACAATGAAAAAAATGAAAAAAATCAGCAAAAATCAACAAAAGATTGTGATGAATCTTGTTTTTTGGATTGTAAATGCAAAAAAATTGTTTCTTTGTGCTCTATTATGATTTTTTGTCAATTTGGAATGAGTATTTTGCAAGAAGAATGAAAGAAAATGATTAAGCAAAAATAAAAAACAAAAACAAAACCCCTACCTGTGAATTGAATTTCTCTTCAAAATCCACACAAAATGGCGTTTGAATCTGCTCTCCTCGATGGAAAATTGTTGGAAATGCTATCTCCTTGCTTGGGGGGGGGTTTTGAGCTCCTCACACAAACTATCATTCAATTTCGAAATGAAATGAAACTGAAAAAAGACGTTTTTTCACTTTATGCCTGCGCAGCCGAGTTTTTTTGTCGGACTTGCGAGTTTTTGGCGAGTACTCGCCACTAAAAACTCGCGAGTTTTTGTAAAAACTCGAAAAAACTCGGAAATTACAGGTGGCGAGTTAAACTTGTAAAAACTCGCCTTGAGAAAAAACTCGCGAGTTTTTCGCGAGTGTGTCAACTATGGTCGTGACACACCTCTTGCTGGTCACCCAGGTTTCTACAAGACATACAAGAAAATGAGGGAATGTTTATCATGGAAAGGGCTAAAGAATGATGTGTTGTAGCATGTTAGAGAGTGTTTGATGTGCCAACAGAACAAAACTAAGTATGTTTTTCCAGTTGGTCTATTGCAGCCCCTACCCATTCCAAATAAAAAATGGGAAAACATCTCTATGGACTTCATTACAGGGCTACCTAAGGTGCAAGGTAAGGACTGTATTTATGTGGTGGTTGATAGGCTTACAAAATGCTCACTTTCATGCCATTTCTTTAGAATTTAAGGCTCCACAAATTGTTGATTTATTTTTTAGAGAAATATTTAGACTTCATGGATTACCCAAGAACATTGTGAGTGATAGGGACATCAGGTTTATCAATTTGTTTTGGAAAGAACTCTTTCGTTTGGCTCACACAGAGTTAATTCCGAGCACTAGAACCACCCTCAAATAGATGGACAGATGAAAATAGTGAATAAGTGGATTGAGGGATACCTAAGAAACTATGTTACAGGGCAGCAATTAGCTTGGGTGAAGTGGTTACACCTAGGGGAATTTTGCTACAATACTACACATCATATGTCTATTGGTATGTCTCTCTTTAAAGCACTTTACGGATATGATGCTACTTCTTTTATGGATTTGATCCTTGCAGATAGTAGAGTGTCGGGTGCTAGGGGCATGGTGCAACAAAATGTTGATATCTTGAATGCACTCAAGGAGAATTTACAGTGTGCTCAAAACCAACAGAAGCTATATGTAGATCAGCATAGGATTGAGAGGGTTTTTGAGGATAATGACATGGTTTATTTGAGGTTGCAGCCTTATAGACAGTCTACCCTCAAGGGAAATGGTGCAGAAAATTTAAAGCCCAGATTCTATGGCCCCTACTGAATTGTGAGGAGAATTGGGGAGGTTGCATATGAGCTCGAATTACCCCAGGGCAGCAGAATTCATATCATTTTCCATGTGTCATGTCTAAAAAGGGTGTTGGGACAACATATTGCACCCTTAATTGAGCTGCCTCCTCTTGACAATGAAGAAAAATTGATACTCGAGCCTGAGACGGTGATGGATGCGAGAGAGAAAGGCTGCAAAACAAGGTCATACCTAAATATTTGGTGGAATGGAAAAATATCCCAATCGAAGATGCAACATGGGAGGGAGTGGAGATCTTTGAGCATCCTAACTTGAGGTTGCTTGAGGACAAGCAACAATCTGGAGGAGGGGACTATCATGTCCCAAAGTTTCCGATCTAACTTCCTTCAGTGTAAAAAGGGTGTTGGGACAACATATTGCACCCTTAATTGAGCTGCCTCCTCTTGACGATGAAGAAAAATTGATACTCGAGCCCGAGACGGTGATGGATGTGAGAGAGAAAAGGCTGCAAAACAAGGTCATACCTAAATATTTGGTGGAATGGAAAAATATCCCAATCGAAGATGCAACATGGGAGGGAGTGGAGATCTTTGAGCATCCTAACTTGAGGTTGCTTGAGGACAAGCAACAATCTGGAGGAGGGGACTATCATGTCCCAAAGTTTCCGATCTAACTTCCTTTAGTAAAAACCAAAAGTTATTCTCACCAAAGACCCAATCCACAACATAAATTTTTTGGCATTAGTCATCAAGTATGATGATTGGGACCCACTCACTAACATTTCGAATCAGCCTTCAATTGAAGTAAAAACCACAAAATCATAAAAAGGTCATAAACCAGCTTATACCAGGATGAGCCAAGTCCTTGTCTGTATGTTTCCTCATCAAGTTGAGGACCCAAGCAAGATTATTTATATATATAATGATCCACAACAGGTTTGTTTCAGCGAAATTTACCAAGATCTTCCAATGTAAGGTCAAGGTAATAAGTAGAATTGGAAGTTCAAAAGAGATGTGTGCTTCTATATGAGAAGTCTACCCACAACCACATAATGTGTTGCATTGTCCATAATTACTTGCACAACATTGGCCTCACCCACCTTAGGTGTGTCTTTTAAAATCTCACATAGAAATTCTTCATTTTTCATCTTGCTCGAAACACCAATAGATTTTAGAAAACAACAATTCCTCCTAAGGAAGAAACAAATAAATATTTGACATGATGTTTCTCCTATTTCTCCAACCATCAATCATGGATTCATGATGGATCAACTATGGAATTCACATTCACCTTCTTCTTGTTCAAAATTTAGGCCTTTATCTCATCATTTAGGTCTTTGAACTCTGTCCCAAGAACATCAATAGTATCCACTAAATTTTGTCAATAAGGAGATCTAAAACAAAATTAAAAAAATGGTATGTACTCTAAAATAAAATAGCATGCACTTTTTAAATTAAATAGATAGAAATAAATTGAAATTCATAGTTTTAAACAAAAATCAGAAAAAAAATTACTTAGCCTCATGAAAATTATAGAGTTGAATTGTACAATAGAACCAAAATCTCCAACCACACTTCTTGCTGCTTTGTTTTAGTCTCTATTCTAACCTGTATTCTCAATAATGGTTAGGAACCTAGAGAAAAATGTGGTGCATCATAGAATGCGAATCCAATCTGTGAACTCTAGGGCTAACACTAGTGATCAAACTTGAAGGGAATGGAGGAATATTATAAGTGTCTATTTGCCTTATGGCTACATCTCCAGTCTACCTCTTTCTAAGGTCCTTTTCTTCAAAGCTTTGACACCTTTCTCACAACTTTGTGGCTTGTGTGCACAAAGAAGCAACTCAGCCAGGTATCTGCATAGAGTCAAATTTTATGCAATTAATGCTTCTTTCACTAATATTGTTTTGTAATAATTGCAAAACAATTCCCTTTCTTAGCACTGAAGGTGGCATGATCCCAGCAAGGGCTCTTTTTTTGTAGCATCAACATTATGATGATTTGCAAGTAGGCAATAAAATTTCAAATAGAGTGTAGATTTTTAAAAAATAAAAGAGAGGAAATAGAACGGAATCTGGATTACTGATTATTTGTTTATGTGTTTGTTGTTTTTTCTTTGTGATGCTGCTTCAAAATCACTTGTGTGTGTTTTTGTTTTTGCTTTGCATGTGTTTTATCTTTTGTTTTCTATTTTATGTCCACATTTAAGTCATTTAAGGTTTTTATGAACTTTTAATTTTTTTGTGTTTTTTGCAAGGGCATGTCCCTGCACTAGGACTTGCAAATTAGAAACTGACAAGTCTGGAACTAACTCGCTGGGTAGATAGATTTGTGTGAGCAAGCCTTGTTTGGGCATATGCTCAGACCAAGACTGTAGAAACCCTTGTTTCCCCTGTTTCTCGAATCTGACTGGTTTTGTTTGTTTTTGGTGTATTTTGATTTTTTTGATGTTTTTGCATGAAATAAGAAATTGCGACTTTGAAAAAGAAATACTGAATAAATTCAAATTAAATAACACAACTCCGGAAATGATAGAAATTATTGAATCTCTAGTTGCCAGTCTATTTATTAAACTTCTAAGATGATTACAAATAAGATCTAGGTGCATGCAAGCAAAAAGGCAATGATATTTTTATAAGAAAACCTGGTTATTGCTGCCAGCTGAAAGAATGCGAATAATAGTACGGCTACAATAATGACTGCTTCTCCCTCCGTCTGAAGCTCCGGAAATGGTCCAGATGCTGAGGCGCCTCAATGAATGAAGACCAAAGTTCCAAGTGATAGGCGATTTGCATAAAACCCAAGGACGGCTTGAAAGTGAGAAAGTACGGCCTGCTGCAAATGGTACGGCTGTCAGATCAGCAAGTACAAAGTGTACGGATTCCTTGAAATCAATGTCCAGACTCAAGAATATGATGCGCCTTGGTTAACAACTGCTTTCTGGATAAAACCCTAACAAAAACTCTGAAGGTAAATAATCTCTGAATGCTCTGTAATTTCTTCTGAATGAAGAAATCCCTTTGCCTGGCAATAAATCAGATGATATTTCACACCCTGTGAATTGCTTTCACTGGAGATGGCTCGTTCCCCAATGCTCTGAGACTGAAACCCTTGGCTTCCATGCTCTGGTCAAGACTTGATCATTTTCAATTCACAATAACATAATGGCTCGAATTCCAATGAAAAATGCCTTATACTCATGAAAAGTGCAAATTCCTTAAAGATAGGGATCATTAAAATAATTCGAACTTTTCTTTTTATTAATTCCATAGTCTCCGATGAAATTTTAATTATAAAATATAATCTCAAATGGCCCCCTTCCCATGTTGGGCGACCCCTTCAGCCAAAATCACTTAAGTTATAATATTTGAAATATTATAACTTTATATTATAAGCTCCAATAATTAATATTTAATTAAATCAATTAAATATTAATATCTCTCTCAATATTTACCCGATGCACGAACCGTCTGAAGCTGACGACTAAGGAAGTGATTCTGCACGTGATCAATCCATATTGCTAAAAATAGCAGGGGTCCCTCGCTGAGTGTCAGATACTGCTAAAAATAGCAACTCAGGCTAAAAGTGTCCGAATGAGCCCGAACGAAAGCCAACTGATCAAATACTGACAACTGAAGCTGAGCCATGCTCCATCAAGGCCCTCTATCCATCCTATTAGCCTACGAGGGTCGCATAATAGGCTAATCATGTGCTCTGAGAGATGTCAACTAGAAGGGGACATGACAGTCCGCCCCTCCTGAAATTGCTTGTCCTCAAACAATCTCAACTCCGGATGCTACAAAATATCCTCGCTCTCCCATGTAGCATCCTCCACAGGCAAATCTCTCCATTTCACTAGATATTCCCTGATAGTCCTCCTACGCAACTGTCTCTCTCTGTACTCCAGGATAGACTCAGGTACTAGAATCAACTTTCCCTCATCATCTAAGGGAGGTAGAACTGCAGACGGTACCACACGGTGACCCAACGCCTTCTTGAGACGTGATACATGAAAAACATTGTGTACCCTGCTCTTTGCCGGAAGCTCAAGCTCATAAGCCACCTCTCCAACACGCCTCAAGATCCTGAAAGGACCGTAATACCGCGGCTTAAGCTTCTCTGACCCACTCTTCCTAAGAGTGGACTGACGGTAGGGTTGCAGCATAAGATAAACCATGTCACCCACCTCAAAATGCCTCTCCGTCCTCTTCTGATCTGCGTACTGCTTTTTCTGATTTTGTGCCTTGGCGATATTCTCCTTGAGAGCCTTCATAGTATCCTGACTCTCCTGCAACAAGTCTCCAGCACTCGGCACTCTACTGTCACTCAGTAGCAAATCCAGAAAACTCAGCACCTCATAACCGTACAACGCCATGAAAGGGGACATCTAAATGGTCATATGGAATGTCGTGTTGTAGCAATACTCACACAAATGAATCCATTTGACCCATGCCTTCTGCTGCCATGCAATATAATTCTTGAGGTAACCTTCCACCCACTTATTCACTATCTCCGTCTGCCCACCTGTCTGCGGGTGGTAACTAGTGCTCGGTGTAAGCTCGGTCCCACAGAGTCTGAACACTTCCTGCCAGAAGTGACTCAAGAACCGACTATCCCTGTCGCTCACGATGCTCCGAGGCAACCCATGTAGTCTGAATACCTCACGGAAAAAGACCTCTGCCACCTGTGTAGCTATGTAGGTAGTGGTAATCGGAAAGAAGTGGGCATACTTCGTTAGCCGATCCACAACTACATATATGCAATCTCGCCCTTGGGCTTTAGGCAAGCCCGTAATGAAGTCCATCGACAGGCATTCCCACTTCCTGTCAGGAATCGGAAGTGGCTGCAATAAACCTGCCGGGTACGTGTTCTCCTACTTGTTCTGCTGACAAACAGGGCACTCACGCACGTACTGAAGAACATCTGCTTTAAGTCCTTTTCATGTGAATCTCTCTCGAACCTGTCTGTAGGTTTTGAAATACCCGGGATGTCCTGCTGTAGGCACGTCATGAAAGGCTCGCATGACAATGTTCTTCACCTCTGAACCTGGGATCAAATATATCCTGTTCTTGTAAATGATCAAATCATTCACAAGCGTGTACCTGGTATCAATCGTCGATCCCTCAACAATGTTGGAGGCCCAAGTATCCTTGGCATACTTTGCCACAATCATATGCCTCCAATCCTCTGAAATGTGAACCATAGAGCTCAAATATGGCCTGCGTGAAAGAGCATCAGCTACTACATTCTGGGTTCCTTTGATATAAGAGATATCAAAGTCATATGCCTGCAATTTACTGACCCACTTTTGCTGACGATCATTGAGATCTGGCTGCCCCAAGAAGTGTCTCAAACTGTTATGATCAGTTTTGATGCAAAATTTGCTGCCAACAAGATACTGCCTAAATTTTGCTAAGGCATGCATAATAGCGAGCATCTCCTTATCGTAAATGCTGTAAAGTCTCTCTGGCCCTCTGAGTTTACGGCTCTCATATACAATAGGGTGCTTGTCCTGGATAAGCACCGCACCAATGCCCTCACCTGATGCATCGCACTGAAGCTCGAAAGGCTTCGAAAAGTTAGGTAGTGCCAACACAGGGCATGTAGTCATCAACTCCTTAAACCTCATAAAACATTCCTGTGCCTCAGGAGTCCAACAAAATGCACCCTTTTTTAATAAATTTGTGATAGGGGCTGCATGACGTGAATAACCATTCACGAATCTGCGATAGAACCCACACAAACCTAGAAACCCTCTCAACTGTGTCAGGTTTGCCGGTGTAGGCCAGTCAATAATAGCGCGGATCTTTTCAGGATCCATCCGCACTCCCTCTGCACTGATAATGTGACCTAAATATAACAATTCGGTCATCCCCAAATCACATTTGGATTCCTTGGCGTACAAGGACTCCCTCTCCAAAATACTCAACACGGTCTCTAGGTGAGCCAGATGCTCCTGCCAAGTCCTGCTGTAAATAAGGATATCATCGAAGAAGACCAATACGAATCTCCTCAGCAGTGAATGAAAAACCCTGTTCATCGTGGACTGAAATGTAGCTAGTGCATTAGTGAGCCCAAATGGCATCACTACGAACTCGAAGTGCCCACAATGACAACGGAAGGCAGTCTTCTCAATGTCCTACTCACGAACCCTGATCTGATGATACCCCGACCGTAAGTCTATTTTAGTGAAGTAACATGCACCATGGGGCTCATCAATAAGCTCGTCTATATGAGGTATTGGATACCTGTTTTTGATCGTCCTCTTATTCAGGACTCTGTAGTTAATGCACATGCGTAATGTCCCATACTTCTTCTTTACCAAAACAACTGAAGAAGCAAATGGTGATTTGCTAGGTCGAATGTGACCCATGGCAAGTAACTCCTTGATCGTTTTCTCGATCTCATCCTTCAACCGCTTAGGATGCCTATAGGGCGTAATCATAACGGGCTTAGCACCCTCCTCAAGCTCAATAATATGCTCAATGCCCCTGTCTGGAGGTCTTCCTGGTGGAATATCACTGAATACCTTATCATGCTTGACTCTCAACTGCTGAATGTTAGGATGATACTCAGTCTTCTGCTGTTCCTCCTATATAGGTGCTAATGTGCACTCGGCAGCCCACTCTACCATGTCGTGTCGCATGAGCCTCTCCATACGGCGAAAAGAAATTGTTTTGATGTTGCTGTCCCGAATTGCCTTCAGGATGTGTGTCTTCCCATCAACATCAAAACGGATCTCCATGTCCTTGAGACGAAGAGTGACTTCCTCAAGTGAATGAAGCCACTTCATGCCCAAGACCAAATCAATGTCTCCCATGTTAACTACATAGTAATCAGCCTTGAACTCATAATTGTTCAAGCGTAATGGGAGATCCTTAATCATGCGTTCACACCTAAGAGTGTAACCGTCGGCCACCTTAACCCGAATGCCCTCGAACTCCTCAGTGATGAGTCCGCGTTTCTCAACAAATCTAGCATCTATGAAATTGTGTGTGGCTCCTGTATCAAGGAGGGTAATGACCCTCTGCCCTGCCAACACTCCACAAATCCTGAATGAGCCCTCCTGTTGAATGCTAGATAAGCGTGCCTCCTGTATCTGAAGCTCTGACTCTGTCTCTGCCTTAGGCTTTGAAGCCTCTGACTCTGACTCCTCAGAACTCTCCTGCTGTTTGGAATTCTCTGACTCCGAATCCTCATAATACGCCCACATCACTCGATTTGCCTTGCCCTTAGGCCTCAAAGGACAATCGTGATTGGCGTCATAGGGACCTTTGCAGTAGAAGCAAAGCTTCTTCCTGCGTAGATCGTTAAGGGCCTCACGATCCAAAGGTGGTGCTGCTGATTTACCCTTCGAATCGTTCTTAGAATCTGATTTTTCTTTGGTAAAATCAGACTTCTCTCTGTTTCTGTTAAAGCCCTTATTGTCCCTAAAAGAAGAAGACCCTCTAGAGTTGAATCTACTGGATGGGGCTGCCAACTCCATACTATGTGCCTTCTTCATCGCTTCCTGTAATGAAGGAGGATCAAAGGCTTTGATCCAACCTCTCAATGGCTCTGTCAAACCCTCCATGAAGAGCACTACCAATCGCCTCTCTGAAATATTCGGAACCATAACTGATAACTTCTGAAAGTCACCAATATACGACTCCAAACTACCACTCTGTCTCAACTGAGCCAAGTCTCTGAAGTAGGATTCTGGATCCTTCCTGTCAAACCGCTCCACTAACCTGTCAACAAACTCCTGATATGACGTGATCCGGTCATGCTGTAGTGTCACCATCCCGTGGTGCCACCAGTCGTAAGCTACTCCCTCGAGATGCAGTGTTGCATATCTGATAGCATCCCTCTCAGCCATCGGACGCAATGTGAGGAATGTGTCTAGCTTACTAATCCATGCCTGGGCTGTCACTTTACCACTACCATCGAACATCGCTAGATTGAGCCTGTTTGTTGCATGCTTCAGATCATTATTTTGGTTTCGAGGCCTATTCCCCTGTCGAGACCTATAATATTCAACTCTCGAATTCACAAATCGATCAAAATGCATGCGCTCGTGCACTTGTGGTATCAATATATCCCACTTCTCGTTGGTTGCCATAACTGCATCAGCATATAATATGTTCCCAACTTCTTCAACATTCTCCTCAACCTGTTCTCCTCTTAGGAAAGTGGGTCTGGTAGGTCTATTTGCTGTTCGTGAAACAGTCCTGGGTACCCCCTGTGAACCTGCATCACTCTTGTCCTCACCATGATGTGGTGATGGTCTCCTTGGCGTACCTATCCTCTATATAGCCATGGTCAACTGCTGTAATACATCAGTTACCTGCTGCTGACCTGTTCGCAAATCTCTACGAGTCTGTCTAACCTCTGCATCTTCCTCCTGAGGATCTCGAGGAATCTCTATTCTGTCACCCATGCCTGTATCCTGTACAGACGCTCCAGACGAAGAACCAGACTGAACACCTATCAAGCATGTAGCCGTCTCACCTGTCGGAATAAGTGGTGGCTGCCAAGTTTTTCTGTTTTCCCTCTGATAATATCTCTTCTCTCTATCACTCTGGTGCATGAACAAAATGTTTTTTCAAACCCAACAAGGATGGCAAGAAACAACTCTGATACCACTGTAGAAACCCTTGTTTCCCCTGTTTCTCGAATCTGACTGTTTTTGTTTGTTTTTGGTGTATTTTGATTTTTTTGATGTTTTTGCATGAAATAAGAAATTGCGACTTTGAAAAAGAAATACTGAATAAATTTAAATTAAATAACACAACTCCGGAAATGATAGAAATTATTGAATCTCCAGTTGCCAGTCTATTTATTAAACTTCTAAGATGATTACAAATAAGATCCAGGTGCATGCAAGCAAAAAGGCAATGATATTTTTATGAGAAAACTTGGTTATTGCTGCCAGCTGAAAGAATGCGAATAATAGTATGGCTACAATAATGACTGCTTTTCCCTCTGTCTGAAGCTCCGGAAATGGTCCAGATGCTGAGGCGCCTCAATGAATGAAGACCAAAGTTCCAAGTGATAGGCGATTTGCATAAAACCCAAGGACGGCTTGAAAGTGAGAAAGTACGGCTTGCTGCAAATGGTACGGCTGTCAGATCAACAAGTACAAAGTGTACGGATTCCTTGAAATCAATGTCCAGACTCAAGAATATGATGCGCCTTGGTTAACAACTGCTTTCTGGATAAAACCCTAACAAAAACTCTAAAGGTAAATAATCTCTGAATGCTCTGTAATTTCTTCTGAATGAAGAAATCCCTCTGCCTGGCAATAAATCGGATGATATTTCACACCTTGTGAATCGCTTTCACTGGAGATGGCTCGTTCCCCAATGCTCTGAGACTGAAACCCTTGGCTTTCGTGCTCTGGTCAAGACTTGATCAATTTTCAATTCACAATAACATAATGGCTCGAATTCCAATGAAAAATGCCTTATACTCATGAAAAGTGCAAATTCCTTAAAGATAGGGATCATTAAAATAATTCGAACTTTTCTTTTTATTAATTCCATAGTCTCCGATGAAATTTTAATTATAAAATATAATCTCAAATGGCCCCCTTCCCATGTTGGGTGACCCCTTCAGCCAAAATCACTTAAGTTATAATATTTGAAATATTATAACTTTATATTATAAGCTCCAATAATTAATATTTAATTAAATCAATTAAATATTAATATCTCTCTCAATATTTACCCGATGCACGAACCGTCTGAAGCTGACGACTAAGGAAGTGATTCTGCACGTGATCAATCCATACTGCTAAAAATAGCAGGGGTCCCTCGCTGAGTGCCAGATACTGCTAAAAATAGCAACTCAGGCTAAAAGTGTCTGAATGAGCCCGAACGAAAGCCAACTGATCAAATACTGACAACTGAAGCTGAGCCACGCTCCATCAAAGCCCTCTATCCACATCCTATCAGCCTACGAGGGTTGCATAATAGGCTAATCATGTGCTCTGAGAGATGTCAACTAGAAGGGGACATGACAAAGACTCTATGGACTACCAGGCAAGCGGAGAGTTTGGTAACTCTAATGCAAATAATAAGGTAAAAGCATGCTCTCTTAGAAGGAATAAGGTTAGCTATGAAAAAGGAAGGAAACTCAATGCTAATAATGAAGCAGTCAAAATGAGTCAGTGCAATGACTATGACATAAACAATATCATTTAGGAAATTAATATGAAAAAAATTGATTTTGAGCTCTCATATCAACATATTAGGAGGAAAGGAAATATGATGGAAGATCTAGTGGTCAATTGTGAAGTAAAACGGCTGGGCAATGTGGTGTACACTTATCTTTTTTCCTCCAGGAAATAAATCTAATCTCAGAAGAAACGAGAGGTGCTTTCTCTTCATAAAAAATATGTAAATCAAAGAGGAAATATTTGTATAGAAAAAGCTATCTTTATGTGCATCAAATAGTGCCCCTTAATGATTAAATCAAACAAAGGAGAATGATAAAGAAGAGTGATGAATAAGTGCTAAAAGCCACTAGCTTTTCAGATATGTGGTGTTTTACAGTGTATCAAGTTATGTGATTTTATTGGGAATAAAGTGCATAGTTTCAGGTCAATCTTCATCTGACCTATGTTTCATGATAGCAGTTCACAAGAAACCATTTCTCATGACCATCAATGGTCCACTTAGCACTCATTGCTTCTAGATGATGCTCATAGGGGTGAAGAATGGAGATTGCTCTATGGGCAGAAAGTAAAAACTTGATTTTGATCATCATATTTTTATTTTCTCAATATAGTTAGTTACACCAATAAGGAATGGCATCTTTCCATAGAATTTTTCAAGCATTTCCCCACAAATGCAAGAAGGATCTTATGTATGCCAATTTATTAAGTATTTATCTTCCTCATTTAGAAATACATTTACAAAACAATAAATTAGTCCACAATTAGAGTGGATAGACGTTTCATCACTGTCACATGAGACCAATCTGGTATATTAGACCCCCATATGTAAGTCCACAAGG
The DNA here is from genome assembly GCA_007115665.2 of Sequoiadendron giganteum. Lineage (NCBI taxonomy): Eukaryota > Viridiplantae > Streptophyta > Pinopsida > Cupressales > Cupressaceae > Sequoiadendron > Sequoiadendron giganteum. The sequence continues at coordinate 35,672,303 of CM021109.1, read as the reverse complement.
GAATTGACTTTCCATTTTATTGTTCAACCAGGTGAACAACCCTTACTCCTTCTAGATGTGAACTTGTACATTGTGTGTTGATCCAAAATACACTTTTAAGTTAAGGAAAGTTATTGATCATGACAACCCTTCCACAGGGAGACCCTCCCACTGAGGTCAATGGTACTTATAGTGATTGGTAATACAACTGGTTAACATAGATAATATCAATATTTCAGAATCAGCTTCAGGTCAATACTGAATCAATTTGCATGACACATCTTTGTAGGAACCCCTTGTTTCCCCTGTTTCTGAATCTGACTATTTTTTTGTTTGTTTTTTGAAGTTTTTGGTTTTTTTGTGATTTTTTGCATAAAATAAAGAAATTGCGATTTTGATAGAAAATGATTATAAATTCAATAAAAATGCTATACTGCCAATATGGATAGGAAATACAAGTTCTAAGGATGGCGTATCATTTATTGATCTTCTGAATTCAATACAATAAAGATCTGGTAACATGCAAAGGAAAAATATCAACTTGCTTTATTAAAAACCTGGAATTTTTGCAGCAGCCATGAACAACATGAGATGGTACGGCTTCAGTGAAATCTACTTCCTCCTCTGCCAGATGCTACACAATGGATCCCTTGATATTTGCGCCCCAATAGATGAAACCAGATGAAGAAGGAAGAAGGCGATTTGTATTGGCTGAAAGGTACGGCTCTACTGTATAAAGTATGGCTGTAGCAGCTGCAGCATTAAATGCAATAGTACGGCCCCCTTAAGAACTCCAGATGTCTTTGGAATAGGCGCCTTACTTAGAGATGCTTCTCTGGATGAATAACTAATCAAAACCCTGAATATTTTATTGTCTTTGATGCTCTGTAATTTCTTCTGAATGAAGAAATCTCTTTCCTGGCAATAAATCAGATGATATCTCACACCCTCTGAATTGCTTTCACTGGAGATGGCTCGTTCCCCAATGCTCTGAGACTGAAACCCTTGGCTTCCGTGCTCTGATCAAACTTCATCAATTTTCAATTCACAATAACATAATGCTCGAATCCCAAGGCAAAACCCTTATATTCTTGAAAAGTGCGACTTTTCTCACTTGAGCATCATTTAAATAAATTCGAACTTCTTCTTTTAATTATTTCAATAGTCTTCAACGTAATTTTTAATTATAATTTAATTGCCAAAATGGCCCCTTTCTGATGATGGGCGACCCCTTCACTGAAATCACTTAAGTTTAATAAAATATTATAACTTTATATTATAATGCTCCATAATTAATATTTAATTAAATCAATTAAATATTAATATCTCTCTCGATATACACCCGATGCACAAACCGTCTGAAGCTGATGAACACTGAAGTGATTCAGAACGCTACCAATCCATACTGCTAAAAATAGCAGGGGTCCCACGCTGAGTGCTGAATACTGCTAAAAATAGCAACTCAGGCTAGAAGTGTCCGAACGAGCCCGAACGAAAACCAACTGATCAAGTACTAACAAATTGAAGTTGAGCCCAGCTCCATCAAGACCCTCTATCCAAACTATCAGCCTACGAGGGTCGCATAATAGGCCAATCCAGTGCTCTGAGAGATGTCAATGAGAAGGGGACATGACGATCTTTCATGAGCGATCTAGCTAGAGGAAGATGGATTGACAAGTCAGAGCATGAGGGAAGCTAGATGGACCAGTCTAACCAGAGATGAATACCACCCAAACTGTTGAGACTATCAGAGAAATTGGAAAAAGTAATATAGAAAAATAAGAGAGAAATATTAACAAGATGTTAAGTTTGTGAAAAGAAAGGTTGAAGGTTGGCAATGCTGCCCAGATTTTGGTAGAAGAAGTTAGGGTTGACAAGGCCACCAGTGCTGACAGAAGAATTCCAGTAGTGGCACTTGCTCGGATTCATGAGAGATGGGTTCTTGTGAATGGTGACTATTGAAAGATATGTCATTAAGAATAGCTCAATATTAACACAGCTTATTCTAGAAAATAACAATATTTAAATAGTTATTATTAGTTTTCCAGAGACTACAAGCACAATACCATAGGACCAAAGCACAAAATGACTCTCCATAGCAGGTAAAAGCCATAGTAGGGTTTATGCCAAATGGCACATTGTCTCTAGATCATAAGGATGGAAGTAGTCAATTTTTATAATTTATTATGGAAATACGACATTGATGAACATGAAATTGCGATCATCATGAATAGTTCTTATTGAGTAGCTCTAATTTATAGCAGAATAAAAAATGTGCTCTTGCCATGATTTTGCATTTTTGTCCTATAATCTATTATAATGACATTACCATGTTCAATTCTTTTAGGGTAGGTATGAATTTGAGTTGAACCCCACTGGAGGATAAAGGTCATCGATTTATTTACATATTTTACTCTTTTAACTTCTCAAATCTGGGAAAAGCCAGAACTAGAATATGCAATAAGAATTGCCCCAATTTGTCAAGTAATTGGAATCCTTCTGAGTTTTGGAGTTATGGTCTAATGTGTCTTACCTGAAATTACAGGGCTCTCAGAAGGTTCAACACAGACAACCTTAATAGATGGGTTTTTCATCTTCAAATATCTTGCAACCCCTGTTATGGTTCCTCCCGTTCCAGAACCTGAAACAAATATGTCCACTTTGCCTGCTGTATCTTGCCAAATTTCAGGACCTGAAAACACAGTGTGATATTGGAATAAATAAACATAGAAATCATAAAAATTAAATTTAAAAGGTGTATAAAAATGATTTACATAAAAAGAAAGTGTTATTTCTTGTGAAAAATCATATATAATGTTGGGGTCTTAAAGGTTAATTATTGAGATTTTTTGGTTTCAATGCTTGGAAAAATTGGATAGTATAATCTCTGTTCTTGATGCATCAATGGATGATACTTAATGGAAATATTCTAACCACTTAGTGGTGATCAAGTTCTGTGATTGAATATTCTCCTCTAAATTTACTTAACTCAAAGATAGCTTTATATCATATTGTCAAAATTCTCAGAAAACAACTTGTGTAATGGTGGAAACATCATATGATTATAGTGTCTATAATGTTCTTAATTCTATGTTTTCCCACATGGTCTTTGCTATGTGTTATTCCCTAACAAGGTAGGTTTACTAGGCCCACATAGCTTATTAAATTTTAATATATTTCTATATAATTAGAACGATCTTTGAATGTTTTTACAACAATTGCATTCCATGCTTTTTGTTTTAATATTCTTATGATCCTCTGCCATAACAGAAAGGGCAATGTAAGTGTGAAGGAAAATTAGAATTGGACTAAATCATGGATATGTTAAGAAACAGATGTAAAAACCAATAAGTTTATCATCATCAAGTTGATATGAGATAATTTTAGATATCAATTAAATAATTTATAGTTGATGTCTCACATTCCAAGTCAAAAATAAGAAAGAAATAAAATATGATTCAACATTTATTACATCTACACAGTTATTACCATTTCCGTGCCATCAAATCTACAAATAAGAAAATATTATCAACATAACAATAATGCTACTGAAGCTTCATCACTAAAAAGTGATCAACAAATCATTATTATGATTACACCCTAGAGATTATAAGCCAATTATAGTCCAATAGTTGTTCATTGGTTCTGTCACCATTTATAAATTTATCAGTTCAATTTGTCTGCTTTAAAATTCTTTGTTGACACCCATATCGACAAGCTTAGCTTTTAAACAATATGTCCATCAAGATAGGATAACCAGGAAAAGTCTCAACCATTGTATTGGAACAAAATCTTATTTGACGACTAACCTACATCATTATTGTACTTAATGTCTCCAACAAGTTGATCAAAGAAAGGCCAAAAGGCCACTAGCCTTTCTTTGTGGGGATCCAATCATTTGAACGAAAACTATTTCTGTGTTCAAATCCAAGTTTCAGATAGAATCTACTTGCTATTAAAATCCTAAATGTATAACTTGACAATCTAAAAATATTACTATTCGATGCAACACCAAGTAATCGCAAATATATCAAGTGCAATGTAAGGAAATTTGCTCCCTAATCGTAACTCACAATCTACCATGTTCGATCTTTCTTTTTGGTCTTCATTTTTTATGCATATACAACTGCACCATTTGTCAACATAATCGCATGTTTTAGTTGCAATTAAGATGTGGCATGAGTAAAAATCATTGACCTAGCTCCCATAGTGTTTAGTATCCATGTATTTTAGAAACTGTCTTGTAGAAACTTAATACTTCGGTGACAAATATAATAAGCAGCTAAATGCAAGTGAAGTATCTTGTTTACTATTCATAATTGAAATAAAAGCAATCACATAAATAAATTTCTATTCTTATTGTATGGTTACTTTGAGAACCAATTAATCAAGGTAGGAGAAGCCTTAGAACTTTAGCTCTGGTTAAGGAAGACAAAGTCAGACTTAATTAGAGTTGTTTCAAAGTTTGTCTTTCACTTTCTTTCTTAATTTCTAGGCTTAGCAATGACTGGAAGATTGTTTGCAGGCTTGATTGTGTGTTTCAGTGTGTTAAGTGAATACAGATAGATAGGGCGTATGAAGCATAGAATTGAGACTTGGTGAGCTATGAACTGAAACATATTTTGCAAGGTTAGAAGTACCGACTAGCAAACTTGCAAGATTATTAGAAGAGACTCCAGAGTCTGATAACAATGCAGCAACAAAACGTCATGCAAAAAATCAAATATAAAATTCAACTGAAAAATATAAAAAATATGCAAAAGAAAATGGTCACCTAGATCTTGAAAGACTCAAGTACCATTTTTTACTCTCATTTCCTTTTTGTTCTCACTCTTAACTCTCATTTGCAAATAGGTTGCTGGTTTTCAGTGTATTTTTGGGTTTTTGGTGAAAAGGAGCTCTTAGGTTTGAATGTTGACACTCAAGCATAGTAGGGCACATCTCCAAGGGGTTGGTATTCAAACTTTTAGAATTTGAGGGCAGCAAGAGGTAGAAATACGTTTCTTTCTTTTTCTATTCTTGCATTATTTCTCCCTCCCTCCATTCACTCCTTCCTCTTTAATTATTTCTTCATTTCTATTTCTAAAACTTAAGTTCGAAACTCAACAAACCCTATTTTATCCTTTTTTCTTCGTTTTCTTCTTTAAATTGTTCTCTTTGTTTTCACTTTTTCTAAATTATTTCATAGCCCTTTTAATCTAAGTTCCCTGTTCACGTACAAGGTCAGGGTTCAATTTCACCAATACAATGAATTTTTTTCTTCGAATTGGTACAACTAGGTTTTGCCATACAATATATATTATATATAAATTAAAAATATAAATATAAATACATATTAATTTAATAATATATAAGTAAAAATTAATATAATTAGTTATACTTATTATCTAAGTTGCCAATTTTGGTATGAGATCGGGTATGGGTACAAAATACGAGTATGCTGGCACAACAAACTTTTTTCCCTTGGGTATGGCTGTATAACATATGCAAAAAATTAAAAATTCACATAATTGTAAATACATTTGATAGTATGATACAATATACTTCATCAATCATCATTGAATCATTGATCAATGGTAGTGATAAAGATAAACCATAAATGCCAATTGATAGTTCAAAATTTCAATATTATCTCATATATCATATATGTCTCGTGTCACGATTCAAATGAAGATCATTAGAATTACAAAATTGAAATAAATACAATAAAAAATTTGTATAATTGTCTAAGACTCTAAGTCTTCAATCTTCATCAATCATCAAAAGGATCTAGATCAAGGTTATTGCTTGGTTCAACATCATTTGAACCACAACTAAATGCATTGCCACTCGTACTAGGTGCATCATGTGTAAAAGTATCATCATCATCATTATCATCTATAGTGACTCTAGCAAGCTTTGCAATAGATGCATCCAAGTTGGCACACTTAGGGGCTATGTCGCAATACTTCATTGAACCTTCCTTGTACTCACTTTCTTATGTGATAGAAGACACAATTTCGAATGGACATAAACCAAGTCTTTTTCTTTTTTTGCAGCCAACCGGTTACGCTTCACTAAGTGGAAAAAGAAGTATGTACTCCAATTCCGTTCAGCTGAAGAACTTGCAACTTGTTGAAATTGGAGAGAAAACCAAAACAACTTAAAAATAAAAAATAAAAAATAAATTAAAGAATGGAAAGTACTAAAGTCTACTATACAAATGTTAAATAATAAAAAATAAAAGTTACTTGTGATAGAATCTTGTCTGCAATAGGCCGGAGGAACAAATAATCTTGCCCATGGAGGTACAACCATGTACGAGCATCTACACTATATTGGTCTTGAAGCACACAAATACTATGATTCCATCCTGAGATGAACATGCCAAACTCTTTCCTAACATTTTCCACACTTTTGGATCTGAGAAGAGTCTTTTGAATACCCGCTTGTACCCATTAGCAAGTTCACTATATCTATATGGTGGAGTTCTCCCTGGAAAAGAAAGTATCTGTGCACTATAGTATTTGGGAGAAAATGCATATGCAAGGAGATGTAATGGTGTGTTCATCTTGTCCTAGTGATGATGAATAATTTTTTCAACACTTCAAAAAAATGTTTCTTCAGGGTCATTCTCTTTTTGCGCTATTATGACCTTTATTTTTTTATCATAGAGTCAATGCCATCATAGATTTCCCCAAAACATGGTTGATCTGTATCAAAAAACCTGATCATACTTATGATAGGCTTGGTGAAACTCAAGACATAGTCCACATGAGCCCACCAATCATCATCTAGGATCAATGACTTGACCTTCTAAGCCCTCTCTGAACTTGATTGCCTTCAAATACTCCATTGGTTGCTAATAACCATGGCACCCAATGCCTCTCACACCTTCACAAGTTGTCTCAAAACAATTGTGTGTGATGCAAATCGGGTCTCAACAACCTAGGATCATGTAAAACATAAGTTAATAACACATTAAAACATTTAAATATATTATATAAGTATACATGGCATAAATGATAAATAAAATTAAAAAACAAATTAAATTTACCTTCAACAATTCCAATTTCGAGAAAGTCCTGAAAATGCTTTGTGACATATGGTGGTTTGTCACAAACATTTGGATCTCCTCACCCTCTTGGTATATATCTTTCACCCACTCTATTGAGTCCCAATTGCTTGCATCACCAAATTAAGGGAGTGTACAGTGCATGGTGTCCAAAAAATGTGTTCATACCTTTCCTCAACCAAAGTACTTGCAGCCTTACAATTTTTTGCATTGTCTATAATGACTTGAACAACATTTTTCAGGACCCACCATTTCTATGAACTCAATGAGGATTTTTGAAATGAATTTTGCATCCTTGATTTACCCCTCACAATCAATTGCCTTCAAAAACATTGCCCCTTTGGGGGACACTGCAATAACATTTCTTAAAGGTCAATTTTTGCAATCTTTCCATCCATTAGAAACAATAGACACTCTTGTTTCAATCCAGGAATCCCTAATTGATTTGAGTGATGTCTCTACAATTTTTTTTCTTTTGCTAATAAGGTGGTGTACACCTTTTCATACCCAAGTTTTGTGAAACTAGAAGGTGCACTATTGATTGCTATCACCATTTCACACCAATATGGTGATCTCACCAAGTTGAAAGAAAGACCATTGGCATAAAGGCAACGTGCAACTTTTTCCTTTGCGATGTCTTTTGCTTCAGTTTGAAATGCCTTATCCAATGGGCCTCTTTTGCAAGAAGGAGTGGGGTCTTCTACTTGGATAGAGGGTGTCTCCAAGAAAGGATGGTGAGAGGCCATTATTGAATTTGTAGGTAAAGTCATTGATGTTCTCTTTGCTAAAGGATGACATCTTGATCTTGCTCTTTCACTCATAGCATCAGCTTCTTGTTCTCTAATGAATGTCATAATTTTTTCCTTTGGCAACCCCTTCTTATTTCACCCTCCACATATTTTATCCCTTTTCCACTTTGTGCGTAAGTGAGTTTTCACTCAACTATACGAGCTCTTATATTTGACTCCACACTCACCACAATCCCAAATGAATGCTCCACCTCCTGGAATTTTTCAAGCATCTTAACATGATTCCATAAAGGAGATGCTTGATCAATTTTAATTTTTTTGTTTGCATCAACACCCACTGTGTGTGCAGTGAATTTTTGCCTACTAAAATGCAAGGAAATCAACTAAAACCAAGCTCAAGAAAAAAGACAAGCAAACACTCAAATAAAGGCAAGATGAAACTCAAACCTACACTAAAACCCACGAAAATGGAGTCCAAGTTGAGCTTGATGATTCAATTGCCTAATGGATTTGAAGCTATGTGTTCTCGTGCTTGGATTTTGATAGCATAACCCCTTGTATTCGCTCAATTTGGTCACAAAATGGCTGAATATTTGGCTATGGATGCAAGATGGCTAGAGAGCTTGTGTGCATGAAGTGGTTGAATGTGAAAAAATGATTGTGTTGGTCATTTAGGAGAAGGGAGATGAATGGACGGTGAGGATTGGAGCTAGGGAGAGATCAAGGGTTGAGATGCCTTGATGGATCTCAACTCTTGAGGTGATGAAAAGTGTCATCACATGGGAGAATGAGAGGATGAGATGGAGGGTACTTGGAAGCACCCTTGGGAATGGTCAAAAGGGGTTTCTTGTCTTCTCCCAAATCATGGGAAGGATGTGACAAGAGGGAATTTAAAATTCCTTTTATAATCCTCATGGGGATTGAGGAGGAACTAAAAATTCCTCCAAAAGCCTTGAAGAAATAAAATGGAATTTAAAATTCTATGTGGGCATGTTGGGTAAATACAATGGAATTAAAAATTCCATCAGGGATGGGGATTGCTTCTCTAAAAGGAGAAAGAAATAAATAAAAGTTGACTTAGGGATATGCCATAAATGGCATTAGGACTAGGTTAGGCTTAATCAAGGATTTTAGATTGTGCAAGTATGGAACTAGGTAGGTGATTAGGTGGTTAATGAGGATTAGGGGTCCACTTGCATATTATGGAGGATGTGACATCTCCTAATCATGGATTAGGAGTGTGCACATCCTTAATCAAGGATTATGCAAGCTAATTGGAGCTAGAAATGGATTATGGAGGATGTGACACTTGGAGAGAGAAAGGAAATGAATTAAAAGTTAATTTTAATTCATGTGGGTTAATGACTAAATTAAACAAATTGGTATATTTATTTAATTTAGAGAGGAAAGGGGATAAATGGGGTAAAGTATTTAATTATTTAATTAAATACCTTAGGGGACTTTGGGAAAAAGATGAATGTTAATTAAATAATGCTGATATTATTTAATTAATGTGAATGGGGAGATGGAATAGACAAAATAAAAGGTAAATTTGACCAAATGTGAATGGTCAAATTTAGGCGTCTACACACTGAACTTGAATTTGTAGCCATTTCAAGTAGTTTTCAATTTGATTTTGTTGTTATAAGAAATATTGAAACAAAATGAACACCAAAAAATATTGAAACAAATAGAAAAACTTGTTTCTTCTTTTCTAAAAAAATAAAAAAAAATAACTTGAAAAATTTCATCAAAAACTTGAAAGAACGAGTCACTATGCCTACCTTAGATGATTATATCTCCTTTGTGCAAGCTATCCTTGATCCTTTCACACTTCATGATTGATCTCCTTTGAAAAACTAATAACCTTCAAAATGAAAAAATGGAGACAAAATGTGTTTGAAGAGAGCAATGAAATGAGGAGTGAAGTATTGAATGAGGTTTAAAAGGCGTTTTTAGGTTCAAATGCATTTTTTAATTGTTTTTTTAATGAATTTAAGGGTTTGGGAATTTTAATAAATTTGACCCCATATCTTTGCCATCAAATGCCATTTATGGGAGCTATACAGTTTATTGTGAGGAGCCGCAATAGATAGGAATGGTGTCGTACAAGAGGAGGAGTTGACACGGAGTTAAAGACAAAGGAATTCAAAGCAGTTTCAAGTCAAATAGGCCACCGTATATTTTTTGTGAGGAGTTGCTATACTTGGAAGGAGGCGTATTTCCTCTATGCTAGTTGAAATTTTTCCTATAACTTAGATGAAGTGTATAAGTCACTAGAATTGTCCAGGTCAGGAATTATTATTTTAAAATATACATATATTTTGTGAGTGTTTTGTAACCATAGTTGGTTGTAGCAACTTCTACCAATTCATAAATTAAATATTGATTTTTCATATTCCTGGGTATTAAATATTGAAAGAGAAATTTTAGTTGTTCGTTGATGTAAAGTCCCTTGCAAAATCTGGCCTTAATTTTCTGATTTGAGCACTTAGGAATTTTGTCAAACACTTGTCTTGTAAACTGCTGTCAGCTGGTTTTGATGTTGTTTTGTTTGTTTTTCTTTTGATTGATGGTATGATGCATGAAAGGACACTTATCTAATTATGCCAAGCAACTGTAAATGAAATCTAGATGCAATGCAAGGTATTTTTATGATTTTCCAAGACTCAATAATGACTGAAAATGAATCTAGAGCTAATAGACATTTTGACAAATAGTTGTCATGCAACCCAAAGACTCCATTGAATGATATTTGCAAGAATGAAGTGCAACTTATTACAATGCTGATATATCTCTAGTTCTGATCGCCCTTCAATGATAGACAACTTTCAACATGAATGGCCCAGCAATATATGATATTATGCCAATACAGAATGCTGCTATGGCAGCGATACACTATGATGACCAAATGCACTTACAACTGCTGTAATAGACCAGCAACTAATTAAAATGATGATGCATTAAAATGCAAATGATTACAATTTATGAAGAACTTGGATCGATGGCTTGAAGAAGTTGATATCAAACTTGAATAATTTATTTTGCAAATCGTCCCAGCTTTGCTAAGGCCACCCCTGTTCTAGCCACTTGGATGTTAGTTTTAGGATCAGATTTAACAGAAAGAAGAAAATGCAACACATGAACAATAAACACAATAGATACCCTGGGAAAACCCTCCTACTCGAGGGAGAAAAACCCAGCAAAATATATCTCATATATATATTAGATAGAAGTGCAGAATTCTGCATACAGAGTCTGGCCTTACACAAGGCTCAATAAATACAATGAATAATAGCATTTCTCCTTTAATGCAAACTGGATATAAATAAATATGTTTCTCCTTGAAGTCGATTTACTGCTACAAGAATGATGATCTGCTGCAAAAGGCCAACTTCTTCTTGATAGTGCGAATTGGATGAAGTGATTGTAATAATCTCAAATGGGAGGACTCTATCCTCCTTATACCAAGCCAAGTAACCTTTCACTTAGGTCGGCTACTTGAAAGAATAAATATTATTTAAAATATCATGAAGGCTGACCTGCCTCGTACAAGAAAATAGCTCCTGCAGCTATAAAACACTAACACTCCCTCTTAGCTAGGGAGGTATTTTCCAGATATCTTCGTCATGGAGTCTCTCAACATGATGCCCACAATGGCTACTCCCATGTGTGGAAGGAAACATATGTACAAGTGTTCATCACGGAGTCTCTCAACGTGATATCGTCATGGAGTCTCTCAACATGACGTCCACCATGGCTACTCCCATGTGTGGAAAGAAACACAAGTACAAGGGTTCATCACGGAGTCTCTCAATGTGATGTCGTCATGGAATCTTTCAACATGACGTCTCATCTCAGTCTCAGAGATGAACAAGGGCTCGCACCTCATTCTTCTCCGTCTTAGAGAAATATACACTACAAGGGCTTTCACCTCATATTTCTCCGTCTTAGAGAAATATACACTACAAGGGCTTTCACCTCATATTTCTCCATCTCAGAGAAATATACACTACAAGGCCTTTCACCTCATATTTCTCCGTCTCAGAGAAACATACATTACAACAAATCTTCATGATGATGTGACTCCCTCTAAAGCTCCAAGTACTTGCATCAACCTCCTCTCAGTCTCAGAGATGAACAAGGGCTCGCACCTCATGCTTCTCCATCTCAGAGAAATATACACTACAAGGGCTTTTACCTCATATTTCTCCGTCTCAGAGAAATATACACTACAAGGGCTTTCACCTCATATTTCTCCGTTTCAGAGAAATATACACTACAAGGGCTTTCACCTCATATTTCTCCGTCTCAGAGAAATATACACTACAAGGGCTTTCACCTTATATTTCTCCGTCTCAGAGAAACATACATTACAACAAATCTTCATGATGATGTGATTGTGATGTCCCCATCCTAGTCAGTGTCAGATGATTGTGGAGTTAGCCTATTTCTTGGACCCTTGTGGGCTGATAGGACTTGGTTAGAGGGTCAGTGGTTCTTTTGGGTGGGTGTAATGTCCCCCTTTCACTGATGACCTTGTTATGAACTGTTAGCCTATTTCCAGAAATCTGTAGGCTATTTAGTAAGCAAATTAGGATTTCCAGTGTTTCCTGCTCAGCTTGGTTTACTGTGGTTTTGATGCATCTTTACTATTTTTAGTAAGTCTATATTGGGCAATATCTTCATCAGCAGTGTTGTGCAGTTCATCATCCAGATTTGGTAATATCTCAGTTTTCAGTTTGATGGTGGTTTGTGTCTTGGGCTAAGTTCATACTTAGCTAAAATGTGTTTTGGAGTTGTACCCCCACACCTAGCTTAATGACTTTAAGTTGTTTTTAAGTTGGGGCCATAAAGTAAAATATATTTAATAGTTTTCTAAATGTTTATTCATCATCTTAAGTGGGACGACTTGAAGGGTGGAATAAAGTGTTTATTTGATATTTTAAATGAAACCTTTTTGGAGAAAGTGGCATCCCTTTTTGGAAAGTGAAGAGTTTCTTTGGAAGTTCAAGTGTTTCATCTTCTTTCGGTGAGAGCTTATATATTGGTGCCTTTTCCTTTGTATCTCATCTTTGAAAATTGGAAAGTAGTGTTATGCTGCTGGTTTGAAACTAGAACTTGGCTAAGGGGAAGCTTAGCGAATTCACTCCATCCTTCGGGCCTAAAATTCTGGCTTCCTAGGTGGGTCTTTGAGACTGTACTTCACATAGGAGTGCAGATGGAGCATTATTTCTGATGTTATTTGACAGGTTGCTGCTGTATAACCTGTTATTGAGTTGCTGGTTTGTTCATGACTAAAGCGAATTTCTGTTCGTAGCTTCACCATCGAATTTTCTATTGTTTTGGGTACTGGCCCATGTTGTTCCACTGTGGAGGGCGCCCCTTTCTGCAAGTTTGCAGATTTTATCTTGGAGTTTCTGATTTTTGGGAGAAGGTTGACCCTTCTTGAAGGCCGTACCTTTCTTCTTGCTGCCTTGGGATTCGTTCCAGCTGTTTCTACCTATTTTTGGCTCGATTTTCCATTGGAGTTTGGACGCCTAGCTTCCAGCTGTTGATCGATTGTGGTAGGGAAGCTATCGGAGCTGTTTCGGAGAAGTTCTGTCCAAATTGGTGAATTCTATCTTTGCTGATCTGATTTTCTGTATTTCCTGTTTCTGATCAGATTAGTTTGAAATTGTTATAATGCTGTTCTAAGTTCTTTTTATATCATTTTTGGCATTGTAAATGTTAGAGGAAGTGGTACTCTAACCATTGGACATTTTGGGAATTCTTGGTTGTCATATTGCAGCTGTTTATTAATCATTTGTAAGCTGTTAGTAGTACTAACAACAATTTGTTTGTTGCTGCAATTTATTTGTTTGTAATTCCCCCCACGTAATAAAGTGGTTGTGTGGATTGTATACCCCCCACAGTTTAAGTGGAAGTGAGGTTAATTGGCTGGCTTGCCGCCTATAAATGTTTGTAATAATCACACCCATGAAATAAGTGGAGTATTCCCACCGCTTGTGGATGCCTGCATTTGTAGAAGAAGTTTACTTTCAGTTAATCTAGCACTCCACCATATGTTAGCACCTCTCCTTGCAAAAGGACCTTGTGTGCACATTCTTGGTGTCGAGTTTAGCTCTTCATTTCCAATTGTAATTCAAGTTATTAGATCCTAGGGATCCTCTGACCATATGCTTGCCCCTCCTCCTTAAATGGTTTTAGGGCACATTCTTGGTTAGAGTTATTTCAGTTGTGTTTGGTTTTAGAGCTAATTCTTAACGAGTGCATGATTTGCATTGTTGTGACTGAGAATTAAGGGCAAAAAATTAAGGGGTATATTTCAAACTACCTTGAAGAGAAATTTGCAGACCGATGTATGATTCACTATTCCCAATGAACTACATAAAATTCATCATAAAATACTTATCTCTTTTATTGATTATGTTGCAGCCATTTTACAGCTCGATCTCAATCATCAACAATTCTTAGTTAACACTGTAAACTTTGTAGTTGGATGCCAATGTTGACGAACCTCCATAAACTAGAAAATATTCGTTACTTTGAGAGATCAAACCTATAGATAGCTGCCATGTAGGCAACACCCGATAACAAGAAGGAGAGCTACGTTGACTATCTTAGTCTTATTGATTCTTCAACAACGATTCTACATAAGAATATAACTGGCTCGAACACAAATACTGGCTTCATTAAACTTGACGGAGACACTGTATGTGCCACGCGGTCCCCTCACAAGGCTTATGTGCTTGTTTTGTTACACTTTGGAAATAATTCGATTCATATAATCTTGGCAGCAGACTTATGAGTATCGGTTATAACAAATAGCAATTCTTTATTTTTTTTATTCATAACTTCTTGCCACACTAGCCAATAACCACGATTTGATCCTGGCGTCACCTTATATCTAAATGTGTTTTTTGGATTAAATTGGGTTGTCAATTTTTATCATCAATGTTTCGAATCACACTAGGTGATCCATCATTAGGATGAAAGAGAGTTGAAAGAAAAGAATGAATTGTTGCAGACCAAGCTTGGTTAAAAAAAGAGCGCTAGGGGGAGGCACACGGTTCGAGGATAAGGATGACTAAGGGAGAGAAAATTAGAAATAGGAGAAATGTAAAAAAAAGAAAAAAGAAAAAGAAGAAACAAAATCAAGGAGTCCTTAAAAATAAATTCATAAAAAATTAAGACCACTCACATCGAGCACTTTAAACGATTCAAAAAAAAAGAAACATTAACCATTTATAAAAACATTCACAAATTATAAAATATTAATATTAATATGTATATAATAATACTAATAAGATTAAGAATAAATTCATAAATTCATAACCCAAAATTATTAATAATGTTAATGTTGTAACATAATATTAATGTTAATAATAGGATTATAATATTATGTGATCCTAGTTTCTAGTTAATTATATAGTGTTAAAATAATATACTAATAATTTTGTTATTATAATGTTAATGTTAAGAATAATAATACTAATAAATTTGTTCCTTTAATGTTAAAGTTTAGAATTAAATTTTTTATATAATATAATTGTTAGGTCCTTAATGATAGGTCTTTAATATAATATTATTAAAAAATAAACAAATATTATTAAAAAATATTTAATTCTATAACTTAGATATAAACCGAGAGAGGAAGGAACTCAATAAAATAAACAAACATTACAATTCATTAAGGAAAGATTCTAAAAAGTGCATAAGATTAAGAATAAATTCGTAAAAAATTAAAACCACTCACATCGAGCACTCTAAACGATTCAAAAAATAGAATCATCAACCAATTATAAAAACATTCACAAATTAAAAAATATTAATATGTATATGTATATAATATTGTTAACATTAATGTTAACAATAATATTAATGTTAACAATAATACTATATAATAATATTAATATTGTTAATGATGCAACAATAATAATGCTAAAAATAGGATTATAATATTAAGCAAACCTAGTTTCTAGTTAATTATATTATACTAATATTGAAACAAAGTTATCAAAAAATCGAAAAATAATATTAATCATGATAAGAAAACTAAGAATAATATTATCTGAATGTGTACTAATAATTTTGTACCATTAATGTTTAGAAAAATAATATTATCCAAGGATACTAATAATTACAAACAAAGAAAGGAGAGCTTGGAAAAAAAAACGATAAGAGGCCAAAACCACGAGGCAAGAAGGAAAGGCAAGAAAGAAGGAAAGGAGACCAAGAGGGCAAGAGCCAGAAAGGACAAGACAAACCTATAAAAAGACCAAAGGCCTAGGGGAAGAAAGGGGAACCAACGGAGAAACAATACAAGATGAAAGAGGGGGAAGCACAAGGAAAATAGAAATCAAGAGGGATGGGGCCGACAATTTCTAACAATGGATAACAGAGGATGCCACGACTGGCTCAGAGACCAACCTTCATCACGATTGAGGTTGGTGGGATGATTGCTGATTTCTATGGCTTCCTTGAGTTTCCTCTTGAAAAAATTATCTTCTTTGCATAAGACTTGGAAATTTTCAAGGCAAATGTGGTGTTTGGTTGAGGAAGAGTGCTCAGCGAGAGCGGATTTGAGGACTTGCTCATGTTTGATGTCCGCACTGTGTTCTTTCATTCTTGTGTTGAAAGAACGACCCGTTTCTCCTATATATGGAGTACCACAAGAGCAAACAATCTTGTATACTCTCGAGTCAGTAAGGGCATCCTTGGAATCCTTGAGAGAAGGGATAAGATTCCTCATAGATGAGCGGGACTTGAAAGCACAACAAAGGCATTTTTTGGTAAGGATTTTGGATATTTTGTGGGAGATTCCTTCGATATAAGGAAGGGTAGCACAAGGAGGGAAGTTTGGTTTGGGGGCAATGGTTTTGTAATAGAATATAGCCTTGGTTTGATTGAGGGCTCTGGATATTTGCTTGCTGGTGTAACCAAGCAAGCTAAAGATCTTGTGTAGATGAGCGAACTCTTGGTTTAGATTATCCACATCACAAATCCAATAGGCTCTCATGGCAAGGGTTTTGAGGATACCGATTTTTTGGCTAGGGTGGTGATGAGAAGAATGATGGAGGTAAAGGTCCATGTGGGTAGCTTTTCGGAAGACACGGTGGCTTAGGGCACCGTCAAGTTTTTTGATGAGTAAGATATCGAGAAAAGGAAGTTGGCTGGAAACCTCAAGCTTCTTGGTGAAGGAGATGCAGGGGGGCATATTGTTAAGATGAGCGTGGAATTCTTCCAACTTTTCAAGACCATGAGGCCAACACACATTGGAGTCATCCACATATCGCTTCCACCATTTCGGTTTAAGGGGAAAAGAGGAAAGGGCAATTTCTTCAAACTGCTCCACGTAAAGGTTGGCAATGACAGGGGAGAGAGGGGAACCCATGGCAACTCCATCAACTTGTTCATAGATGTCGCCTTGGAAAGAAAATAATGTGGATCTAAGGCAAAATTCTACAAGATTAGCAATCTCAATGTTAGTTTTGCGTCTAACGATCTCAATTGAGTCAGGGATGGGAACCTTGGTGAATAGGGAGACAACGTCAAAACTCACCAAGAGGTCATTATTGTTTAATTGGGCATCTTTGATGAAATGGACAAAGTGGGAGGAATCCTTAATGTAGGATTCAGAGTTACCCACGAGAGGAGAGATTAATTTAGCAAGAAAGGAAGCTAATTTGAAAGTAGGCGAACCTATGGTATCTACAATGGGTCTGAGGGGAATGCCAACTTTATGAATTTTAGGGACTTCGTAAATGCAAGGAGTCACTTCCTTGGAAGGAACCAATTGTTTCTTGGTGATGTCATCGAAAGAGGAGCAAGCGACCAGAGATTTGACTTTTCTAAGGAGCTTGGAGCAGGGGTTGCGAGAAAGCAGTTTATAGCTTTGCGTGTTAGAGAGAAGAACAAGCATTTTAGAGACGTAATCACACTTGTCCATGATGACAGTTGCATTGCCCTTGTCGGCCTTACTAATGACTATGTCATGGTTCCGTAATAAGTCATTAAAAGAACGAAGCTCCGCTATGGGAACGTTGCACTTGGCAAGTTTGGCATGACGGAGGGCAACATTGCAGTCTTGTCTAACTTCTTCAACGATGTGAGAAGGGAGAGCATGAACCGCATTCTCAATTTCGATGAGGAAGTAAGTGTGCGGAATGGAACGAGGAGAAATAGCAAAGCCAAGCCCTCGATTAAGAAAAATCAAGGCACGGGGATGCAATTGAATGCTAGAGAGGTTGACCACTAATTTGGACTCCCAATCATGAATCGATTGGGGAGCCAAACGGATCGAATGAACCGAAGATGAAGAGTCCGAGGAAACATGAGAGAAAGAGGGCTCACACGCGCGAGGGGTAGAATGATATGAAGAAGGCTCAGATGGTGACAAATCACAAAGGATGGCGTGGGGATTACGATTAGGAGAGCATTGGATCGGAGGAGAAGGGCGTTCAAAGAGAAACACGTGGTGAGAAGACAAGGAGTCTAGGGAGGAGCGATCAGGACGAGAATTCTTGGTTGGAGGAGGGTTTGCAATGTGGGGGGCTCGAAGTTGGTCCAAATCAGAGAGGGAATCACTACAATTAATGTTCCTAGTTGAATGAGAAGAGCAAGCAAGAGAGATATCGAGCGTACCTGGGGAGCAACAAGGATTACCGTTGGGAATTGACCGTTGACAGCCTGCAGTGCCGAGGTGCTCGTTGTTTTGTCCAGTTGAACTCTACCAGTGGCTCGACGTGGTGGAGGCTTCTGTCTGCTTGTCGGTGGTCGCTGATTGCTTTGAGGCATCACAGAATGAGAGAGGAGTTGAACGGTGCAAAGAAATAATAGAGAAGCAAAGGCATGGTGATGGCACACCTGAAGGTGGATGAGGGAGGTGTGCAGGCAATGTCACGGCAAGAGAGGCATGAAACTGAACAGAGGAGTTGGTGCCATGGGGAGATAAATTGGAAGGGTTGGTGCAAATGGTAGAGGATGGCGGGTGAGAGATGAGAGGTGGTGCGGAAGGAAGGAGGCTGGGTGGAGGTGGTGAGGGAGGAGGGATGTTGAGCGGAGGATGCATCAAACCAAAAGATGCAGCCAGGTTAGAATGGATGGCAGCGGGTGAAGTCAGGTTGGAACAGATGGCAGCAGATGAAATAAGATTAGAAGAGAGGGAGGTGATGGTGTCATGAGGACGAGAGAAGAGCACAACAAAGCGCTTACTTTGCAAAGATAATTTTTTTTTTGTTGCCTTCTGATACTCTCATTCTGACGACCCATCGCTCTGGCATAGGAAGAAATGTCAAGTCGGATCCAGACATCAGGACGCAACACAGAGGCGAGTTCAAGATGGAGGTAAAACAACCTAGAATTGAGCTAGGCAATAAACGATATGGTAGATTTGATTATCGACCTGAGAAGGGATAATCCCACATGAAAGAAGATGTGTTTAGTTTGGTGGCTCCAGAGATGGTGAGAAATTTTGATGAAGGATGGAATCAATCTGGCATCTCTGCATCTCTTGAGAAAAGCAAGGTCTACAACTTTCTTTGAGAGTTTGATCCTTAGCAACTCAAGCTGCTTTGCTTTGAAACATAGTTCCCTCCCATGAAGGGTATCGATTAAAGATATCAAGTTTCCACAATCCATCAATTATCTGAATGTGTTTTCTGGATTAGATTGTGTTGTCAATTTTTATCATCAACGTTTCGAATCACACTACGTGATCCATCATTAGGATGAAAGAGAGCTAAAGGAAAAGAATGAATTGTTGCAGACCAAGCTTGGTTAAAAAGAGAGCACTAGGGGGAGGCACACGGTTCGAGGATAAGGATGACTAGGGGAGAGAAAATTAGAAATAGGAGAAATGTAAAAAAAAGAAAAAAGAAAAAGAGGAAACAAAATCAAGGAGTCCTAAAAAATAAATTCATAAAAAATTAAGACCACTCACATCGAGCACTCTAAACGATTCAAAAAAAAAGAAACATTAACCATTTATAAAAACATTCAAAAATTATAAAATATGTATATTTATATGTATATAATAATACTAATAAGATTAAGAGTAAATTCATAAATTCATAACCCAAAATTATTAATAATGTCAATGTTGTAACATAATATTAATGTATGATTCACTATTCCCAATGAACTACATAAAATTCATCGTAAAATACTTATCTCTTTTATTGATTCTGTTGCAGCCATTTTACAGCTCGATCTCAATCATCAACAATTCTTAGTTGACACTGTAAACTTTGTAGTTGGATGCCAATGTTGACAAACCTCCATAAACTAGAAAATATTCGTTGCTTTGAGGAATCGAACCTATAGATAGCCGCCATGCAGGCAACACCCGATAACAAGAAGGAGAGCTATGTTGACTATCTTAGTCTTATTGATTCTTCAACAACGATTCTACATAAGAATATAATTGGATTGAACATAAATATTGGCTTCATTAAACCTGACGGAGAAACTGTATGTGTCGGGCGGTCCCCTCACAAGGCTTATGTGCTTGTTCTATAACACTTTGGAAATAATTCGATTCATATAATCTTGGCGGAAGACTTATGAGTATCGGTTATAACAAGTAGCAATTCTTTATTTGTTTTATTCATAACTTCTTTCCACGCTAGCCAATAACCACGATTTGATCCTGGCGTCACCTTATATCTGAATGTGTTTTCTGGATTAGATTGTGTTGTCAATTTTTATCATCAACGTTTCGAATCACACTACGTGATCCATCATCAGGATGAAAGAGAGCTGAAGGAAAAGAATGAATTGTTGCATACCAAGTTTGGTTAAAAAGAGAGCACTAGGGGGAGGCACACGGTTCAAGGATAAGGATGACTAGGGGAGAGAAAATTAGAAATAGGAGAAATGTAAAAAAAAGAAAAAAGAAAAAGAGGAAACAAAATCAAGGAGTCCTATAAAATAAATTCATAAAAAAATAAGACCACTCACATCGAGCACTCTAAATGATTCAAAAAAAAAGAAACATTAACCATTTATAAAAACATTCACAAATTATAAAATATTAATATGTATATGTATATAATAATACTAATAAGATTAAGAATAAATTCATAAATTCATAACCCAAAATTATTAATAATGTTAATGTTGTAACATAATATTAATGTTATTAATAATGTTAATGTTGTAACATAATATTTGGAACATCTTCAAGCCCTCCACATTGTAGACCCTCCTCCAACCAAGACTTCTCATCCTGATCGCTCCTCCCTAGACTCCTTGTCTTCTCGCCACGTGTTTCTCTTTGAACGCCCTTCTCCTTCGATCCAATGCTCTCCTAATCGTAATCCCCACGCCATCCTTTGTGATTTGTCACCGTCTGAGCCTTCTTCAGATCGTTCTTCCCTCGCACGTGTGAGCCCTCTTTCTCTCATGTATCCTCGGACTCTTCATCTTTGGTTCATTCGATCTGTTTGGCTCCCCAATTGATTCATGATTGGGAGTCCAAATTAGTGGTCAACCTCTCTAGCATTCAATTGCATTCCTGAGCCTTGAATTTTCTTAATCGAGGGCTTGGCTTTGCTATTTCTCCTTGTTCCATTCCGCACACTAACTTCCTCATCAAAATTGAGAATGCGGTTCATGCTCTCCCTTCTCACATCGCTGAAGAAGTTAGACAAGATTGCGTTGTTGCCCTCCATCATGCCAAACCTCCCAAGTGCAACGATCCCATAGCGGAGCTTCGTGCTTTTAATGACTTATTACGGAACCGTGACATAGTCATTAGTAAGGCCGACAAGGGCAATGCAACTGTCATCATGGACAAGCGTGATTACGTCTCTAAAATGCTTGTTCTTCTCTTTGACACGCAAAGCTATAAACTGCTTTCTTGCAACCCCTGCTCCAAGCTCCTTAGAAAAGTCAAATCTCTGGTTGCTTGCTCCTCTTTCGATGACATCACCAAGAAACAATTGGTTCCTTCGAAGGAAGTCACTCCTCACATTTACGGAGTCCCTAAAATTCATAAAGTTGGCATTCCCCTCAAACCCATTGTAGATACCATAGGTTCACCTACTTTCAAATTAGCTTCCTTTCTTGCTAAATTAATCTCTCCTCTCGTGGGTAACTCTGAATCCTACATTAAGGATTCCTCCCACTTTGTCCATTTAATCAAAGATGCCCAATTAAACAATAATGACCTCTTGGTGAGTTTTGACATTGTCTCCCTATTCACCAAGGTTCCCATCCCTGACTCAATTGAGATCGTTAGACGCAAAACTAACGTTGAGATTGCTAATCTTGTAGAATTTTGCCTTAGATCCACATTCTTTTCTTTCCAAGGTGACATCTATGAACAAGTTGATAGAGTTGCCATGGGTTCCCCTCTCTCCCCTGTCATTGCCAACATTTACATGGAGCAGTTTGAAGAAATTGCCCTTTCCTCTTTCCCCCTTAAACCGAAATGGTGGAAGCGGTATGTGGATGACACCAATGTGTGTTGGCCTCATGCTCTTGAAAAGTTGGAAGAATTCCACGCTCATCTTAACAATATAGCCCCCTGCATCTCCTTCACCAAGGGGCTTGAGGTTGCCAGCCAACTTCCTTTTCTCGATATCTTACTTGTCAAAAAAATTGATGGTTCCCTGGGCCGCCGTGTCTTCCGGAAAGCTACCCACATGGACCTTTACCTCCATCATTCTTCTCATCACTACCCTAGCTAAAAAATCGGTATCCTCAAAACCCTTGCCATGAGAGCCTATTGGATTTGTGATGTGGATAATCTAAGCCAAGAGTTGGCTCATCTGTGCAAGATCTTTAGCTTGGTTGGTCACACCAACAAGCAAATATCCAGAGCCCTCAATCAAACCAAGGCTATATTCTATTTTGAAACCATTGCCCCCAAACCAAACTTCCCTCCTTGTGCTACCCTTCCTTATATCGAAGGAATCTCCCACAAAATATCCAAAATCCTTACCAAAAAAGGCCTTCGTTGTGCTTTCAAGCCCCGCTCATCTGTGAGGAATCTTATCCCTTCTCTCAAGGTCTCCAAGGATGCCCTTACTGACTCGGGAGTATACAAGATTGTTTGCTCTTGTGGTACTCCATATATAGTAGAAACGGGTTGTTCTTTCAACATAAGAATGAAAGAACATAGTGCGGACATCAAACATGAGCGAGTCCTTAAATCTGCTCTCGCTGAGCACTCTTCCTCAACCAAACACCACATTTACCTTGAAAACTTCCAAGTCTTATGCAAAGAAGATAATTTTTTCAAGAGGAAACTCAAGGAAGCCATAGAAATCAGCAATCATCCCACCAACCTCAATTGTGATGAAGGTTGGTCTCTGAGCCAGTCGTGGCATCCTTTGTTATCCATTGCTAGAAATTGTCGGCCCCATCCCTCTTGATTTCTCTTTTCCTTGTGCTTCTCCCTCTTTTGTCTTGTGTTGTTTCTCTGTTGGTTCCCCTTTCGTTCCCTAGGCCTTTGGTCTTTTTATAGGTTTGTCTTGTCCTTTCTGGCTCTTGCCCTCTTGGTCTCCTTTCCTTCTTTCTTGCCTTTCTTTCTTGCCTCGTGGTTTTGGCCTCTTATCTTTTTTCTTTTCCAAGCTCTCCTTTCTTTGTTTGTAATTATTAGTATCCTTGGATAATATTATTTTTCTAAACATTAATGGTACAAAATTATTAGTATTATTTTTCTTACCTTAAATTATTAGTACACATTTAGATAATATTACTCTTAGTTTTCTTATCATGATTAATATTATTTTTCTATTTTTTGATAACTTTGTTTCAATATTAGTATAATATAATTAACTAGAAACTAGGTTTGCTTGATATTATAATCCTATTTTTAGCATTATTATTGTTGCATCATTAACAATATTAATATTATTATATAGTATTATTGTTAACATTAATGTTAACAATATTATATACATATACATATACATATTTTTTAATTTGTGAATGTTTTTATAATTGGTTAATGATTCTATTTTTTGAATCGCTTAGAGTGCTCGATGTGAGTGGTTTTAATTACGAATTTATTCTTAATCTTATGCACTTTTTAGAATCTTTCGTTTATGAATTGTATTTTTTGTTTATTTTATTGAGTTCGTTCCTCTCTCAGTTTATCTCTAAGTTATAGAATTAAATATTTTTAATAATATTTGTTTATTTTTTAATAATATTATATTAAAGACCTATCATTAAGGACCTAACAATTATATTGTATAAAATTTTTTAATTCTAAACTTTAACATTAGAAGAACAAACTTATTAGTATTATTATTCTTAACATTAACATTATAATAATAAAATTATTAGTATATTATTTTAATACTATATAATTAACTAGAAACTAGGATCACATAATATTATAATCCTATTATTAAGATTAATATTATGTTGCAACATTAACATTATTAATAATTTTGGGTTATGAATTTATTCTTAATCTTATTAGTATTATTATATACATATACATATTAATATTTTATAATTTTTGAATGTTTTTATAAATGGTTAATGTTCCATTTTTTTGAATCGTTTAGAGTGCTTGATGTGAGTGGTCTTAATTTTTTATGAATTTATTTTTTAGGACTCCTTGATTTTGTTTCCTCTTTTTCTTTTTTCTTTTTTTTATATTTCTCTTGTTTCTAATTTTCTCTCCTCTAGTTATCCTTATCCTCGAACTGTGTGCCTCCCCCTAGTGTTCTCTTTTTAACCAAGCTTGGTCTGCAACGATTCATTCTTTTCCTTCAACTCTCTTTCATCTTGATGATGGATCACGTAGTGTGATTCGAAACGTTGATGATAAAAATTGACAACACAATCTAATCTAGAAAACACATTCAGAGAATTGATGGATTCTGGAAACTTGATATCTTTAGTCACCGTATATTCTGAGACAACCTCATTATACTTCCGCCTCCATTTTCAATTCCAAATTGGCATATAATATTTAGAAGATTTGTCTTATCTTGCTTCCTTCTGCTTCTTACACCTGGCGATGATCTCACCCCCCTGTTGATATCTGCGATCCTTCTTGAGAGTTATAAAATATGCCATGTTTTCTTCTTAAGACTGGTTCGACTCAATGCATTAGTGCTAGAGTCCAAAAAATCCTCCAGAATTTTCTGACGCAAATATTGATCACATATCTTAAAGCTGCGATCTGTCTATATAATCAATGTATATAAAATACTTGCTCATCCTTCGTAAATTGTCAATTATGAATTAGCTGAGCAAATAATGCCTGAAACTATCGATGTAGATTAATGAAGCACAACAAGTCCTTCTTGAATAATATTGCTTCTTTTTAATCTGAAATTACCTCTAACTGCAAATCCTTAGAAATTTCCTTAAACTCCTGAATTATGCAGATAGGAAAAAATATCAAATATCACTTGACATATTGAAATAATCCAATTTGCAAACCCTGAATCTGCTCTCCCAGCAAATACTCCCTCTGTAGAAATTCAAAGACACATCTGCATAGAATTGGGAGAATCATAATGGGCATATTCAATCACAGATTTTTCATTGAATTGAATTCCTCTCAATCTGCAATGTTTGCTTTCACAAATCTGATCAGATTTCCCTAAACTTGGCTCTGATACCATGTTAGTTTTAGGATCAGATTTAACAAAAATTAGAAAATGCAACACATGAACAATAAACACAGCAGATACCCTAGGAAAACCCTCCTACTCGAGGGAGAAAAACCCAACAAAATATATCTCATATATATATCAGATAGAAGTGCAAAATTCTGCATACAGAGTCTAGTGTTACACAAGGCTAAATAAATACAATGAATAATAGCACCTCTCCTTTAAGGCAAACTGGATATAAATAAATACGTTTCTCCTTGAAGTCGATCTACTGCTACAAGAATGATGATCTGTTGCAAAAGGCCAACTTCTTGATAGTGCGAATTGGATGAAGTGATTGTAATAATTTGAAATGGGAGGAATCTATCCTCCTTATATTCCAAGCCAAGTAACCTTTCACTTAGGTCGGCTACTTGAAAAATAAATATTATTTAAAATATCATGAAGGCCGACCTGCCTTGTACAAGAAAATAGCTCCTGCAGCTATAAAACACTAACATTGGAAACCAAGACAAAGACTCCAAAATCATTGTAATTCTGATGCTAAGAGCTGCACCCACTACTCCTTGAATTCCCATGAGTTTCCAGCAGTGTGGATCGATCCCAACAATGAGAATCGATTGCCTTAAAAATTTGCGACTGAACTTCTTAGAAGAATACGATTTCTCCAAGGAAAAAATGATTTACCAATGATGAAATCGCCTTAGCATAAACTGAAAGTGCTTTCTCCAATTTGCCTTCACAAAATCGAACTTCAAAATGGCTGCCAATAAACTCCAAAATTCTGGAACTATTTTCTCCAAAATTGAATTTCTCAATTCACCCAAGATTTGGTCATAGACCATTAAATTTTGCTCAACTTGGAAGACTGAAGTATCTCCCACTCAATTCCAGCTAGGGTTGATGTTGCACAACCGAACCCGGTATCTTAGAGTCTTCAAACCCTCAGATAATGCAAACATACAAGCTCTCACCACATAGGTATAAAAATAGAATGACTCAAGACATATCAAATGGCTTGCATTCAACCCCTTATAAAGAATTCTCATTCACCTGCAAGAAGCTTCTAGAAAATAATATTATTTTATTCATCAGCGACTTTATGATAAAATATTTATTTTATTCACTTTATTAAATTAATTAAATATAAAGCTATCTTATGATATTAATTTATTGAGATAAATTTACAAATAATTAATTTAATATTTATTCCCTTATTTCTCCTATTTAGCCTTTGGGAATAAATTAAGACTAAACGATCTCCAGGTGGCTACTGAGAAGGGGACATTACAATTGAATGCCAACTATTTGAAAAAATGACTGCACACTGAAACATAAAAACTTGCAAAAATTTTGCCATACAATTTTGGGTTAGAACATTGCATGGGTGGACTTTGTTTGAATTTTGGTATAGGAGGGCTTTTGCTAAATAGCTTATTTTAAACATCTTGAACTTGCACCTTGGTAAGCCAGTGCCTCCAAATGTTTTTGTGAACGTTGATCTCATTAAGGTAGTAGCAAGGAGATATGATTTAGAGAATAGAGTAATTTTGATTCCCAAGTGTAGCATATTGGTGAGATTGGACAAAGAATATATATTTGAGGTTTTCAATCTGAATATTGCAGCAAACAAGCCCATTGAATTCAATTGCTTGTGTAATGAATACCAAAAAGGACAGACATAGCTATAAGATTCATTGGCTTCCTCGTCGTAGGATTAAGGGCAGAGATAGAAATCTGATAAAGTTCTCTCATAATGAAATGGAGCCTTTTGATGCTAATATTTTTCAGGACTATTTCGTTAAAACATACTATACAGTGTGCCAAGTTTTAGGAGTTGATGTGAAACCTTAGATACCTGTGCACTTAATGATTTTGGTTGCTAATGCACAAAATGTAAATTTGAACAAGGAATTTGATTATGCCACTTTCATCTCAAATGAAATTCATAGAGAGTTGAAGGCTATAAGGAGTGATGACAAGATTGTGTATTTCAAGTGGTATTCCCTACTCTACCGTAAATTTCTATATAGTGGGATGAAAATACGGGACAAGCCCATGCAATTAACATGCTTTGATGATCAAAAGATCCCACAACCAGTTCAATGTTAGACAAACATTTGGGACATGCATTTCCAAAATTCAAATTATATGGTGTTCAAGGAATTCTTTGTGCAACCTATTATGAGGCACTTGTGTATTAAATCAAGCAAGTTGCCAAAATTAGTAATGTGATTCTTAAGGCCAAAGGATAGGCAACCTAATCTAGGAATCCAACAAAATTGGGGAGATTGATATCTCCTTTCGAACTCAAGAGTAATATAGGTGTATGGATCTCTTGTGAGGCCTCATATATTACCAACAACAGTGCCCCGTAGAATTACTTTACAGGAGGTCATATTGCACATGAATGAAAGAAACAAACATCATTTGAGAAACCACAAGAAGGATTCTTTCTTCCCTGCCTGCATTGTATTTTTTGATTTTGTAGTGACAAAAAAGGAAGGATTGGAGTTTCTATACACAATCCTACAAACATACAAGATGAATTTGGATATGCACAAAGATTGTGATCCTGAGAAGTTTATCAACCAAACAACGATAAACGCTAAGAGATCAAATTTTTATCACAAATTTTTCATGGTAGAGGACTTTGTAAGCAATTGCACTATTGATGATGAAGTAAAAATAATGAAGACAAAATTGGTGCAATAATGAAGGGTGAAGAGCACAGGAAAAGGAAGATCCTAACTATCTTGTGGCTTACTATGAAATTGATGATCCTATTGTCAGAATCCAAGTTATGTTAGATAATGTGGCTGCTCTTACTTAAAGGCCTCCTGTATCAAAAAGAAGACTAGAAGAAAGGCCTTGTGCAAGGGAAGAACAATAGGCTGAAATTCCAATCATGTCCCAACAAATGCAACCAATCAAGGAACTTGCAATGTTAGATGCCCTTCCACCTAAGCATCCAAAGAAGAGGAAAAATATTTCTCAACCTCTTATGAGTTACTTTGTTGACTATGTAGAAAGAGAAGAGACATGAGAAAATATGGTTGATGAGAATTTTAATCAAATCATTCCTTCTCAAAGGGTTCAAATCCATGATGTGCCTCAAGATAGATTGGCCATCAATTTCAAGGCTACAAGAGATGAGAAAAATTATATTAGAGCATAAGCATGCACACAATTCATCACAGATGATCAATTTGTAAAGTCTAAGGAATTCAAGGACTTTATGTTGAAAATCAATAGAGAGGAATTTGCAAGAAAACTGAACAAGGGTAAAGGGGAAGTAGATCTCAAAGAAATAGAGGAGGCAAAAAAGAAAGTACTATAAGAAGTTGAATTTCAAGTCAATAAAATCACTCCCGAGTAGGGAAGGAGAATAGTTCAAGAAAGTGGATTACTTTTGTAGACACGTAAAATATGACCTTACCCAACCACACCTAATTCTAGCCCATCCTAAGCCTATAATTAAATAAACATTTATTATTTATTTAATTGTTCCCATCTTTATCCTAAATCCTTTAATTAAATAAATATTTACTATTTATTTCCTTTCATCACAATTCCATTAATTAAATAAATAATTTATTTATTTAATAATTCCCCTTTCATCCTCTATCCTTGTCCATTTAATCCTAACCCTTAACCTTGTTCACATGGATCATAATCTAAATTTTCCATCATGTGACAAGTGTCCTCTTCACATGATTAACTCCTTGCTTAGATTCATTGAACCTAGACACCTCCCCAAAATTCAAACTAACTTTTCATATTATCCATTCATCTCATCTAAACCTTTTAATCTTAGCCATTCCCATAAGGATTTTTGTCCTTATCCCAATCCAGAACTTAAATCCTATCCCTCATGTGCCACTTATCACATGGCTACAAATTTGATCTAAATCCTAATTCTCCTTCAATCTTAACCATTCATCGCCAATCATTCTTAGCCATTGATTTTTCCTCTTCAAGAATCTATAACTAATGACTCTCATCCTTAATCAACCATGAACTTTGAAGCTATCATGCCTACATGCTATCATTTTGATCTCTTATCTTACAATCATATCAAGGTTATGCTAGAGCATTGAGCAATCCACATATCAACATCAAAGAGAAAATCAAACGAAATAAGGGTGCACTCCATTTCTTCTCATCAAGGAGTGAAGCAAAGATATTGTGCTTTGTATTTCTTTTATCTTCCATTTTGTTTACCTTCAATATTTTCCTCATCTTCCTTTTGGCACACCCAATGGGATCCACGTCCTTGTCTAACCTTTTTTGGTGAAATTTTGTGAGTTTTTTGTGATGCAAAAAGCATTTTTAGATCCTAGACTGTAAAGTTGTGCCTCTATTTCACAGAAAGGCACCTCTGTTCTATGAAGTGTTTTTGTCACCCAGAATTAGGCTTCTATTCTATGCTTTGGATTTGATTATTTTGAGCTTGATCTAGGGTTTCGTTGACCTTTGATGCCTTGTTTGTAGGATATCACCATTGTAACAAGTTTTTTCATTCGTTTCTTGCAAAAATTAGAGTTAGTAGGGTTTCTTGCAAGTTTTCTAGGAGATATATGGTTTGTATCATTTTGAGATCGTTTTGGATTATAATCTAACATATTTTGGCAAGATATCTGTGTTTTCTAGTGTCCCATAACTTTCTCTTGTAGGTTTCCCAATTGGGTTGGTGAAAAACTTGATTTTTCAAATCTCAAAGCACATTTTGAGGCCTTGTCTATGAAAATGTGCCTTTGTTTCATAGACTAGCGCCTCTACGCCACCAAGCTATGCCCTTGTTGCATAAAGTGGCGCCTATGTTTGGTAAAGCTGCACTTTTGTTTTAGTTTTCAATTTCTAGGGTTTTTGGCATTTTAGAGGAACTAATGGTTTGATGTAGATTCTTTGGTCCAAGGCTTCATTTCTCACTAATCTAGGCATCTAAAGTAGCTTAGTATATTAATGAATGTTGTTTGTCATGTTTGGAAGGGTGTGTAGGCGTATGCTCTCCCCTTGCGCTTAGTGTGATCTTGGAGATCCAAAATCTTACATCTCTTCATTTCTTTCATGTTCTATGTGTTATCCCAAGGCTTACTATTTTGTGTGTATGCTCTCCCCTTGCACTTCATGGGATCTTGGATGGTAAAAAAAACACCTAGTATAGTCTTTCCCATTAGGAGACCTGCTTGGGGATTTGATCACCTCAAGGATGACCTCAACCATGTTTTTCGGTAGGGGATACAAAGGGGGGGGAGCGAAATATGTACCTCAAAGTGTAGCTAGAATAATTCAAGCCAAGTTGTAAGACCCTCGGTCTGCCGAGACTTGATTGGTGATGAGAGAAGGAGATCCCCTCCTAACCTTAGGCACGATCAGATGAGCTCATTTTTCACAAATCCACTAAGAACCTTGTATTTAGAAGCCTTTAAGACCATTGACTGTTGCTTAGTGTGGTGTAGGGTATAGTATCATTCCCTGAGTTACTCACCATGTATCTCCTTGAGTAGAGGTAGAGGCTCTTTGAGCAAGATCTTAGGATCTCCAAGGAAAGAGAAAAGGTGAGCCCTTGTGCCACTGGATATTTAGCTACCGACTCTTGAAAGAGAGGTGTCTCACACCAATCTTGAGATATTAGCCTTTGGCTAGTGGGCCCACATTGAGTTAACACACCTACTTGAATAAAAAAAGGATTGTACTATCATGCTTGTCATGTTTTCATGTGAAAAACTAGTGAATCCATTTATCCTTATCACCTTGAGAGTCAAGTCAGCCAATGTGTCTTCTTGTTTGATAATCTCTTGCCAAAAATCATCAAAAACCATCTCATACTGTTGAAATCTGCTTCTGTTTCATCCCCCAACACCTATGCATCATCTTGAGGCGCTTTTGCATAGTTTTCTGTGAAACTGTGTCTCTATTTCACAAAAAGGCACCTTTGTTCCTTGAAGTTGCACCTTTGCAAAATCACTGTCATTTGACCACTTTAGGCCTTAAAACTATGAGCTCAAACTTTGTAGACCTAGAGTAACCCTAGAAGATCATCCTCAACCTTCATTTCACTTGAAACATCAACCATTTCCATCATATTCATCCAAAATCCCTCATATTTCCCTCATCTCACCATTTTCATCCATTAACATAACCTAAGCATCACTATCATCATCCTTAGACCTTGGACCAATCAAAAATCATCCAATATTTTTCATAATTTCATCTTTATCATTCTCTATCCTTATTGCTTTCATCATTGATCTTTCTTGTCTTCACACCCAATCCCTATTCTATCCTTTCCTATCCAATCCATCATCTATCATCATCCACTTATCTTTTATATCCATTGTCTTTAATCATTGAACAATCCTATCATCTAATCCAATCCAATCCAATCCTTATCATCTTTGACCTTTCCCATCATCCAATCCCAATCCATATCATCGCCTAATTAAAATCAATCTTGTTAAGAGTCTAATCTAGATCCTAATATTTTTTATCCACTAGCTTCTATATTGCTTAAGAACTTGCCTATCTCAAGTAGTATATTGAGTTAACCTTATCATTTTGGTTATCCTAACTTGGGGATTTGGCTCCCCCAAGTTAGCTATCAAAATCCTGTTACACCCCAAATTGTGTAGTTACTATTTACTATTACTACATAGGGTAAATGTGAATTCTGGAGATGAATTAATGATGCTTGTACCTTGTTATCAATATGAATGTTATCTCATTTGATGTTGTTTCATTTGATGTTATCTCAGTTGATGTTATTCATGGTGAAATATTGCATTTATATGAATGAAAGGTTATTTAATTATAATTATTCTAACTTTGAAGATGTTTATATATGCTGCTTATTGTTGTGAACAATTGACTGCCAAGGCATGTGTTAGTGGTTGCAAGTAAATGTTCATTCTCTAGGGGGAGGGGAAGTATCAGTCGAGAGAAGATCTTGGTCGGGTAATCGGTAAATATAAGTATCTGAGCATACACACACCATATTTGAGTTACTGATCCGAGTCAGTTTGTGGGTTATAGGTAAGTCATCCATAGTTGGTATGTTTGCATTAGGAGTCTTGTTTACTTCTGCATGCATTTGCGAGTGATATTTATCTATTTGGTTTCTGAGAAATGTCTTCTGATATTACAATTATATGGATAGGTGGGATGTAGGTGGAAGTATGTTTATATGTACGCACATGCATACCACACTTACACACCTATCAATATGATAGTAATGTAAATGGATGTAAGTGAATCAGAAGTGGACATATATACATATGTATAGTATATACATGTATCCATATGTATATACATATCAATACAAGTGTACATTGGCAAATGGATATGCTCATACAGATGCATCGATATGGTATACCTACACATACATGTACATAGAGGTATATACAGGTATATATATAAATAATAAATGTATATTATATATATAAACTATATATATATATAATAAAATATATATATATATATATATAATAAAATATATATATTACATTTTATTCTAAACTTTGGAAATCGAATTATTTTTGAATTGCTTAAATAGGTCAATTTAATAAAAGGATTGAATTGATAAAGACTTCAATTCACGTATTGGACTTTGGCTTAATTTTATGTCGATATAGTTATAAGAGGAAATTCGGACTTTGAAACAAACACGGCGTTGAGAGAAATCACGCAACACCTACAAATGGAACATGCAGGGAATTAATCCATGAAAAGCATTTAAATCTTAAAAGCTTTGACCAGGTCGAAACTTGAAAGCTTGACTTAGTTCAAAGCAATAAATGATCTTAATCGGTTGAACCAGAAAAATTGTTGATCCTGGCTATGTGTTTCTCTGATTATGGAAATCCTTCCATCTCACAACTTTGGCACCACCTTTGAAACCAGTTTTCTGTAGGTGTTGATTTACGAATTTCTCCATGTGCTTTTGGAAACAGTCTTCATATTGCTGGCAAAATTGGAAGTTGATTCACTATGTTCATTGTTGAGTACGGGCTGGAATTGGTGCCACCTCCAGGTTGAATATTTCAAATGGCAGTGGTGTCAATTCACATGCCATGGCTATAGGGAGTTTGGAGAGTTGGGTTCTCTATAAATAGTCGCCAACTCTCTTGAATTGTATTCATCATCTATGATTGTCTTTGTCCCTTGAGAATTACCAATTTCATATTATCTTGTGATTGCCTTATACCTCATTTGCGTGTTATCTTGAGCATCATATTATGTTCATTCTTCACATTTCTGAGTGAACATAATTTGCAGCCAGTACATACATTTATGTGAGTTCATTCATACCATTGAGGGAGGCGTATCATACCAAAGGATTACGCCTTTGCTGGTTATTACATTGAGTTTTACCAGTTCATTATATCTATTTTCTGAGTGAGAAAAGAGTGGACTTTGTGAGGAAGAGTGGTCTAATTATGAAAGAAGAATGCTTTCAACAAGAAAGGGAATGAGAATTGATTTGGGAAGCTGGGTCAAGTTGAACAACCAAAGAAGGAGGCTGCCTGGTCACCAGTATTTGGGAAAAGGCGATAACAAGCATGGGGGTTTTCTGCTTCTTGTTATTTTAAAAAGAGTTTACTATATTTTCTGTGTTGCATGAAATGCCTTTTTTGTTTGAGTTATAGAAGTATTTAATATTGCTTTTGGAAAAGGGATTTGAAGCCTTTAGGCTGCTTTTATAATGTGTTAATAAGTACTCCATGATAGGAGAGTTTGCTTGACACAAATACTTAATTGTATTAGGAATGTTGAAGAGATAGCTCGACACAAGTATTTAATTATACTAGATATGTCAAAGAGATTACTTGACTGAGGAATTAAACTATGTTACATGTGATACAACATAGGTAATTAATTATACTAGATATGTTGAACATGGGATGCAATGTGTTTATATTTACTCCATAATAGGAGTTGAGTGTGTATCTTAGTTATTACATACTAGGCTTGATTTGAATGCAAGAGTCACTTGAGGTACACTCAGCTATGTTATTAGTTTAACTCGGAAAGCTTGTGTTACTCCTAGGATAAATAATCCAGTATGGGAGGGTGCTTGTGTACTTGCTATAAAACTTTGTGATTTTCCTAGGAGAGGGCATCCAGATGGATTAATATACTTACACGTAAGTTGAGTTATCCAAGTATGTAGGTTATCTAGGATGATGGACTATCCACAGAAGGAATACCTAGCTTGTGTACTTACCAGTTAAGTAGTTAATTCCAAGTAGATTAATATGGTTGTAGGTTATTTGGGATGATGCACTATCCATTGAAGGAAATACCTATGCGTAGTTGAAGATAGCCTTAAGTCAAATCGTCCCTGAATAGTGTATGTGACAAATGACCCTCAGTAGAACATACTAAATGAAACACTTTGATCAAAGTAGTGTGAATGTCCTAGACTCCACTCTAGATTATGTGACTCTTGAGACTACACTGTCAGTTCACCGTGATCCAGTATTACATGCTAGTTCGAGATTGTGGGATTACAAGGTTCTAGTTATGTAGGACACAACACTATGCTCAGTTGGTTGTCGTTATCGGTTACTCTACCAATCTCTTCGTCGAAGGGAAGGGCCATCTATTGAATGATAGATGTGTGGGGGACCGCATTATGAGTCCGTGGTTGGCAGAAAAGCGCCCAAGTGATGCTTCTCCTCCACAGCAGGCGACATAAGAACCAAGATTTGAAAGGGAAGATCCTGGACCGTCTTTCAGCTATTAGTTCTAAAGCTCATTGGAGCTATGTTTGTAAAGGTATGTATTCTTGTTACACGTACTTGTGAAGTTATTGTAATGAAGTGGATTCTTTATTATAAAATGGTATGGCACCTTGCTCGTATATTTTCAATAAAAGAAAGATTTTTTTATTGCAATGACTTGTTAGACATTTGTTTACTTGCATGGTGTAAATTCGATTTTTTTTACTTTACTAAAGGATTGGTATGTTACAATCCCCATCTAAGCTTTACTTGAGTGACTATCCAAGCTCAAGTAAGAAAATCATCCTTTATTGAGGCCTTTCTTAAGTGAGCATCCAAGCTTAAGTAAGCAAATCTAAGCCTTGCTTAGGCAATTACCAAAGCCTAACATAAGCAAAACCATCACTATCAATCAAGGATCTAGATTTTACATGCAACAATATTGGACTTGTATCATTTCACACTTCTTGGTTTTCCTTAGCATGGCCAAGTTGTATCTATCATTATACATTCAATCCTATCATTGTCCCCTTTCAATCCATCATTATCCCCTTTCTATCCATCATCATTATCCTTTCAATCCAGTCAAATTCAATCATATCAAATCCAAGGTCTATCCCATCATTATTAATCTTTTTCATCCAATTCCATCATCTTTAGGTCTCTTTCTTGTTTTCTTATTAGAAGGTCACAAGCAAGAAAGCAAATCATGGCCTCCCAAGAGTTCCCATCATCATCTAATGACATGTTCTTTGAGGAGGTAGTTCACCAAGTTCCTATGGGGAACCCATTTCCATCTCCATCCTACATCATACATGATCAAGATTCATCCACATCATTAGAGGACTTTTCTCAAGATACCCAAGCTTTGGAATTCATGCACCTATATATCATGACATGTCCCGACCAATACATCCTTACGTTAGCAAACAAAGGTGCCAAATTACCCCACGATTTTGACATCTCCCAAATCATCCAACAACCTCCTTCTACACCCCCACCTTCTATTCATCATAATCCCACATATCATCCACCTTCTAATCATCATGATCCTTCACATCCTCCATCTTCTTATAATATCCCTATTTCATCTCAAACCATCAATCCCACATCCCATTTGGACATCAAAATCCCATCTCACACCAAAAAATTTCATCACATCCCACAACCTCAAAATTCCATCCTATTGTGTGGTTTCACAACACACCCCATTTTTCCCTTTGGCAAAATGTGGACCCCGTTTTTTTTTCTTTCTTTTCTTCTTGTTCTCTTTCTTTTTTGCTTGCTTTGGCATTGTTCTGTGGTTTGGTTTGTTCCAGCTCTCTTGTAATCTTGTCTGGTCTTTACTTTTCCCTATGTTTTCTTTCTCGGATTTAGTTTGCGGTCTTTTTATGAAGTTTAATATATTACCAGAAAATGGAATCTCGGAGTTCTGCAATTGTATCGAAGTGATTGTATCTTCAGTTGGTCCTAACCCCGCCCAGTAAGTCACCGACCGGAAAGTGTCAATCTCGGTGATATATTTTATTCTTGTATCGGAGTCCGATAATTTTATTTGTAATTCGGAAACCGGAGAGTTTGTTTTGAAATGTTTTGATCTTTCTTGAGCCCGGTTTTCAGTCTTCTCTTTCCTTCCAGTTTGTGTTCTCTCTGAAGCTAGGAAGTAAGTTCCCGGATCTCGGTATTCTCCCCAAAAGTTGATACCGGTGATCACAAATTGATCACGTATTTTTGATGATTCATGACTAGTGGGTGATCGAAGTGACACTAGAGTTCCATGTATAATCACCGTGCCGTCTTTTCCCTCTATTAGTGAGCTTGCACAAAAACCTAGGTGTTCATAATTTGAACCCTAATCCGTAATGATTGCACCTTTATTCGAGGAATTAATGCATTGTAACAGGTAATTAATCAAGGTGGTGAACACTCATGTACTTAGCATCAACTTAAGCATATAGTTGCTTTTGTAACACCCTACTTCGTGTCATGCTACAAATTTGCAAAGGACATTGAAAGAACGAAATAATACTGGCGCAGAAGGAAAGGTAAATTTCGAGAAACCAAGAACACAACTACCAAGGGTTTTGGATTTTCATTTCAAAAGATTATCATTATCAGCCAGAACCAGGTATGTTTTAAATAATTGATTTTATGTTAGCCGTTTTCATGTTTAAAGATCTTGAAAGATGTTTTCCCTTTAAAAAAATGTTTGAAATTGAAATGACGATTATTCTCTGATTTTGAATTCAACCGAAAGGTGAATGAAATTTTTATAAATTGTAAGAAATTTCTGGTTAAATTTAACCCTAACTCGCACACAAGGCACACATTTGAAAATGCAGAAAATACCAGCAAAACTGAGTACTTCTGATGCAAGAGCAGAAGACGAGTTCAAATATTGTGATTCATAGGCCATACCAATCAATATGGTAGTGACATACACTCATATGGGGTGGTCTTTTGATGTTGAAATCCGCACTTGGGTACGACAAGAAAATGCTTCTCAATGTATTGGAAATGTTATAGAAAGTGGGTTATTCTCAGCAGCAGGGTTTCCACCAACTATGGAGGCCCTTGAATTGGTTACACAATGTATGAATTATTATAACCCTGACAAAAGAGTTGTTGAGAAGGAAGGAAGAATTTATGCTGATCTCACGCTGAAAGGAATTATATACACATTTGGGCTTCCTACTTTCACTCAGATGTACAATATTGATATAAAGGTGAAGGCCAATGCTGAAGCTCACAATAGAGAAATTATGAGTACCCAATGGTGCCATGAGCCGATTACACCACAGGACAACGTACTTCAAAGGTCTATATTTAAACAAGAAATTCAAGACATTATTACTCTGCTAAGTAGGATAGCTGGTCTAAGTGATGCCAATAAATTTGAACACTGGATGTTTGTAATAATATCCAGATTGATGGAGAGTCTCGTGCAGATGCATTGGGGAAAGTTTATTAGTGACAGATTATGTGACCAGATAAAGGCATTTCCCAAAACCAGGTGTTTTTATTTGTCTTCATATGTGATTTATTCCTGAGCCATGAGGGCAAGCAAACAAGGGTTGAAAAGGGTTGGTACTCTGAGCAGGGAGGTTGGAAATAGTTTGATATATGCTCATTCACCCCAGATAAAGCCAAAACATTGTCCTTGGAAGCACAAAGTGTTATTAGACCAATGGGAGGCTGGTATATTCAGTTCCCCACATACTCCTACATCAGGATGGAAAGATTTGATGGACATCCATGTATGCTGCCCAAGTACCCAACAGATAAAATTGTTTTATTAGAATTGGTGAGACACTTGAAATCGTCTCAGGCTCTTTATAAAAAAGCTCAGAAGAAGGCCTCTTTCAGATTTCCTATAGTATTAGGGAATTACAAATGCAATGCAATAAGGTTGTCTGACTTGTGTGAAGAAGAATTGAAAACATATAATTTTGAGTTTTTTCCACTTCAGAGAATATACTATGATCCTGAAGGGAATATTGTCAAGACTATTGCTGGTCATCGTGCTCATGTCCAACACTTAGAAGATTATTGGCTTAATTGTGAAAATGAGCATAAAGTAAGGTTGAGAAAATATGAAAGATTATCTTTAGAATCTGCTCGGATTCTAATGCTTCATGATATTCCAAATCAGCTGGAAAAAGGTGATGGAGAAGTGTTGAATAAAGCCTACAATGAAGATAGGGTGTATGATGAACCCATTCCAGACCCAGATTATGAGGGTGAAGAAATGATGTCAATTGATGAGTTCTTTGCACTAGTTTTGTTACATACTCAACACTGGATAAATGATATTTGCAAAGCTTTGAGAGAAAGAGGAATTGAACTGAGATAAACCTTACTTAAATTGGGAGATAATTGTATAAGAGTTGCAACCAGTATGTTAAGCACTTATAAGCAGTATCAATCTCAGTTCCTATCTGAGATGTTTCTTATTTAATTGGGACAACTTTACTTAGATTCCCAATATCTGGATAATTAATGAATCTCAATTATATACTTAAAATAATGTTCCAATTGGCAGATTCGATTATGGAGATTTATGCTTGAAATGAATGAAGGCTTTTGTCAAATGCTAGTAATCGTGGTGGCCAAATCCAGGCATACACTTGGGTGACGTCTTTGCTTTCAAATGGTATGTGGCTGCACTTGTCGGTTTGTTCCCTCCTTAGGCGTCACTCCTAGGCTGACGTATTATGGATTGTTGTTTTCTGAGCGACCCTTGGGTTGCCTCAGTGTCGTTCTTTCTCCTTTGCTTCATAGTCCTTTCTAAATCGATGCTTCTCTAATATTGGTTTTTGGTCATCTCTTTCCTATCTACTGTGTGGCGATTTGGACATTCTCTTCCTCCCCGTAAACTATATGTATGGCTGTTGATGTGTTCTTCCTTCTGGAAATGACGACGCTGCTCCTTTCTAGTTGATGATGCCCTCTCCTCCCCTATTGCTTGCCCTTCTATACCTGTGTCAACATGTGCGTCTCCTAGAGGGTGCGTCGGTTCTTCATTTGTTCGTGTATTTCCCTGACTGCATCGGTTCAATTAGTTTTTCACTTTTCATTTAGAAAATAAAGGTATGTATATTATATGTATGTGTTTATAAAAAATGTAAAAATATTAATATGTATAAATAACTAAAGAATTTATATATTAATTTATAAAATGTTATGATATTAATATATATAAATAAATAATTAAATATTTCATATATCAATTAAAAGTGTTATAATATTGACTAAATATTTCATATATCAATTATAAAATGTTATAATATGAATATATATATATTTACTTATGTCTATTTTATTTATTCATATTTTATATTTATTTATTTATGAATCTCTTATTTGAGAGAAGGAAAGTGCGCTTATCTTATTTGCTTCTGTGTGATGGGGACATCACATGAACCCACGTTCTCAGAAGATAAGAAGAGAAAACAAAGAAATGAAACTGCATTTGAGAGTGGGAAACCTGCTAAAAAGAAAAGGAGAACTAGTAAAGTGGCTCTTGGTATAAGAATTGAAGAGAAAATCCCTAAGGTTTCAAAACTAGAGCTTCCAATGAAACCATTTGAAAAAACGGAGGGATGCAGAATCAAATAAAGATAAATCAAAAGTAAGAACTAAAGGTGCATCCTCCTCTATAACAAAACCAAGAAACAAACTGGTTATTGAATAAGAAATAGGAGTAACAAAAAATGTTGGTACACAAACAGGTCTGCATCTCAGAGAGCTGCAACACTATTTACTTCTCCTCCCTTTGTTAACATGGCTAATGTGAAACAAGCATTGGGAGGAACTCCTATGGCCTTGGATGAAATTTCTGAGACAGATGAGGCCAGAATTAAAGAACAAATGGATAAATGGGGTGTCATGTGGGAGAAGGTGAAAGAAAATAAGTTTAAAGATAAACCCATGGTACAACCAGTGGTAGAAGGAATTCTTGATACAGGGTCTGCCCCTATAAATATTGAAGAAGAATTCATACAAGGAATGCTCGCCTCAGAAGTGGGGAACCCTGATATTCTTGAGATGGAAACACAGGAGACTGCAAAACATGATCCTATTGATGAAACAATTGTTGAAGATACTTTTGATTCCCAGCCTTCGCTTGAGAATGTGCTAAATGATAATGAACAATCGCAGGTCTTTGGAAAATCGGAAGAAGACTTGGTTGAAACTGAAGTTGAAAAAGAAACTACACAGATTCAGGGTGAAGAAGTTGAAAATGAAGAGAACCCTGGTGTAGCAGAGAATGAGGAAGGTAATTCTCAGGAAACTAATATTGAACATCTAGATAGACAGGATAATATAAGTCTCCAAACAGAGGAGACAGTGCCAAATCTTAGCAATCCTGACTCTATGCTAGAAATTGCTGAAGAAATTCCTATTTCAGAGGAAATAACAAATAAAGTTGAAGAAATAAGAGAAGAAATTCTTGAATCCAGTGAACATCAGGAACAAAGGAATGCTACAGAGGTAGAGCTAGATAATGATGCACCTGATTGTTTGATCAGGGAATTAGCTTCCCCAATGGAAGTAGAAATATTGCCTCTGGACCTAAACAATTTTGTATAGGAAATAGATACTCCAAAGCCTAGGCACAGAGCTAAAGCAAAGCATGTCATACAAAGGAATGCAGATGGTGACAAAACCGTACATATAGCTACTCCAATAGATGATAAAGACAGACATGAAATAACGCCTAAGGAGTATAAGATAACAAGTATTAATCTTGGACACTCATCCTAGAAGAAAGAGTTGGATGAAATAAAAGTGAATTTGGATGCCACTGTTGCTAGAGTATAGAAGTATAAAAAAAAGAAAAGAGAATTGAAAGAACATGTTGCTACCTTAGAACATTTTATAAAAACTCTAACCCTATTTGGTCAAACACAAACAAAAATACCCCAACATCCAGTATTAATGTCACAAGAGCAGGTGGATGCAATTGCAGCGGTTCACCATAAAATGAATGTATTCGAAGAATGGATTGAGTATTGGGTAAAACAAGGAGAAGAATTCATCATACATGCAATAGGGAAATATAAGGAAGCATACCGTTGGTTTGAAAAATCCAAAAGCTTTGAAAGTGAATGTAGGTTTCGTC
The DNA here is from genome assembly GCA_007115665.2 of Sequoiadendron giganteum. Lineage (NCBI taxonomy): Eukaryota > Viridiplantae > Streptophyta > Pinopsida > Cupressales > Cupressaceae > Sequoiadendron > Sequoiadendron giganteum. The sequence goes on along the minus strand of CM021109.1, from coordinate 35,630,580 downwards.
AAGAACAAATTAATGTTGAGAAGCAAAATATTTAAATTCTCATACAAACAGATGTCCGAGGTTTAATACAAGGAAATGTAATGTCAGAGCAAGAAGCTCTATTGCCAGAAAAATGGAAGAAACAAGTCATCGTGGAAAGTAAAAGATTGCTTGGTAAGTATCAAGACCTTATTGAATTGTTACCACGTCAAAGTTGTGATCCTCAAACATCAAGACAGGAGGGTAAGGAAGCTAAAGCTTTCATGGAATGTATTGAAAGAATAAATAGAGACTCTGTTCAGTTATTAACTCAGGAGGTTATTGATGAGATCATACAATGGAGGAACACTATAGATAAATATGAAACAAACAGAGCACACAGAAATGATATAATACTTCAGGTATCAGAAGAATATACCAAGCTTAAACTCACTTGGAAAGCTATACAAGGAATTTCAAAAGATCATATGCATCAAATATTGGGCGCTTTTCGAGAGTATCGAGAAAAGAAAGACAAAGAATGGAGTTTGAGCCCGAGTCATGAATGATAAAAGATACCGGATACCGGAGGTGTTACGATAATATTTGTTTTGTAATTTTGCAGGTTGTTCCCAATCCCAATGGATGTATTTTGTCTGGTATTCAGAAGGATGCCGATAGCCTTGGTTTATGCGGAGTATTGGGTACCAGAGTGAAGAGTGTTGCTGCTGATGAAGTCAAATCTTTGACTTCATTTGGAATGTTCTAAATGACAGTTGGCGTATGCCACGTGCTACCTTTTGATTTGTTATTTCTGATTCTCTGAAAGACTTTAAGTTTAAACTCTTGAGGCCTTGTTTCTATAAAAGGCCATTTGTTGCTTTATTTTCATTTTAAGTTCAAAATTTGTGGATGTCGGAAGAGCCAAAACTTCTCTAAGTTTTGTTCTTTTTTCCTGTTTTCTGAATCATTCCGGTCTAAAAAATTGTATGCACGTAGACATTGATTAATATTAGAGCCAATTTGATAGCTACTTATCTCATGAATCTTTTGTAGCTGGTTTTGTTAGTTCAGCCAAACAAAACTATATGTTGTGCCGTTTAAGGGTGCATACAAAAACTATTCGGTGTCCAAACTAAAACCCTCTCTTTAAAATCTCGCACCATTTTGTATGTAGCTGTGAAGCAATCTGGTGAAGTATAAAGCAGTTTGCTTTGATTTAATTAATTTTTTGGGACATGCGTGGAGAATAACCAGGAGAAATTTTAATTTCAGTATTTTTATGCTTTATTTTAGAATAGATGCTTAAATTTTTGAAAATGTTCCAAAAAATAGATGAATGGATGGAAATTTATTGAAAATATTTCGTTTTATATTGAAAATTGCTGAATTCTTAAAGCTAAATCTACTTAAGTGATAGCAAATGAAATTGTTGATGTTTATGAAACATTATTTTAAATCTTTTGATTTCATAATGTTATTTTTATGAATGAATTGGAAATCTTTTGTAAAAATCTTATGATCTTCGATAAAACGAAAAGAAACAAACATATTCCTTTTGAGATTAACAACAAACTCACATCATACTCTGAAGTGAACCTAGTATCATCATGACCTGATTACTGGAGACTTGGGATTGAACTGAGCCAATCTTTTTGTTTTGTTTAGGCAGATTTCCCCTTTGAGATTGTCTTGTTCCATATCTTTCAAGAAGGATAGGCTTCTTTGTGGTTTGTCTGTGAAGATTTTTATTCACCATGTTGCTGCGAGTGAAATTGTCGTCAACACATCCCTTCTCTTCACATCTCAACATCCATCCCATTCAACACATTATATCACCTCCAAACCTCAAACCCAATTTCATCCACCTACCAAAACCTTCAATCTTCTAATCCCATTTCATCCTCTTATCAATACCAACACATATCATGCTCACAACCTCCCATATCCAATTATCAACACCACCCCTCAATTTCACAAGTTCTTTGGCCCAAGATGTTCAACAAATAAAGGATACCCTTAAGGGACTTCAACTAGGGCATCACAAGAAATCTTACACCTTCCAAGAACTATGTCCTTATCCTTTTGACAAGTCCATCACCATGATCCCCTTTCCCCAAAACTTTGAGATGCCTAAATTTAACAAATACAAAGGAAAGGGAGACCCTAGAGAGCACCTTAAATAATTCTACATTGCATGCCAAGAGGTCTCTTATCTTGACACATACCTTTTGAGGCTATTCCCTAGAAGCTTGGGTGGACAAGCCCTTGATTGGTTCACTCACCTTTCTCATGGGACAATCACCACATCTTTCAAGCTAGCCACAAAATTTGTCACTCATTTTTCCTATAACATCCAACATGATATCACCTTGATGGACCTTTGCAACACTAAACAAAAGAGTGGTGAAGTATTTGCCTTATTCTTACAAAGATGGAGACATCTTGCTAGTTGTTTTGCATGGCCCATACCCGAAAAACAACTTGTCACTATCTTTGTCCAAAACTTAAACACTGAATTGGGCTTCCATCTCCAAATGAAATGTGTTCACTCCTTTGATGAAATCATAGGAAAAGGATTTTTGTAGAAAAAACACTTATAGCCAAAGGACTAGTAAGGATATTTAAAGAGAGAAAAGACAATGATCAATCTAGTGACAGGTCCTATTTTTGGAATAAAAACAAAAATGTAGTCAATGATGGTGTGACCGATGTCAACCATGTTCAAAATATCCAAACACCTCCACCATCATCATCCCAAAATAATCTAGCTCCTCAACATAATGTGGCCATCCCTAAGGGTCAATCAAAAGGATATACCCGACGAGAATATACTCCCTTGGGTGAACCCATCTAAACCATCCTCCACAAGCTATTTTAAGCCAATATGATCCAATTGCCACCCATCAGACTCCTCAGCCCTAATGTGCCTAAACCCTTTTGGTACAAAGAAGATGACTTTTGTGACTATGATAGGGTCCATGGACATAAAATCTCCTCATGCATGGAACTTAAGAACTTGATCCAAGATCTTATCAATCGTGGGAAAATAACTATCGAAGGCTAAAAATCCCCTAATGAACACTTGGTTATATACAAGCAACCTTTCCCTCAACATAATGATGGTAAAACTTCTGCATCTACACAACACATTATACTACGACAACAATATCTCATCCAATTTTGTCATTGGCTACATTGAGCAAAGTCCTTCCCAAGTAGCCACTATAAACATTAAAGAACCTAATTGTGTCGTCACTAGCCAACGTGGTTGAGTCAACATACAAGAAGTCTCATCCTCCTCTCAACCTACACATCAATATAGCATCCTTGACCACTTGAACAAAATTCCAACACAAAATATCTATCCTTGAGCTACTTAAAACATCCCCCATTCACAAAGAGCTTCATGACAAAGCTCTCCACGAATCCCATGTACCTAATGACATTAATCTTGACCAATTTCAATCCATGATAGGAAACTTATCATCCCCGCAATCCCTCACATTTTCCACCAAAGACATGCCTTCCATCAATCCATCTCATAACAATTTACTGTACCTTCAAGTCCACATCCATAAAACCACAATCAGACTTAATCTTTGCAACTTAAAGTCTAATAAAACAATTTGGATATTTTGATGATGTTGTCTATCCCCAAACAAAGATTACCATAAAAGCATATGAAGAAGCTGAGCACGAATCTAAAGCCTCTATAAAGCTACCTATCCAAGTCAGACCAACTATAGTTGAAACCATAGTTGGCACACGCGAAAAACTCGCCGAGTTTTCAATAACTCACGAGTTTTTTCTCAAGGCGAGTTTTTACAAGTTTAACTCGCCACCTGTAATTTCTGAGTTTTTTTGAGTTTTTAGTGGCGAGTACTCGCCAAAAACTCACGATTCCGACAAAAAAACTCGACTGCGCAGGCATAAAGTGAAAAAACGTCTTTTTTCAGTTTCATTTCATTTCGAAATTGAATGATAGTTTGTGTGAGGAGCTCAAAACCCCCCCCAAGCAAGGAGATATCATTTCCAACAATTTTCCATCGAGGAGAGCAGATTCAAACGCCATTTTGTGTGAATTTTGTAGAGAAATTCGATTCACAGGTAGGGGTTTTGTTTTTGTTTTTTATTTTTGCTTAATCATTTTCTTTCATTCTTCTTGCAAAATACTCATTTCAAATTGAAAAAAAGTCATAATAGAGCACAAAGAAATAATTTTTTTTGCATTTACAATCCAAAAAACAAGATTCATCACAATCTTTTGTTGATTTTTGCTGATTTTTTTCATTGTTTTTTGAAATTTTCAGACCTAGGTTCATTTTTTGTGTAGACTGATAAGATTAGTTAATAATGTTAATTTATAATTCATTTAAACACATTTGTATCAATTTAAATCAAATTTAGCTCTATATCTTTTAAGTTTTAAATTTTTAATGATTTAGGTTGTTTTTTATATTTTTTTGTATTAAAAAACTAATATGTTGTACATATTTTTTGTGTGTGTAGATTGATCATTGAGCATTGAATACACACTATAATGGCTTCTGGCTTAGCATTAGGTTCCAACCCCGCCCCATCATGTTCCACCCCGTCTACACCATCATCATGGGTTCCAGGCACTCGTCCTGCAGGGGCTAGAGACCCTACATGGAAGTATGGTGTGAGAGGGCACGTACCTGGAATAGTTGTTTGCAGTGAGTGCAAGAATACATATCATGGAGGCATAAATCGCCTCAAATACCATCTTACAGGCATTCCTCAGCGTGATGCCAAGCCTTGTGAGAAGCCCAAAGAAGAGATTAGAAGAGAGATGCTTGCACTACTCTCAATTGCCAAGGAAAGAAAAATGCAAAGGGAGAGGGCAAAAAAAGCCATAGCAGCTGCCATAGCTAGTGGACATGCGCATGCCCATGGCCAAACTCAGGAGCACGAGGCTGAGCACATGGAGATAGAGTCAGATGAGGAGGGAGATATTGGCATTGTTGGCTCTCTTCGTGGTCCACGGATTCGCGTTCATAGCACAACCACAACTGTACTGTCCTCTAGGCCCCCCGTTTCCTCTAGTTCGACTTCGACTAGAGTGCTAGTGCCACCAGCACCTTCATCTTCACGCAACCCACAGAGTTTTTTTGTGCCTCGAAACACACCAGGAGCACAGGTATCATTGGAGGCTATAGGGTGGAACAAGGAGGTGCATCAATATGCCGAGTCGGCATGTGCTGACTTTTGGTATTTCAATAACATACCATTTAATGTGGCGAGTAGTCCCTATTGGCACAATATAGTCACTGCATTGACAGTTGCGGGAAAAGGCTTCAAGCCACCTTCTCACAAAGATTTGAGTGGGAGGTAGGTGAAAGTCAACTTAAATTTTATGCTAAGTTTATGTTCTTTAAATCAAATTAATTTATAATTTATTATTTATGTTGAATTGAAGCTATTTTTTGTTTACAACTTACAATTTTGTACTTATTTCATTATTTTACTTTGTACCTACAGGTTGCTCACAAATGCAACCCAAAGGGCAATGCAAGTGGTTGAACAACAAAAAGTTAAATGGAAGAAATATGGCTGCTCCATTCTTTCTGATGGGTGGACGGATGGGAGAAACCGCACCATCATTAACTTTTTGGTTGCTTGCAAAGGTGAAGTTGTGTTTTGGAAGTCGATAGATGCTTCCAATAGGATAAAAACTACAGATACATTGTGTACATTGTTGGAAGAAGTTGTGATGGAGGTGGGGATTGCTAATGTGGTGCAAGTTATCATAGATAATGCAGCAGCGTATGTGGCAGCAGGAAGAATGCTTGAGATTAGACATCCATCACTCTTTTGGTCACCTTGTGTGGCACATTGCCTTGACCTTGTTTTGGAGGACATAGGCAAACTTGTTTGGGTGGCACCGATTGTAGATGATGCAAGGAGCATCACAAAATTTATTTACAATCACCCTTGGGTTCTTGGATTCTTTGGGATTTTTAAAACAAATGTTTGTGAGTCAAGCATGGAATGACTCCTCATATTCAAAGAAGCCCGAAGGAGATAGAGTTGCTGCAATAGTCTTTGACCACTTGTTTGCACAAAAAGCTACAGAGATCGTGAAGGTAACTTCAAAACTTTGATTTTAATTTTAAACTGAAGTTGAATATAAATATATATTTTTTTTAATTTAACTTTAAGCCTTTCATTATAAATTTCTAACTTTGATCTTTTTGTATTTTTAATCTAGGTGTCGGAGCCCTTGGTAAGAGTCCTTCGCTTGGTAGATGAGGATCAATGTAAAGAATCGGACCAATTTTTTTTTTGATTTTTCACAATTGATTACAATGCAACACGCACCCATTAAGGTTAGCACAAACCAAAATGTTGCGGAAAATAACTCTAACTAGAATGTACACCAGGATCCCGATGTGGGCAAGGTGTGAGCATTGGTCAGAGGATCTATGCAATGCAAATTGAAGGAACTCTAACCAAGAATGGCGCCGAGTGATGGCGAGCATATGGTCAGAGGATCAATGCAATGCAAATTGAAGGAACTCTAACCAAGAATGGCGTCGAGTGATGGCGAGCATATGGTCAGAGGATCAATGCATGATGACAGAATGTAACCCTAACCAAGAATGCCGCCGATGGATGGCGAGCATATGGTCAGAGGGTCCCTAAACTACTCAACTGAAAGCAAATAGGCGGCAAGCCAGCCTCTTCCACTTATTCAGAGGGGATTACATGTAAATTCAAAATGAAGGGAATGAATTGCTGACAGTACTACTGTTCAGCTTACAACAAATTAGAGAGCTTGCCAAATATCATAAGAATAAGAACTTCCAAAGCTATAAAAAAATAAGATCCCTCTTCTACAATCACAAACTCTTTGAATATCAACCCCTCGCACAACTAATGAACTTCCTTAAATCTGGTATGACTGATTTGACAGATTTAATGTAGAACAACAACATAATCACTCACGAAAATGCACATAACTCACTCTAAACACATCCTATTGACGAGAAATCAAATGCAGATTACTATACTGATATAGGCACCCAAGATGCAATCCCTAAACCACCCAAAACAAGCCTTATTTATTTTTGCACAAACTTCAATGTACTTCAAGATGGTACGGCCCAGCTGCAAGGGCGAATTTCCTCTATAAAATCAAAGAGACACAAATAAAATCTGGAAATTGGCAAGAATGGTCGCCCCTCATAAACAGATTGATAGATTCAATACCCAGAATGATAGCATTTTTATTTCATGAGCTATGAGCAAATCTTACATTCCTCAATGACATTCAGCAACATCAAAATATGACAGAAAATGTAAACTAGAACTCCCAAAATGCAATGACTCAATTGGAAATGCAATTCAAACCTATTACAAGCTAACCTCTCAACTAGTTGATATCTTTCAAGCAAGAAGATGAGCCCATGCTAGGAGGCATGCTTTCCTCGAAGCGAGTGCCTGAAGACAATTCAGCAGCATAACGGTGTAGTAGACAAAAGATCCCAAATGAAGAGCTGAGGCTTGATTAAATAGACAAGAGAGAAACATCTAGAAGCTTCCAGAAGGCGCCCAAACCCTAATTTCAAATTCACCTTTTCCCTCCAAAGAATGGCGTCCTTTTTCACCAATGAAATATTTCACTTTTTTTTTTTTAAAAAAATAAAATCAATTCTCTCAAATAGGCGTCCCTTTCTTCATCTCAATATTTGACATTTAAAAGATATAACTTATCTCTCCATGACGTCTAGACCCTCAAAGTTCCCCCTTTTTTTAAAAACAACTTAAAGTTGTACTGCTAGGCAAGGGGTATAATATTAAAATATAATATTATAATGAAAATACTTACCTCTGCAAGAAATATGCGCCCAAAGCCAAGAATTGAAGTGCCAGGTGAACCAACTGAAGAAGAGGACCAACTAAACTGAACCCAAACTGTCCACTGCCAAAAATAGAATTTACTAAAAATAGTAAATTCGCGAAGTTGCCCGGAATGCCAAACTGAACACATCACTGCGAAGCTCTCTGAAAACCCAGAAAGAATCCGCAAACAGAATCCCGAACCTCAAGCAACAACCTCCTCAAAACTAGGAAACCCTAATTTCACCATCCGCGTAGCCTACGGGTCTCTGGAATAGGCCAACGGTCAACTGAAACAGTCACAGCTGAGAAGGGGACATTACAATCAAAACCTCATGGGATATATTTATGAGGCCATGGATAGGGCCAAAGAGGCTATCAAAAGTTACTACATGGGGAATAGCCTGAAATTTGATCCCATATGGGAAATTGTTGATAGGAGGTGGAACAATCAACTCCACCAACCCATCCATGCAGCAGGGTACTTCCTCAACCCTTATTATCTCTTCTCAGAGAGCTTCTCCGATCCTAATGGAGAGGTTATGGAGGGGCTCATGACATGCTTTCAGAGGATGGAATCCGAGGTTGCAGCGAGAGACCACATCGTCATCGAGTTGGATATGTACAGGGAAGCAACTGGTAATCTCTTTTCTTTAGAGATGGCTCTTAGAGGAAGAAACACTTTGCCACCAGGTATAAAATTGGGAGTCTTTAACTTTTAAGTTTATTTCACATGCATCATATAATTTGATAAAATGTGTTTTACTTTTGACTTTTGAGTCTTTGACTTTGTTTTCTAACTCTTCAATATTTATTTTTTTTGCAGAGGTTTGGTAGAAAAATTGGGGTGGAAAAACCCCACATCTTCAAAAAATTGCCCTCTGCGTATTATGTCAGCCCTGTAGTGCATCCAGTTGTGAGCGCAATTGGAGCTTGTTCAAATCCATTCACACGAAAAAGAGGAACAAGTTAGCACAAAAGCACCTGGATGATCTTGTCTTTGTGCAATACAACCTTCGGTTGCGCACAAAGAGAGTAGAAGAAAAATCACTGGATCCTATTGATTTAGATGAGATAGATCCTTATAGTGATTGGACAGGGTGAGATGAGTAGCCTCCATTGTTTAGCGCGGAGGAGATCCTTGATTTTGAGAGACAAGCAATGGAGGATGTGGGTGCATCAGGAGATGTAGGGTTGGAGGACATTCCTGAGGATATTGATAATGTTACACCCCGGAATTTGTATAGTTACTATTCTAGTAATGCTTAGAGCATTCTGATTGTAAGGAAGGTTTTGAATGAACAAATGTGATTGAATTTTGTTGACAATATGAAATCCTGTTTACATGTTATGTTTGGCTCATTCTGTATTCTTGATTGATGTTATTTTTGAATAAAACAATGAATAGAGGAAAATAATTAGTCTTGTTTTATATATTTGATTTATATATATATACTGCAAATATTGTGAGCATTTGACTGCCGTGGTTTTATGCCATGGATGCAGGAACAGGAGCTATTCCTCCAGGTGGAGGGGAAATATCACTCAGGAAGAGGAACTTGGTCGACTAACCGGTAAAGTTGATCGTATGAGCATACACACACTTCATTGAGGATTTTAGGAACTGAGTCAGATTAAGTTGTCATGATAAGTCATCCTTAGGCTTAGGAGTTATGATTACTTCTTCATGCTTTATGAGTGGTGTTCCTTGATTGACTGACTTACTGTTCTGTGAGCCTTGTATAAATGTGAACTGATAAGTTACTGATGCCTGGAATTTATGGTTAAACGTATAAATACGTGTTTATGCAATTACGTCCATTAGAGGTGCTCTGACTGGCCTATAATACACGTAATTGGAGATTTGAAAATAAACATGTATAGATATGTTTAAGTGTAAACTGGGTAAGTTAATTAATATATTTAATAATATATTTAATATCGATGTTATTATAGTTTTATCGGTAATATAATATATTAATATATCTAATGTAATATTTTGAATATTATATAGATATATTTATATATTATATATTAAAAGAAAGGTAAGTTAAAAACTATAATAATATTGTATTAAATATAATATAAAATATATTAATATATTTTAATGAAAATATTAAAATATCTAAAACTTTGGAAAGATTTTGTATAAACTATAAATCTTTGGCATTTAAATTTACATTTAGCTTATAAAGGAATTTGAGTTTATTTACCTTGGAAATAAAGGTAATAAAACTTTCATAGTCTTTGGTAAATACTTTGCAAACCATACAAAGGAATTTCGAAATATTGAAATACTTGGAAAATATAAAAGGAAAAAGAATTTCGAAATGCTGAACTATAGACTGTTTAAAAATGTAAAGTTAATATTTGAGTAAAAATCGCGGATTTCTTCATGGGAAGAAATCGCGCGACTGTTAAACCAGAAAATAGTGGAAAACCAGGGAGAATAATCCGCGCCCAGCTCGCGTAGCTTAGACCTGGTCGCGGATGCTTGAACGCCACCGGTCTGGGACGCGTGGGTGGAAGGAGACATGAACTGTGTGTGCGTAAACCTTGACGTTTTCTGCAGCATAATCCAAACGCCATTTGTTCTTCAAGTTCGCCATTTTTAAGGGCTTTTTCCTGTACGTGGTTGATCCACGAATTTGGCATGTGATATGTTGAAACATTCTTGAGAAATTATGAAGAATCATCAACTCTTTTGCTGTGTGACTGCCACTGCGAATTTTGACATTTTCAAAATGAGAGGTGTCGAATTCTCATGCCTACAAGGTAGGAAACATGAGAATTCGAAACCTATAAATAGGTTCTCACTCATTGTTGAAAGACACTCAATCTTTTCATTTCACTCTTCTTGCCTTGGAAAATTCGAAATACAGTGCTGTGGTATTTCTGTGTTTTGGAATTCAAATTTTATAAAAGCCATTGTCATTCTATGAGAGCCATTGCCATTTTTATGAAAGCCATTGCCATTTTTATGAAAGCCATTGCCATTTTTGTGAAAGCCATTGCCATTTTGTGAAAATCATTTGCAATTGAGACAGTATTGCTGAGAGACAGTGTTGCTGAGAACACTTTTTGCATTTACCTGAAAGTAGTTTTTGCTTAAGTTAAGAGAAGGCTGCGAAGGACGGTGGAGCAGGGATCGAAGTCACCGATCAAGCTCATACGCAAAAGGAAATCAGGCATGAGATATATGTTGATAGATTTTCTGTTATTTATTTTAAATTGCATGATTAGATTGCTTGATTATGTCTTGCTTTATGAAAAAAAAAATAAAATAAAAAGAAACCTCTATGTTCTATGAAATTGCTGAATTGGGAATAGTTTAATTCCTTAGAAAAGGCTTATTGAATTTAATAGATAGCTTAAAGAGCTGGTCAAATTGGGGAATAGTTTAATTTCCTTAGAAAAGCTTTTGAAATAGCTTAGAGAACTTGATGAATTGAAATAACTTAAAAGCATGTTGAAACGAATCATTTGAAATCATAGATGAATTTGAAAAGGGAAATATTTGTTTTACTTTTAGTAAAGTACCTTATAATTTGTATTGCTTGAATATTGTTTGAATTCCTTAAGTAAAGGAAAGGGATTAGTTACTAAATACTAGGACGAGGGTGGATTCAGAACCAAGGTAGTCTAAAGCTTTAGAGTTAAATAGGTTAACTAGAGAAAGCTACGTACTCCATGGATAGAGATTTCCATGTTGGGAAGTACCAGAGGGACCCCTTGTTGACTGTACTCCATTTCCTGTTTAAGTAGTTGAAGTAGGAAGTCTAGGGTGATTGACTACCCACTGAAGGACTCAACCTACGCGTAGGATAAGGCAGCCTTAAGTCAAACCAAACCTGACTTAGTGCAAGTGATAGATGACCGTCAGTATAAGTACTGCCGAAATGCTTTGGCCAAAGTAGTGTAGTATACCTAACGTCCACTTAGACTGTGAGACGAATTACACTGTCAGTTCACAGTAATCCAGGTTACATGCTAGATTGAGATTGTGAGGACACAAGGATTTAGTTATGTAGGATTACACACTATGCTCAGTTGGTCATACAGAACCGGTTACCCAACCAATCTCCTCGAAGAAGGGAGGGCCGTCTACTTAACAGTAAACGTGCGGGGGACCGCAATATAAGTCCGTGGTTGGTGGAAAAGCACCTGAGTGATGTTTCCCCTCCACCTTAAGACTTCTGATGAACCAAGGTTTGAAAGGGAAGATCCTGGACAGTCTTATTCCTATTTGCTCAAAAGCTTCCGAGCTATGTTTGAAACTTGTAAGATTCTTACCTTGCTTGTTATTTTGAAGAAAAGAAATCATGAAAGCGTACTCTGTTATTTACTTGGAAAATAGAACAATGATGTATCATGTCTTTTATTTCTTTATGATGAAATGTTCAATTAGAATGAAAAGAAAAGTTATTTACTTTGTCATTTAATTGTATTTCCTTGTATCTTATTAGTGAAATTAGAAAAAATTTTGTTTACCCGGTTTTGGGGTTGTTACAGATAAGATTCAGCCAGAGCCACAGACACAACCTTCCATGCCAGCCAAGGAGCCAGTAGCAGTAGCACTAGCACTAGCACCGCGAGTGCAATCACCGCCACCACCACCACGCACACGCGGGAGGGCTAGAGGACCCACCCCTTCTTCCCTAGCTACTGCTAGACTAGGGAAGAGGAAAGCCTAGCATGTTGTATTTAGTTACTGTTTAGTATTTGCTTCTAGTTCTAGTTTTATTGCTTTCATGTATTAGACTTTCAGGCTTTTGGCCATCGGGATTCCGCATAAGAATGCGATTTTGTAATCAATTTACATTGAAGTCAATCAAAATTAATAGAAAACACTTTTGTACTCATTTATGGATTCATTGGATTCATCTTGTCATTGAATTTTGCAAAAAAAATGTGTTTCTAATGAAATTTATGCAATTTTTTAAGTTCCTAAGTTTTTTTGCCGAGTTTTTTCCGAGTTTTAAAAACTCTCTAGTTTTTGGCTCGGCGAGTTTTTTCTTGGGGCGAGTTTTCCAACTATGGTTGAAACTACTTGCCAAGTTCTAGACCTTGATCTCCAATACAACATCCTTCTTGGCTGCCCAGGGATCCATGCCATGAAATCCATCCTATCTACATTCCATCAATGCATAACGTTCCCTCATAATGGAATTGAAGTGACTATCCTTGTTGATTCTAATCATTCAAATATTGCAAATTCTTGCAAAGTAGTCACTGTTGGAGTTGAGAAGATACAACACCACAAAAGCCCAAATGATCTTTGCAAGCAAATAACCTGTTACAAGGAGAAGCAAAGAGAAACAAGAATGGAGATGCTCAAGAATGTGGAGCAAAGTATTCACCTGAAAATGTAAAATGAATAATGATACAAAAGATAGTTTTCAATTACATATAGATGAAAACCCTAAAAAGGAAAACCCTAGGCTTGCACAATAATAATTAATAAAGTAATTAATTATTATGCACCTAATGTTAGCTTAAGTGAAAAAGAGTTAAAAGAAAACTTTACATAATTAAACAAATATTGTTTAATTAATAAAGTAAATGTCCAATTACTCTAACACCCCCCCTTAAGATAGACATAGGGAGAAGCTAAAACCTAGAAGAAGCTACTGAAAGCAAAAGCAATGGGTCCTGGCAACAAGGCCAGATCAGGTACCCAAGTACAATGAAATCTCTATGAAACGGAGAAAAGGAGAAAACCCAGTGGGAAAAACTCCTCTCCAAAAAGAGATAGAACAACATGCTGAAAGAAACATGAAGGAAGGAAGGCCTCATAAAGACCCCCCAAGGACAACTTCCTTCACCCCAAGCATAGAGCGCAACTGAAGATAGCGTGGAGATGCAAAAGGTTTCGTGAAGATGTCTGCAACCTGCTCGACAGTGGGAACATACTCCAAGATGAGAGAACCATCCTGAATCAACTGTCTGATGAAATGCATATGAAGCTCAATGTGCTTCGTCCGCTGATGCTCCACCGGGTTGCGCGAAATGTGTATAGCACTTTGATTGTCACACCAAAGAATAGTGGGACTATCAGGAGGAAAACCAAACTCAGTCATCAACTGACGAAGCCATAAAATCTCCTGACTAGCGAGCACTGCAGCTCGGTACTCAACCTCTGTAGATGATAATGCATGAGCAGTCTACTTCTTGCACGACCATGTGATAGGACTAGAGCCAAGACAAAAAACAAAGCCAGAAGTAGACTTCCGATCATTGACATCACCAGCCCAATCTGAGTCAGTGTAGCCAACAATGTGAGGATCCCCTAATGTGTAGTGAATGCCATATGAAGTGGTGCCCTGAATGTACCTCAAAATACGCTTGGCAGCTTGCCAATGACTCTCATGAGGATCATGTGAGAATCGAGAGACAAGACCAACCGCAAAGGAAAGATCAGGACGAGTGTGAGTCAGGTACAACAAACTGCCAACCAACTGCCTGTAAAGTGTAGCATCTACTGAAGGGGTGGGGCAAGTAGTAGTCAAAACAACCCCTGACTGAAAAGGTGTGGGGGCAGGCTTGCAATCAAGCATGCCAAAGCGCTGAAGCATATCAAAAGAATACTTCTGCTGGTAAATGGAGATCCCCTCTGAAGACTGAATCACCTGAAGACCAAGGAAATAGTGCAGAAGGCCAAGATCTGTCATCTCAAACTGCTCCATCAAGGCTAGCTGAGAATTCTGAATCATAGAGGATGAGCTACCTGTGATGAGAAGATCATCAACATATAGCACAAGAATCAAGATCTCACCCTCAAGATGCTGAATATAGACCGTGTGATCAGAATGACAACGAGTGAAACCAGTGGAGAGCAAAAAAGAGTCCATCTTCTCATACCAAGCCCGAGGGGCTTGTTTGAGACCATATAATGAACGCTGAAGTCTGCAAACCAAAGAAGAATCATGAACAAATCCCTGAGGCTGCTCCATATAGATCTCCTCCTGTAGGTCACCATGTAAGAAGGCACACTTCACATCCATCTGAAAAATGAGCCATCCTCTAGAAGCTGCAAGTGATAATACAAAGCGAATGGAATTCATCTTGGCGACAGGGGAAAATGTCTCAGAGTAATCAATACCCTCAACTTGTGAGAAACCCTTCGCAACAAGACGTGCTTTGTACTTATCAATAGAACCATCAGCAGCATACTTGGTGCGATACAACCATCGGCACCGAACCATCTTTCTGCCCTTAGGAAGAGGACAGAGATCCCATGTATTATTCCTCATCAAAGAAGAATACTCTTCCTCCATGGCACTATCCCACTCAGGGTGACCTGTCACCTCTGAAAATCTCTGAGGATCCTCTGAAAGAGCATGAGTCAAAAGACTAGAACCCGTAGTATGAGAACGAGTGCGACGAGTGTCTGAAGGATCACCGGCCATAGATCCTGCTGCCTCAATAGTAAATTGAGCCCATTTGGGCCTCTAAGGTTGAGCAAGTGGAGGTGGAGATGGGGGATCATCAATATCCTCATCAGAATCCTCAAAATAATCCTGAAGAGCTGTAGAGGGTGGAGTAGGTAGTGAAGTGGACACTGGAGACAGGGTATCAACTAGAGGAAGGCGCTCATCAAACTGAACATCCCGTCGAAACAAGACCTCTCTGGAATCAGGATCAAATAACCTGTATTCCTTAACATCCTCACAGTAGCCGACAAATATGAGGGGTCGACTCTTTTGCTCCATAGCTCTCCTCTGAGCATCAGGAATAAAAGCCCATGCCTCACTACCAAATACTCGAAATGATGAAATATCAGGCTTGTCATGAGACCAAGCCTCCTCAGGAGTCATATGTCGAATCGCCTTGTGAGGCATCCGATTCTGAATATAGTTGGCACAATTGACTGCCTCTGCCCAAAAAGACGAATCCATGGACCTGGACTGAATCATACAATTAGCCATCTCCCGTAAAGTTCTGTTCTTGCGCTCAGCGATACCATTCTGCTGAGGGGTGTAGGGAACAGAAAACTGATGCTGTAAACCATGCTCAGTGCAAAATTCTCTGAAAGCCTGATTCACATACTCCCCCCCATTATCTGTACGTATCCGCCGGATAGAGAGACCAGACTGCTTCTCTACAAATGTCTTGAAGACACGAAAGGAATCAAAGACATCAGACTTGTACTTAAGAAAGTACAACCATGTGCGTCTGGAGAAGTCATCAATGAATGTGAGTACATACTTGGCCCCTGAAAAAGAAGGAGTGGGAAATGACATGAGGTCACTATGAATCAACTCCAAGGGTGCCAAAGCACGAGTGGTACTTCCCTTCGGAAAGGGATCCCTATGATGCTTGCCAAGCACACAACCATGACAAACACCGTCAGTGCAGGAAATCCGTGGAAGACCAAGAACAAGTGACTGTGTACTCATCTGCTGAAGATATCTATAATTGACATGGCCCAAACGCTCATGCCAAAACTGACTCACTGAATCTGCATGTGCTATAAGAGATGAACCTGTACCCTCAAAAGGCGCAAAGCCATCAAATCTGTAAAGACGAGATGCAGTATCAACACTACCAGTAGCCACAACCAAATCAGAATCATGGAGGTCCCGAATAACCACATCATGTGGTGAGAACTCAACTGTCTTACAGAGCCAGTGTGGCAAATCTGATAAATGGACAAGAGGTTCGTCGAAATGTCAGGAACAACCAAAACATCCTGTAGAGTGCCTCCATCCAAAGAGACAGAACCTGAACCCAAGACGGAAAGCTGTGAAGAGTCACCCACTGCAATCTGTGAAGTACCACAAGAGGCAAGAGAAGTGACCAACTGCTGAGTGTGAGTCATATGGTGAGAAGCACCAGAGTCTAAAATCCAAGTGGACCCATTGGTCGATGCTCGTGCAGTGAGAGCATGACCCTTCCCTGTGGTGGAAGAAGAAGAAGACGGCGGTGAGGAGATGTGTTGCTGCTGCATGGCCTCCTCTAAAGCCTCTAATCGTTTCCAACACCTAGAAACTGGATGACCTTGCTTGCCACAGAAACTGCAAGTGTCTCCTGATTTCTCCTTAGTCTTGGAGGAAGACTCACCAGACTTCGAAGATTTCCCATGTTTGGGATTAAATGGTGGTTTGGAATCAGACTTAGGAGGCGGTTTGGAGGAATGCTCACTACCTGCAAAATCTTTCTTGGGCCTCGGTTTCTGCTTCTGTTTCCCCTTCGGTGATTGAGCAACCAATGCTTTGCTCTTTGAACCTGAGAGCATATCCATCTGAGAAAGGTGGGACTGTTCCCGAGACAAACACTCACAAAATAAATCAAAGGTAGGCATGGTAAAATTGGCACCCAAACCATCCATGGTGGAGTAGAAGGAGGAAGCAAATATCTGAAATGGACCACGAAGCTTCGAAAGAATCAAATAAATGCACTCTGTGTCTGTCTTGTTCTTCCCACAACCCTGTAAAATAGAGCGGATAGTTTTGAACTTGTTCAAAAAGTCCTCAATAGTGGGGAAGGAATCAGGTAACAATGAAGTCAGCTCTGCCTCAATCTGTAATGCGCGAAACTCATTAATGGCCCCAAAAAGTGTCTCAAACTTCAGCCACATGGCTCGAGGAGTGAGCAAAGCATCAAGGTGAAACAAAAGACTATCTGAAACATGCAGGCATATCAAACCCATAGCCTCATCCATCTTGTTCCTGTGCTGCATAATCTCAAAAGCACGCTGCAACTGAGGCTGAACCTCATCTAAACAAGACCATAACCCTCGTGACCTGAGTAGCCTCATCATACGAGACTTCCAAGTGTGATAGTTATGTGATGTGAGTAGCTCAACTGAAGAGTCTGCCATGAAACCCTGCACCTGTACCTGCTTGTGTTTTTTTATTATTATTATGTGATCTTTCAGAATAGACAGAAGATGCAGAAGGGTTTGTATTTTTGAGAGTTTTGGTGTTCTGGTTTTCTGAGATAAATGACAGAAAGCAAGAGAAAAAACACCCCCCACAAAAGATAAACCCAAACCCTAGTACAAACTGAGAAGAAGGAAGCAATGCATAAGCAAAAAATACTTCAAGACAAATTCTCGTGTACCTGGTGAAAATTCTGATAAAATAGATCACATCACTGAATAGAGCATGTTGAGAGCTTTCCAACGCCTATTCAAGTTTGAAAAATGGAGTCCGTTTGCATCTTTTATGACCCCGAAAGTGAAAAAAGAAGACCTCACTTTGTCTGGAAAAAAATATCCAGACTGGTAAAAATTTTAAAAAGATTTCTGTACCATCAGATAGGTGCCATTCTCAGCTTTCCAATGCATCTTCCTGTTCGAAAAAGCGAGCTAGGATGCCCAAGTTATGCTCATTTGAAAAAATGACCTAAGAGCGGGTCGGAGAGAAAAAAATAGCCCTCAAGGGCTTAAAATTCGGCGGCCCCAGGGCACATGGCAGACCGGGGGTGGGCACGTAAGAGGTGGTGGTGTGTGGGCGGCATGGCTGGTGGTAGGCGGTGCAGCTGATGGCGAGCAGGTGGTGCTCGGGCGGAGCAGACCGGGTGGCGGGCCGGCAGGGGCGGCGGTGGCCGCTTAGCTGCGGCCGGTGGTAGCTCCCAGTGGCGATGGCTGGGCGGTGGCCGCCAGGTGGAGATCTAGCGGCGTGGTGGTTTAATACTGGCTGCACAAAATAACCAATGAAAAATGATTTTTTTTAAATTTTTTCCTATTTTTGTGTGTTTTTTGCTCCGTACTACCCTAGGGCAAAAAAAATTTGCCTTCCAAATTGATTGTAACCAAAATTGACAATTTGACAGTCGATTTAGGGGTTTTTGGGCACTACGAATCCAATGGCACTATCCATTTGAGCCCAAAGTGAACCCAAAAAATCGAGTATGCTGAATCCACCCAAAAAAAACTTAGAACCCTAGATTTGCTTCCAATGCAAAATCTCAAAACAAGAACAAGTAGCTGCAAATCTGAAGCTCTAATACCATGTTGGAGTTGAGAAGATACAACACCATAGAAGTCCAAAAGATCTTTGCAAGCAAATAAACTGTTACAAGGAGAAACAAAGAGAAGCAACAAAAGAAATGCTCAAGAATGTGGAGCAATGTATTCACCTAAAAATGTAAAATGAATAATGATACAAAATATAGTTTTCAACTACATATAGATGAAAACCCTAAAAAGGAAAACCCTAGGCTTGCACAATAATAATTAATAAAGTAATTAATTATTATGCACCTAATGTTAGCTTAAGTGAAAAAGAGTTAAAAGGAAACTTTACATAATTAAACAAATATTGTTTAATTAATAAAGTAAATGTCCAATTACTCTAACAGTCACGACCTTTTACAACATTGTCCTACCCATAGATCACCAACTCGGCAAGTACTCGTTGAGTTGGCGAGTACTCACGAGTTCCAGATCCCCACGAGTAACTCGCAAGTTAACTCACGGGTTGTAAATGTAGTAAAACTCGTTGGTTTATCGCTTGCAACTTGTTGAAAAATCGCGAAAACCCTCCAAAAACTCACCAAAATTGCATGCCAGGGAAAACGTGGGCCAAAAGTACCAAAATGAAAGAAAAATGCGAGACAAAATCATGACATGGAAAAAGCACAAATTTGACGTGATCTATTCCCTTTAAAACCTATGCCAGACTCACAAATATTCACACATCAATTTCTTGTGAGTTTGAAGGATTAGAATTTGGATTTTTTCCTACATTCGAGTTTTGACCCAGAGGTATGTATGTATAGTTTAATTTATCAAGTGTGTAATATAATAAAATTATAAATTTGTCTCTTTCAAAATTGAAACACAACAAATACTTAGGATTGTAAACATTTTATTCCCTTATCCTTACATTTTTGCATGCTTCCAAACTACTACAACACTATCAAAATCGGATGAAGCCGATAGATTTTCACCATGATTCCTTGGCACTCCAATAACTTGTGAATTGTGCTCCACATTTGCACAAATATCTGTGAGAGAATTTCTAATTAAAATATCAAATAACAATTTCCAATTTATAGTGGGAAATAATAGCTCTTTGAGGCATTTTGAAAAATGGTCTATATGCCCTACACATATGTTTCCATATTTTGTATATATGTACACCATTACACTCACAAATTTGATGCCTATTCAAAACTTGAGTTGGATTATTCTTTCATGTATGCCCATGCCTCGTTTTAAAATTCCGTTTCAGCTCAAATAAGGTATAGCCCTATTCTCTACAGCCTTCTCTTGGATTCATGAAATGTGCTAGCCAATTTTTTTCAATTTTTAACACAACTAATAGTGAAAGCATAAACCAGCTAAAGGGAACCCTTTCTCTTTCTGATCAACCCAGATCCCAGTATGGGCAAGGTGAGAGCATACTCAAAAGGGGATCGTTAGCATAGAACTGAAACTGCAGTAACTTAACTCTAACCAAAAATGCGCCCTAAAACCCGATTTGGGAGGAGGGGCGAGCATATGGTCAGAGGATCCATGAGTTGTGTGATGACTCAGCCGATCAACAATATGATGTTACAATGCATTACAAAAAGTAACTAGGTGGCTTGCCAACCTCTTCCACTTTTCAGCGGGCAGTACAAAAAAGTAAGTACAAAAATGAAAGACTGGAGAAAGATCAGTCTCTTCCACAATCATGGGAATTACAAAGTGCTTAGCAAGAAAATAAGATAGCTGACAATACTACTGTTCAGCTGTACAAATGATAGAACTCCTGCCAATATCAATGTTTTTATAATGTCTCAATGCTGCAATTATAGAATATGTCTCTCAAATGCTCAATATGACTTTGAGAACTCAATCCCAACCCAAATGATGAACTTCCTAATTCTGATATGACAGACCAGCAACTAAAATACCTTAACCAACAACTACAATGCCTGCTAAAATGCTCCTAACATACCTAAATGACATGAGACCAAGTGCAAATGACTCTAGGAGTGATGGCGCCCAATTCCCAATGGAGAAAACCTAGCATACAACCCTTAATAATTTTTGCACGAATCCCAATTCTGATCAAAATGGTACGACCCTCAAAGAAGGGAGATTTTGCTATGAAAAATCAGAATCTCTATTATAAAACATGCAAATTGGTACAAGTGGTAACCTCTAGCAAAGAAACAGATAAATAAAATACCCAGAACAATACCATTTTTATTTCATGAGATATGAGCAAAAACTACAATCAGGTATGCAAAACCAGCAACTCTGAAAAACTGACAAAATGAAAATAACTCAACTACAATGTCCTCAATCTGCTCTCAAGGATTAAAAACAAAAATATTTTAACTAGTTTCTATCTTTCAAGCAAGAAGCTAAGCCAAGCTAGGGGGTATGCATTCCCCGAAACACTCAATCACCATTCCGACAGCATAACTTTGCAGTAGACAAGAGATGATCCCCAAAAGAGAAGTGGCTTCCATTTATAACCTTTGAAAAACATCTCTAGAAGCATCTAGAAGGTACGCCCAAACCAAGGAGTCAACACAATTCAAAATTTCAAGTTGACTCATCCCTCTCACAAAGTTGGCATCCCAATTCTTTAATGAAATATTTCATTTTTAAAACAATTATCTTCTACCTCAAGTTGGCTTCCCTTTTCTCCAAAGTCAACTTTATCAATTTGGAAATATTTCAATTAAGCCCCTTGATGAGGCGTCCACCCATGAAGTCCCCCTTTTTAAAACAACTTAAAAGTCATCAAGCTAGGCCAAGGGACTTTAATATTAAAATATAAGATTATTTTAATTAAAATAACTTATCTCTCCAGAAAATGCATCCAAGGGCCAAACTCAACACTGCCAACTGAACTGCTCGAAGAGGAAAGCCAAATGTACTGATGCCAACAGGACCACTGCTAGAATTAGAATTGACTAAAAATAGTAAATTCAGAAAGTTACTTAGATCATCATGCATGCTATACCGTTGCGAAGCTCTCTGAAAAACCCAAAAAGAATCCGCAACCCAAACTCCAAGATTCCAGAAGCAAGCCTTAGAAAAAAGCTGAAACATCCTCCTAGAAGATAGGAAACCCTAATTTCCACTTCCTAGTAGCCTACGGGTCTCCGGAATAGGCTAACGGCCAACTGCTCGATCACTGTTGAGAAGGGGACATTACAATTCATACAATCTCTTTTTATTTATTTTTAGTAACATATAGCCTTGTTTATACCTAGCTTGTTCCATATACTTATGCTTAAGGAGAAATGGCTTCGCTTAGTAAAATTATTTTACCTCGTTCTCTGTCAAACTAATCTGATAATAAAGAAGAGTATTTAGGTTCATCTTGCATTTATATGTTGATATATAAGTAGACAAGAATGTTTAGGAATAAAAATATAAAATTTGTTGCTAGAACATTAGTGATCTATGCTATCTTAGAAAAAAGAGTAGAAAATATAAACTTAGATTGTACTTGTTCATCATTTTTCTATGCATGTGTACATTTAAATATTTTTTGTTGCTATTGATGTTGTAGGTTAATATATAATCACAATGGCATCCAGCTCTGCATTTGGTTCAAACTCAGCAAGTGCAAATCAGCCCATTGGAAGGAGACCCCTTGGTAGCCATGACCCCACTTGGAAATATGGCATAATGGGACCAATACAAGGGAATGTTATTTGTATCTGGTGCATGAAGAGGTTTAGTGGAGGCATCAATCACCTCAAATACCATCTTGCAAGCATTCCTTGCCGTGATTCCAAGGAATGTTCAGAAGCCCCTGAAGAGGTAAAATGAGATGATAGGCCTTCTTGCAACACTAGATGAAAACAAATTGGAGAGGGAAAAGATACAAGAAGCCATTGCTCCTAATTTTTCAAGAGAATTTGAGGTGGATATGCAAGGCATTGTGGGCTCTAGTCACGGTCCACATATAGGTATACATCCTTCTCATCCACTTTGAGCAAAGTCCATTTTTTTGTGCCTAGAAATGAACAAGGATCACAACCTTCATTTGAAGCCAGTGGGTGGAATAGAGAGGTGCACAAAGAAGTAGATAAGGTTTGTGATTTTTTTTGGTATTATAGCAACCTTCCTTTCAACATGGCAAGGAGTCCATGTTGGGAGTGTTCGGTGACATCACTGACAGTTGCAAGGAAAGGGTACAAGGCCTCCACTCCAAAAGATTTAAGTGGAAAGTTGCTCAAAGATGTTATTGTAGATGCAAAATAAATTGTGGAAGATGAAAATAAGCAATGGCGAAAGTTTGGATGCACAATTGTTTTAGATGGGTGGATAGATGGAAAGAACCACACTCTCATCATTTTTTTAGTGGCTTCAAATGGTGAGTTGGTTTTTCTAAAGTCAATTGATGCCTCCAACATAATCAAGAATGCAAAATATTTGGGCTTGATGTTGGAGGAGGTCCTTTTAGAGGTGGGCATAGAAAATATTTTCCAAGTTGTTATTGACAATGCAATAGCATATGTGGTGGCTGGAAGATTGCTTCAAGAGAGGCATCAAACACTTTTTGGGACTCCTTGTGAAGCTCATTGCCTTGACCTTCTTTTGGAGGACATAGGCAAAATTGATTAGGTGAGACCAATTGTAGAAGAAGCAAGAGATATAAAAAACTATATATATAATCACCCATGGGTTCATCAATTAATGAGAGATCAAACCAAGGGGAAAGAGCTTGTGCAATCGGGTGCTACAAGGTTTGCAACTAATTTTCTAATGTTGCAAATTATTACTAGTTTATTGACTCCCTTGAAGCAAATGTTTGTGAGTCAACAATGGGTAGACTCAAATTATTCAGAGAAGCCAGATGGAGGAAGGATTGCAAAACTAGTTTTTGATGGTGATTTTGCAACTAGAGCTATAAAGATTGTCAAGGTAACTTCAAACTTAATTTGATTTTCAAATTGAACCCTTTATTTATAAACTTTAAAAGTATTTTGTTTCATTGTAAGTTGTATTTTAAATTTGCTTCTATTTTGTACTTTGAAGGGTAACTAAGCCATTTGTGAGGATTTTGTGCTTGGTGGGTGATGAAAAAAATGCAATGGGATATATCTATGAGGCCATGGACAGGGCCAAAGAGGCCATCCAAAACTATTACACTGGAGATGCAAATAGATTTTCCCCTATTTGGGAGATAATTGATCGGATGTGGAATAATCAACTCCACCAACCCATTCATGCAATGGGGTACTATCTCAACCCCAAGTTCTTCTTCTCTGATAGCTTCACGGATTTTAATGGGAAGATTGTGGAGGGCCTATCCAAATGTATTGTGAAGATGACATCTACAGATGCGGTGAGAGATCTCATCATGTTAGAGTTGCAAAAGTATAAGGCAGCTAGGGGGAGGTTGTTTTCTTTGCATTTAGCTATATGAGGAAGAGACACCTAAACACCGGGTAAGAAAAAGCGAAGCCTTATATCTTGCAAGTTATTAATCACAATTATTAATAGAATATTGGTTATTTTACAAAAAAATGAATATCTTATTTGTAGGTTCTTGATGGGAAGATTGGGGTGGAAATACCCCAAATTGGCAAAGGCTAGCCCTTTGAATTTTGTCTCAACCTTGCAGTGCTTCTAGTTGTGAGCATAACTGGATTTTGTTTGATGTCATTTGCATGAAGAAGCGTAATAAGTTGACTCAACAATGCTTCAATGATCTTGTTTTTGTGCAATACAACCTTCGGCTTCACACAAGAAAGGTGTAGGAACTATCAAAGGAACTTACTGATTTGGATGAGATCGATCCCTACAGTGATTGGACCGTGTAGGATGATCAGGCCATGAGGCCTTGTGATGAGCCTAGCCTAAGCTGACTCAAAAACTCATCTTTGTTCCCTTAAAATTTTGTCAAACACTTTGTTTGCTGATATAGTATTTTTAGTTTGATGTTGCTTGATAGAAAAGAAAGCTAGGATAAATAGAATGCTTAAAAACACTTCTACAATGTCTATAATTAGATCTAAATGCAATATGATATTCTCTTTGGATTTTCAAATACAAGTACATGAGAAACTATGAGTGCAAAGTGCAGCTACAGCTTGTTGACATTTCGTTGAACACTTGCCATGCATAGTACAAATGATAGTTACAAATGCAATAATATCTATCTCAGACCAGCACTTGTGTCTCCTTTATTGCTATCAAATTGTTCACTACAGTGATGATATCGAACTGCCATGACTCTTGGCATTACAACATATGTTTATCAAATGATTTTCTGAGTACAATTTGCAGCCTTAGCATGAAATCTGAATATGCACATTTATGAAACTTACAGCTGTAACTATATTCTAAGTATGCAATGCTAATGGACTGATTTATGAAAAGAACCTGATTGGAATAGAATCGCCCTTGTTGCTGATACGATTGCAGATATTAATTAATGTACAACTCTTTATTAGAACTGTAACGTTTCTAGATGACTGTAATTTTCTGGTAAAATTTTTATCAGACCTGTAACCTGCCCTCCAAATGATCTAATAGCATGAAGAAATGGCTGCCAATGAATGATACAATAATCCTCAATGCAAAGCACCTCTAACTCCACAAATATGCACTCTACTGTAGCATTTTACTGTAGTGCAACACTATTCATGTGCACTGTAGTGTTTACTGTAGCAGCCAACAAACCCCTACAATCTGTTCAAGACTTGAATAAATACTTCACCGATATGCTCAGATGAAAGGAAAAAATTATCCTCTCCTCAATTGCAACCCTTCAAGAGATCTTTCACTCCCCCAGTTATGCTATGATTGCTATCAATAGGAAGTTTTCGTTTCCTATGATCAAAAAAGAAAACTGCGAAAGCCTTAGGCTCCACAATAAAAATCAATCAAAATAATAATCATCAACTGGATACCGAGAATGAGCTCCTACCTCTTTTTTTATTCTTTCCTTAGGAGAGCTCAAACACCTTCTTGGCCAATGTGGGATAAAAGATTTATTCCCACATTAAATTATTCACTTAACACACTTTAATATATTAAAGTGACTTTATTATTATAAAGTTACTTTATAACTTTATAATAATATTAAAATATTAAATAAATCACTTAAGTCACTTAAACTTTAATATCTCTTGATGTACTTGTCCGATTGCTAAGCCGTCTGACCCAAGAGTCGACTCTCCCTGTTCTCCATGTGATCGGATGCTCGTCTAAAAATAGAAACCCTGAACAGTGACTTACTATAAATAGTATGTGAAACTAAGTCTAGAAACAGTTGCAAAGGCCCAATCAAGGTTGACACTGCCAATATGCTCTGCTCAAGTGTCTTTCTATTAATAGGAACTCTGACTCTCCCAAAATAGTAACTTACTATAAATAGTAAGTGTGCCAATCTGAGTCAAATAACCAGTGCAAAGGCCAAAACCTGAATCCAACTGAGGAGTAATGTCTCTAATCACCGGGTAACTGCCACAAAAGACCCCCTATCCATAACTGTTAGCCTACGAGGGTCAAGTGATAGGCTAGTCCTTACGAATTCTGATGCTCACGAAAAATGGGGACATTACAGGCCTTCGTGTTTATAGACGATGAGATTGTTGATTTTGAGAGGAAAGCTATGGAGGATGTGGCTGCAGTAGAAGCAATGGAGATTAGATTGGATGACATTGATATGGTGGAGGAGGAGTCACTGCCATATACTAGTAGGTTGGAACTGTGAGCACAGTCTTCTACGACAAGCATAAAGCCACAATTGAGTGTGAGGACCATACTGTAATGTCCCCTTTTTCCTAAGGAGTGATTTGTTGCAAAGGTTAGTCCATCACTTGGTCCTCATGGACTAATAGGGTGGTTAGAGGGCCCCTTGAGGGCGATTGCAGACTTGCTCAATCAACCCTTTTGGAGATCCGTCGATGTTTTTTTCCCAACTCAGTGTTACTAAGGAGTTCACAGGTTCTTTCAGAAGCCTATTCAAACATTTGGATCATACTTAATACTTTTAGTAAGTCATAGGGACAATTTTGTCCATACTTACTATTTATAGTAAGTCATTGGTATGGTTAGTTGGCAGTATTTCTATATTGGGCATGATGGCAGACTTATATTTTGGATTAATGTTGGTCTTATTATGGTCCTATGTATTTATTATTAATAACGTTAATTATAAAGTTAAATTGAAGTATTTAACTTTATGTGTTATCAAAAATATATTTTAAAAAGGACTTTATATTAAAGGGGACACAAGTAGCTTTTAAAAGCATACTACAATATAAAGTATTGTGCCCAATTAAATAAAATATTAAAGGGGATATAAGGTGAGATTTGAATTAAATAAAATATTATTTAATTTTCCAACTTGGGGTGTGGGAAAAATGGAGGGAAAAGGGCGAATTCCATTTTGGGAGTTAAAGTTATAAAATCCCTTTTGAGAGCTCATTTGGACATTCATGCTTGGTTGATATCTTTGTTTTTTTGGTTGGAGGAGCTGGTTTTTCTTCTTCTAGGGTTTGTGAGGATGGAAACCTTTGCAAGCAATATTCTCTACATTGTTGGAAGACACAGCTTGGAGAATTCTTGGTGAGTTCACTTTAGGAATCATAGTTGAGCTTCATTGCAAATTGAAATTCACAGTTTGGGCAACAAAGATACATTTCAGATTTGAGAGATCATTTGTAGAGAAGAATTGAATAGATCAACGACAGATTTTGTAATGTCCCCATTTTAGCCCTATGCTCTTCTTGAGGTTTTAGCCTATCTCCGGAAACTCATAGGCTAAGCAGAACTGAAAATTAGGGTTTCCTATTTTTTAAGAGGTTAAGGATGCAGTTTTGAGGGCTTGCATGCATGGGTCTTTGATGCATGTTTGGTGGAGTTTTCTGGGTTTTTAGAAAGCTTCAGAATAGTGTATCATGCATCTCCATTTGATAACTTTTCCAAGCACTTACTATTTATAGTAAGTCATGTTGGCTTCCCGGTTTGTGCTCAGAAGGCGTTTGGAAACACTTACTATTTATGGTAAGTCATGATTACTGCTCAGTCAATGTTCAGATAATGTTTTGCAAACTTACTATTTATAGCAATTGCTATTTTTGGTAAGTCTATTTATAGCAATATCCTTCTAGCAGCAGTTCAATCATCTGCAGTTCACATTTTGGGCAGTGTGGCTGTTTAGTTGGTTTTTTGAAGGTTTTTGAAGTTAACTTACTATTTTTGGCATTGGCTATTTTTAGTAAGTCTTTTTGTGGCAGTGACTTCATCAGCAGTGTGGTGCAGTTCATTATCCAAATTTTGGTAATGTCTTAGTTTCTAGTTTGGTGATATTTGTCTCCTTGGACTAAGTTTTATACTTAGTTAAAATTGTGTTTTGAAGTTGTACCCCACGCCTAGCTTAATGACTTTAAGTTGTTTTTAAGTTGGGGCCATAAAGTGATACATTTAATATTTTCTTAAATGTTTATTCCTCATCTAAAGTGGCACGACTTGACGGGGTTGAATGAAGAGTTTATTGTTATATTTTAAATGGTGCCTTTTTGGAAATAGGCGTCCCTTTTGGGAAGAGGAAGAGTTTTCTTTGGGAGTTACAAATGTTTCATCTCCTCTTGGTAAAACTTATATATTGGTGCTTTGCTCTTTATATCTCAGCTTGGAAATTGGAAAGCAAAGTTATGCTGCTGGTTTGAATCCAGAACCTGGCTAAGGGGAAGCTTAGCGAACTCAATCCATCCTTCGAGCCTGCAACTATGGCTTCCTAGGTGGGCCTGGCTGAAGCTGTTTTCTGTTCATAGCTTGAAGTCAGATTTTTGTTTGGTTTTGGGTGTTAGCCCATGCTGTTCTATTGTGGAGGGCACCCCTTTCTGCAAGTTTGCAGATTTTATCTTTGAGTTTCTGATTTTTGGGAGAAGGTCGACCCTTCTTGGAGGCCGTACCTTCCTTCTTGTTTGCCTTGGGAATCGTGCTAATTGTTTCTCTTTGTTTTGGGCTCATTTTCTCAGTGGAGGTTGGACGCCTAACTCTTAGCTGTTGATTGGCTGTGGTATGAGAGCTTTCTGAGTTGAATTGGAGAAGATACGTCCAATTTGGTGAATTCTATCTTTGCTGATCTGATTTTCTGTATTTCCCGTTTCTGATCAGATTAGTTTGAAATTGTTATAATGCTGTTCTAAGTTTCTTTCTATATCATTTTGGCATTGTAAATGTTAGAGGAAGTGATACTCTAACCATTGGACATTTTGGGAATTCATGTTTGTCACATTGCAGCTGTTTATTAATCATTTGTAAGCTGTTTAGTAGTACTAATAGCAATTTGTTTGTTTGCTGCAATTTACTTTGTTGTATTCCCCCCATGTAATAAAGTGGTTGTGTGGATTGTATACCCCCCACAGTTTCAGTGGAAGTGAGGTTAATTGGCTGGCTTGGCGCCTTTAAATGTTTGTAATAATCACACCCACGAAATAAGTGGAGTATTCCCACCGCTTGTGGATGCTTGTATCAGCAGAAGAAGTTGTATTTCAGTTTAATATCTAGCACTCCACCATATGTTAGCACCTCGCTGTGCAAAAGGATCTTGCGTGCACATTCTTGGTGTTGAGTTTAGCTCTCTATTTTCAGTTGTTATCAAGTTATTAGATCCTAGGGATCTTCTGACCATATGCTCGCCCCTCCTCCTTAAATGGTTTTAGGGCGCATTCTTGGTTAGAGTTGTTTCAGCTGTGTTTTGGTTTAGAGCTAATTCTTAATGGGTGCATGATTTGCATTGTTGTGATTAAAAATTAAAGGTAAAAATTAAGGGGTATATTTCAGATTTAAGGAGTTTGAGTGCTTTCCTTGCTAGCCATACCATCTTCCTAGGCTAGCTGTACACTTTGGAGGGAGGTTTGATTTTTTGGAAGGGCAGCTAGGGTTTCTAGAGATTGTATTGTATCATTTGAGGTTGTCCAAGGCTAGAGAACATTGTTCTTACAACATTTCTACCATTGGAGGTGACTTTTGCTGTTGGCGTCCATTTTAGAGGGTTTTAGAGCTTATTTCTCTTGTGAGTTCCGAATTTGTAACTCCTAAATTTTCTTGGTATCGTTGATCTAGATAATATGGGATATTTTATGAACTGGGTTGTCAATATTTTGATGAAAAACTAAATATTTAGGCTTGTAAAAAAATTTGGAGTTTTCAGTTGTGAAATCCCCTATGTAATGTTTAGTTTTCGTGTTAAAAATATTATTGGAATATCTTCTATTTTCTACTATATTTTTGTATGAAACATTGCAAAAACATCTCTAAACAGTCTTCAAAAAACAAAAAGAAAAAGAAGGTGCAAAACCAGGCTGCATATTACAATGGTATTAGAGCAGTAGATTCTATCATCTAGTGGGTTCTAGCAAGAAATGTTCATAGTAGAAATTTTCTGATCAGTTAGTGGATTCCAACTGCTTGCTTGCTCATTTTTCAGATAGTGTCTAGCTTTCAGCTTCCTTTGAAGTTTAGCATGTCGGGTGATTCAACATAGA
The DNA here is from genome assembly GCA_007115665.2 of Sequoiadendron giganteum. NCBI lineage: Eukaryota > Viridiplantae > Streptophyta > Pinopsida > Cupressales > Cupressaceae > Sequoiadendron > Sequoiadendron giganteum. The sequence continues at coordinate 35,600,343 of CM021109.1, read as the reverse complement.
TGGCGAATTCCATGTAGGAAATTATGTCAAAAATGATGCAAAGCTTAAAAAAATATGATAAGCTTTTAACGAAATTATTAGAGCATTCAGAAGTGATAGACTCTCTCATTGCAGATGAAGAGAAAGAAAATACTAAAGGAAAGGAATATTTAAATACAAGGAAAAAATAAATCAGTAAGAATGAGCTTAGGAAATAAAATCTTTGTTTCACTTGCAAGAGGCCTTAGGAGCCAAATCACCTATGCATAGGTAAACAGGTGAAGAGGCTAGAGGAGGAGAAAATAGTCATAGAAGCACCAATTGTAACAGAGGAAGTTGCCTCTAATGTTGATGTTAAGGATGAAATTGAATTTGCAGGTGCTTCTTCCATTATAACTGAGTACATGGAATTTCAAGAGGTAACAACTGATTTTCTTCCTCAACAAAGGAAGAGGGGGCTAATTCAAATTTATTCCAACAGAATGGCACAATGGCTTGTAATGAGGGAGAGGCAAATGTTGGTATAGGTAAAGGTTGCATGAGTCTCCTTGTGGGGAGTCTAGAGATTGTGGTACCACCTGGTGAGACAACTGAGTTTGATTATTCTATGTGTGATTCTAATGTTGTCCCATTTCTTCTACACAAAGAAAGCATGGCTTCATCCAGTGAAATAGTTAAGTGGGATGATGAATTTGATGATTTTTTCTTTGGAACTAACGCTGCCCTAGTTCCAAATCAGCTACCGTGAAAAGAGTTTATCATAGAAGAAGATTTTGTGGAGAGTCAAGTTTTTCAAGGTCAATCAGCTACTTCATCAAATGAATCCAACATTGTTCATAAACCTAATTTGGAGAATCAACTGAAGGTTAGTGAAGACAAGGTTGTAGCAACACTATCACACTTCGATAGCTCTCACAAGTTGATTGCAAATCACCTTTGGAAGGTTCAACTTGAGGGAGGGAAAAATGGTTTTGAAGCGGAATCCTCTCATGATGATTTACAAGAAATCAAAACAGCTATGGAGACAATGAAATCAAATTATTTAAATCTGCTCTCAGATCGAGATCATCTCCTCGATCTTGTTGTAATTTACTTAGGTGCATTATGAAGGAAAGAGGAGGAAGTTGACAATCTTACCTTCGAGCTTGTGAATACTAAGGATTCCTTGGAGGCTACTCAAGTAGCCCTTTAAAAAGTAGAAAATTAGATTAAGGAGCTTCATGAAGAATTGAGTTTGATAGATTCTACATCATCCCAATCTGGAAATCAGTCCTCTATGACAGCACACTCTCAAATGGTGGAAGAAGTTAGTGAACTCCAAGAGGGTGAGACATTGCATGAAGATGCTAGCAATCCCCATACTCAGATGATTCAACATGGTGATACTAATGGGGAGGTGTTTCAAGAGTATGAACTCTTGAAATTGGAGAAGGAAATTTCATAGGAAAGTACAGTTTGCAGCCTTGAGGTTAAGGATTTGATAGATAATGTATATAATTTCCAGCTTGTCATGCCTCTTGGATCAGCCCATAAGGATGAGGGTACAACAAACAAAGAAGTTGTACAAATCTTAGCTCATTTTGATAGCACAAATAAGTTCATTGAATATCTCATTTGGATAATTAAATTCGAAGAGGGGCAAGAGGGTCCAAGGGAAGGAGTTAAGGTATCAAGTTTGCAGGTAGTCAAGCAAGCCCTTGAAGACATTAAATCTAGTTACTTGCATATGCTTTCAGATAGGGACCATGCCATCATGTGCGCTAGGAAGTTTTATAGAGCAGTTGTAGAGAGAAAGGAACATGAGGCCATTGCAAGTGCTATAATGATTGAACAAATCATGGATGGCAGAAACAACTCCACTATTACACATGAAGATAACACTTGGATAGAACATAATGAGTGCAGCTTAGTTGGGCCTAGTATGCAAAATGTGCATGATGGTGCAAAATTTTTGCCCCCTGATCTGCATTGTGAGACTCCTGATGATTACAATGAGGAATGGAATCCTAGTGCTGGTTCAGGATCTCCATCGAAGCTTATGGATGCATTCCACTATGATTACACTGTGAGATGTGCATATAGCTTTACTTTCAGCTCACTCACATTTGATTTGACTATGATGTAGAAGATACACAAGTGTGAGTTGGATGGTTGGTATGAGGTGTTTCCTTCTTTGGATGAAGGACACACATCTTACAGGTGTTTTGAGCTGCTCCCATAGGATATTCATGTTGTTGAGATACATGATATAGGAGAATATTTTGAGTAGTTTGGCATTCCTGGTGTAGTTAGAATGGTGCAGCAGGAACCATTAGGGGACAAGAAAGACAAATTCCAAATTTGTCCATGGGATCTAGGCAGAGTACACCCGTGGAGGGTTGTGATACTTAGAGTTTATTACACGTAACCTCTACCCCTCAAATTTTCACTAGGTTGGCGAAGATGAAACTCTAATTGCCTAGATATGAAATTTATGATGATGATTTTCAAAGACAATCATCATAAATTCATAATGGTTATTGGTTAGTACTAGCTATTGTATCCAGTATCTACTATCTAGCTTTGCATGATGATGCCATTTTGTAATCCATACATATTCAAGAATCAAATATAATAGAAAACACTTCCTTGTGGTTTCTTACTCATTTGATATGTTTTGTAATTGAACTTTGCAAAAAGAAGTGTTTTTATAAGAAATTTTAGTACTTTTTAAGTTGTTGAGTTTTTGTCGAGTCAAAAATTTTAGGCTTTCCGAGGATTCTCCAAGTCCGAGTCTACAATCTATGATCCTACCAATACCACATCATCTTCATCCTCATACATTGATTCTTCATCGCTACCCACCTCTTGCACTATCCTGGAGATCAAGGCTAAAATCAAAGACCTTGGCATTGGAGTATATGAGTTACAATGCTTCCACATTGAGAATCCTAGGTTAGAGTATGAACCATCTAATGTTGTGCCTACCAACCCTAATTGTCCACCCGCTAAAGGTGTGCAAGCTTCCTTTCACATTAACAGTGCTGAAAAGGATAGTCACGAAGAATCCGTTGAAGGTATCACCAACCTCTTTCACGATTCACATATCTTTACCATCTCATCCAACTCATCCAAATCCATCCACCTCCTAGAATTAGATCAACAAGTGCCATTCCAAAATGACAAGGCTATCAATCAAAATCAAAAAATCAAAAAGCCTTTATCAAATGGAGATCCAAAATCAAATTCAAAAAGAAAAAGCAAGAAAAGTCCTTTAGTCCAAATCAAAATCAAAGCTAGTGTACTATGCAAAAATAAAAGTCAAGAATAAAATAAAGAAAAAGCATAATTCAATCTCCTATCATGCCTCTTCATCCAAAATAACTGGGGGCATTTGTAAAATAAATATGTCAAGAAGTGACCTTGTTGATCCAAAGTCTTCATCCTCATCATCTTTGTGCAATCCATACACTTCACCTAATCCACCCATATCCATACATCCATTTTCCATCCCCTTTGGCAATGTATCTGTAAGAGACCAGGTGTCTCTCAACCCTGACTTCTGATGAAAAATGCAATGTTTTGTTTGTTTTGTGATTTTTTTGAGGTTTTTTGCAATAAAGAGAGATGGTGTGATTTTGCAAAGAAATACTTATAAAATATAAATAAAATACCAGCAAACTAATTATGACAAAATACAGATAAGAATCTAAAGATAGATGATTTATTGATCTTCCAGAACATTTATAGTTGCGAGATTCAAGCATGCAAATAAAATATAAGCTATTTATTGAGAACCTGGATGAGCTTGTAGTCGCCTGTAAAGGAGCATGAAATGGTACGGCTGAATGACAGAGGGTAATCTCCCACCTCGAAATTGCTGCAAAAGCTTCATAAATTCTAGGCACCACCTCTGGTAGATGAATCTCTCAAAAAGGCAAGGCGTTTTGACTGTAAGGAAAAGTACGGCCCTTGCTGCTGCAAAAGTACGGCCTGAACCAGCAAGTAAGAAATCCGTACAGCCTTGGTATTCCTACCAGATTTTGAATAAACTACTGCCAATGACAAAGAATCACTACTGGAAATAAATCGATCCAAAACTCTGAATAAGAACTTCACAATATGCACTGTAATGACCTCTGAATGAAGCCACTCAACTGCCAAGCTTCAACTGGTATCTCACAATCTCAATATGTCTGATTCTGAAGAGGGAACGTTCTCCAAAATCCAATGTCTGCAGAAACCCTTGTTTCACAAACCCCAATGCTCTCAGAGAGAATAAAGACAAATTAGAATAATCATGAATGAGTTCGATTTGTCTTTGGTGAAATATATACTCAATAATTCGACCCTTCTCAAAAATCAATTAAAATGCGTTTAATAATATAAATTTGCCCCTCTTTGACTTAGGCATTTTAATTAAAAAATGGCGTCCAAATCAAATGAATATTAAATACTCATTTAATTATAATATTTCACCTTTATTATAAAGTATTAAATACTTTATAATTTGCCATTTAATAAATACTTTAATATTTCATTAAAGTGACTTTATATTATAAAGTCAAATTAATAATCCTTTTTAATAATTATCAAATGCTCCAATAATCACTGTTTACTCATCAAAACATCAAACTGGGTCGAAACTGAGCTGACCAACTAAACCAGGTGCCCTACTAGAAATAGTAACCCATGTCTGCCTGACTTACTATAAATAGCAAGTATCTGGAAATCACTCTTGAAGAGTCTGCCAAGGCCCAAACCTGAATCAACCGATGGAGTAATATTCCCAAACGTAGGATAACTGCCACAAGTAACCCTCTAAACACATCTGTCAGCCTATGAGGGTCCAAATGATAGGCTAACCCCGGAATCATCAACACTGCCTAGGAAGGGGACATTACAGTATCTCGATGGACCTTTGATGGCGACCCCTTAATGTGCTTTAATCAGAAGGTTTCCCAAACTCCTTTACGTGTGATTCATGAAGGCCTTTGTAGTGCACATATTAGTAATCATACCTTACCTCCTTCCATCTTCTATACAAGCTATCATCCACATCCATCCATCCAGAATTGTCATCCACCTATCAAAGAGTGTCCACCTTGATTGCAACATCATCAAGTCTCATTTATCGAAAAAATCCAAAAAAAGTAGAAAATCCAAAAATCCAAAATATCAAAAAAATAGTAAAGAGAAATAATCCATCCAATGGTGGAAACCACTTCGGTTGTAAAGACCCTAATTGGATTTTGCCCGATAACCTCTGATATTACATAGATTTTTCTGATTGTCCTTAGTTCGATAGATGTACCATTTTATCAAACACAACTCATATCGTTGCATAAATTGAAATAGACCTCAAAATGAATTGCATACACAAATCTGATAATTAAATTCTGAACTTTATTTCCTTACTTTTGACTGGGTACAACAAGATATGAGCAAGAGTAGACTTCAAACTTGTACATAATCATACTGAGTAATGTCCTTGAACAGATTAAGAGAATGCATGCTCAGAAAAGAAGTGCAGCTATGAGAGTTTGACAAAATAAAATAAGTTGGCTGTCTTCAAGACTGGACAATATGAACAGCAGATATTAATTTCAGAATTTTGCATATATTAAAGATACACTTCAGAAATAAGTAACAGGCTGTTCGAATATTCCAAAGAAAGATGCCTCTAGGTATGAAAACTTGCACAGTAGACACATAACTCCCTGAAGTGAAAGATAACAGCTGATAAAGATAGGTAGCAACAACAAGAGCCACACTCAGATTCGCCCAGAACTTATACAGTAGCAAGGAAACACCATACTTTACAATATATAACCCTCTGAGATAGTCATCTTCAACTTCTTGAACCTGTCCTTCCTTCATGCCATCACGCCTAGGGGTTTCAGATATTGGTCTTCAGCGAATGAAAAGAGGACATGGGGCTGAAAGAAAGCCACAAACTCTCCAGAATGCTTACAACACCACAAACTGATCAGCAAAAACCTCATATGTCTCCTTAAACCCTTTGCAATCAGGAAACCCTCAACATGGTATTCTGAAATCCAATGACATTCTCATAAATACTCCAGCCATAGAAGATTGTACTGAAGAAAGATATTGTCCAAGCGAGAAGGAGGATATTTTCCCAAAACTCAAACCCTTGCAACAGCTCTGAGATTGAATGTAATTGTTTACTCCAATTTTGTCTCCGCAGGAGACTCACAAAATTGCAATGAAGCTCAATCTGGAAAACCTGTATGATTTTCCCTCTGTATTGGTTAGGGTGGAATCATTTCACCACCAAAACCCTAGAAGTCTCAAGCTTGAAAGATCACAGCAGAAGAAAATAAACTCCAATAAGGAATAATGCCTTCTCTAACACCTTTTTATAAGCTCCAGAGAAATAACCACCCAAGAAGATTTAAATAATTTAATTTTGCACTTTAGGCAGGAAATTATAATAAAGTTCCACTTTGGACTTTATAAAAGATAATTAATTAATTAATTAACATTATTAAATATTTTATTTTTTATAATATAGCATTAATTAATTAATAAATAATTCCCAAACTTTAACTATTAGCTTACGGGAATTAAATAAGCTAATAATATATTCAACCGTCATTTGGAAGGGGACATTACATCGGTGGCACCTTAGATAAGTACCATGGTGAAAACATGGAAACATGCACCATGTGTAGTAGTCTTACCCACCATCTCTTAGGATGTCATCACCTCATCATCCATTCTTTCTTCTTTTAATATCATAATAAAATATCGTCCATACATCCATCCATGATAAAACTATCATGGCTTGTATTGATCCTTGATTAGCATCATTCCATCATCACATCCATTGTTGCCCACGCTTCCCCGTTCTTTCCCCTACTTTAGATGCAAAAGTTACATCTACATTATGTCAAGGATTTGACCTTGTATATCCTTAGTTTCCAATGCATTGGCCTTCCCATCTCATGCATTTGGAATCTGCCTTCATCTCGCAATAAAATATTCATCCCATTATAATCAAACATCAACTACCAACCCATCAATCTCTTCTTATCATATCCATCCCATCTCAACCATAATAAAAAGATCATCGTCCCAAATCCTCTCCATTTAAAAAAAAGAAAAAAGAAAAGAAAAACATATTCTTTTGCTCCTCAAACTTGACATTCAATCAATCCAAACATTGCATCCAAGATGTCAATCCTTACTTGAAATCATATCATGAGCCTAGCTATCAAACATGAATCAGTCATCCTATCCTTTTGCCTAATCAATCATCATCATCTTTATCTAAGTCTTGGTTTGGTGATCATCCAAGTCTAATCTAAGCAAATCAATCATCATCATCTTAACTTATCTTTGGCAAGAGATATGTTAGTTGCATGACATGTTTTGCAATTAGTCTTTTTTATTTATTTATCTTTTGATCTTTGATCTTATTTTTTGAACCCATGACTACACGTACTTATGGCCACCTAGATCTATCTATATCCTGGTGTGTCACAACTGGTGTATAATGGGGAATTTTCTTCATCTTGTATGTCATTCTTGTCATTGCTTGAGTGTCAAGTCCATGCAAAGGTTGTCTTGTCACCTTGGTTCCTCATACCTTGGTGCATAGTTATCTTTGCTATATCAAATCTTAGGATTTCTCAATACATACTAGCATAACCTATATATCATAATCAATTTCTCCTTCCTTTTCATCCTCTTTCATCAAATTCTCCTTCCTTTTCATCTTGTTTCATCCCCTTTCATCTTCCATTCATTTGCTTCTTGAACCTTATCCCCCATCATTCCCTTCCATTTTGAGAGCACACTCATATTCTCCTAACCCGCATGTCCTCTTGAGGGGGCATCCCATCACCCAATCCTAATCTTCCCTTCTTCATCCTTGCCCATCCTTCCATTGACTGGGGCATCATATCTTTGATCCTTATCCTCTCTTATCCACTATGTTTTAAAATTCTTTGATACGATGCCACTTCACAACATCATATCAAAGAGGGAAAAATATAGACACCTAAAATCTGACCTTACCCAACTAGACCTAATTTTAGCCCATCCTAAGCCTATAATTAAACAAACAATTATTATTTATTTGATTATTCCCATCCTTTTCCCATCTTTATCTTAAATCCTTTAATTAAATAAATATTTACTATTTATTTAGTTATTTCCCTTCATCATGATCCCATTAATTAAATAAATACTTTATTTATTTAACTAATTCCCCTTTATCCTCTATCCTTGTCCTTTTAATCCTAACCCTCAATCTTGTTCACATGGATCATAACCTAAATTTTCCATCATGTGAGAAGTGTCCCCTTCACATGACTAACTCCTTGCCTAGATTCATTGAATCTAGACACCTCCCCAAAAGTCAAAATAACTTTTCATCTTATCCATTCATCTCATCTAAACCTCCTAATCCTAACCATTCCCATAAGGATTTTTGTCCTTATCCCAATCTAGAACCTAAATCCTATCTCTCCTGTGCCACTTGTCACATGACTACAATTTTGATCTAAACCCTAATCCTCCTTCAATCTTAGCCATCCATCACCAATCAATCCTAGCCATTGATTTTGCCTCTTCAATAATCTATATCTAGAGTCTCTCATCCTTCATCAACCATGAAATTTGAAGCTATCATACCTACATGATGTCAATTTGATCTCTTATCTTGCAATCATATCAAGGTTATGCTAGAGCATTGAGCAATCCATATATCAAAATCAAAGAGAAAATCAAATGGAATAAGGGTGCACTCCATTTCCGCTCATCAAGGAGTGAAGAAAAGATTCTCAATGAGGGTATTGTGCTTTGTATTACTTTTATCTTCCATTTTGTTTACCTTCAATCTTTTCCTCATCTTCAACTCCTATTACTAGATTGGGATATCTTCTCATCCATTGCACTTGACACCATAAGAAGGCAAGTAACTGAAGAAGAAGCATTTGCAATAGAGGAGCAAGTAGAGAAGGCATGTTTTGGTTTAGGGTTCAATATGAAATATGAAACCCTTGCTATTTGGGAAATTGCCCTTGAGACCAATAAGCCACATGTGGCAAACAACATTAGGCACCTAACTAGAAATCTTATAGTTAGGAGGCTTGCATTATTCAATGGACCTAACTTCTTTGTTGCTGCCTCACTAGACCTTATTATACTCCTACAATAGTCTGATATGGTCCTTGTAAATTATTTAGTGAGGCAACAACAAAGAAGTTGCAAGCAGACTTTGATAAATTACAGAAGGACCATGTCAGATTGGAGTATAATAAGGTCTAGTCACTACTCCCACCCCCACAAAGTATTGTTGCACCACCAACCACTCCTTAATCAGGCTCATTGGACACTTTTGTCCAAGATAGGGAAACATTATTCCTGAGAATAAGGGAGTTAAAAAATTAATTAAGAGAGGAAAAGGAAGAAGGGAGCAAAAGGATTGTTGATCTAGTTGATGACCTAATTGGCCATAGAATACCATGCATTGTTCACAAGTTGAATGACTCTTGGGATGGATATAATGGTTTAAGAATACTTACATCTAGTCTATGCAACATCAACAAAACTTGAAGGATATTTCCAGTACTTGGATACCCAAATTTTCAGCCATAAGTGAAATATATAAATAGGTTAGATATGATCCAAATATTCCTAATGGATTAGCAACTACTAATGAGATTGTTGGCTTTTTAGGGGAGGTTTCAACATTCCAATCTAGGCTGGAGCATCAATTGAAAAATAAATTGAAGTATTTTGAGACTTTAGAAGAGGGAATAATATCCAAAATTTTGGACAATATTGGAGTTTTCAAGCCCTTTGATTAGTGGAAGTGTGAATTTGGCACTATTATACAATCATTATCCTCATTTATATGTTCCAATGGGGATCTTGATTCTGCATTGTTGAATAATTATTTGGATGAGTTAATAAATTTGGAGTCAAACTTGGATAGCTTCAACAAAGAGGCCAAGATGGTTTTGGATGCCAAGTATAGTGCTCATTTTGGAAAAGTTGCTAAAGTGTTAGAATTCCAGTGGCCTTCAGAAGAAACCTATGCTTCTTGGTTGGAAAATTTCAATGAATAGTATGCTAGATCAGATTTCAATTGGTCATTTGGTTTCTCCCACCTCAACTTCCTAATCTAGGCATCTTTAGTTTTGTCTTCTTCAACGGTTTCGTCTTCAAATTTTTTCTTTAGCAGCTTCAATGACCTTATTTGGCAATGGGTTATTGTTGTACCCATTCTATTCCAATAGAATTTTAGGTATCAAATATAACATGTGACACTTGTGTCTTCGCTCATGAGCCCGCGTTCTCAACTTGTCTATTTAAGGGTGTTACATCCCAAATTATGAGGTTACTATTTTGTAGTGATATAAAGGTAGAGATGAATGTAATGTGAAATCTAGAGATGTTTTGCACCTTGTTATCAATATATATGTTAGCTTATTTGACGTTGTTTCATTTGATGTAATTCATGGTAAAATACTACATATATGTGAATATCAGGATAATGAATCTTGCTTTAAACTTGACATGTTTATAAGTATTGCAAATGTTATGAACAAGTAACTGCCGTGGTTTTGTGGCAATGGATGTAGAATCAGGAACCATTCCTCTAGGCGGAGGGGAGACATCACTCGGGAGAGGGGCTTGGTCGAGTAACCGGTAAAGTTGATCAAGTTGAGCATACACACACTTCACTGAGGGTTTTGGGAACTGAGTCAGTTTGAGTTGTCGTAATAAGTCATCCTTAGGCTTAGGAGTTTTGGATTACTTCTTTATGCTTTATGAGTGGTGTTACTTGATTGACTGACTTACTGTTCTGTGAACCTTGAATGCGAAATATGAACTGATAAGTTATATTGATGCCTGGAATTTATAGTTAAATGTATATATACATGTTTGTACAAATACGTGTATTAAGGGTGCTCTGACTGGCCTATAATACACGTAACTGGATAATTGAATATAAACATGTATAGATATGTTTAAGTGTAAATATGGATGTGTTTATAAATATATTTAATATAGACATTATTATAGTTTTACCGATAATGAAATATATTGATATATCTATAGTAATATTTCTAATATTATATAGATATATTCATATATTTAAATAAAGGTAAATTAAAACTATAATAAGTTATATTAAATATAATAGAAAATATATTTATAACATTATAATTTATAAATTAAAATGACTTTGCCTTGGAAATAATGGAAATGGACTTATATAGTCATTTGGTGAATTAATACATTTATCATATGGAATAAAGGCATTTCGAAATTCATAAACCATTGGAAAATACGTGGGAAGTATTATTGGGGAAATTTATTCGAAATTTATTCACCATTGGAAATACATGGAAAATATTAAAGGAAATTTATATGTTTGAAGCTATAGACTTTTAAAGATTTAAAGTAAAAGTTTGAAGAAGCTTAAAAATCGTGGATTTCTTCATGGGAAGAAAACGCGCGACTGTGAGAAGCAGAAAACAATGGAAAATGGTGAGGAAAAATCCCGCGCCCAGCTCGCACGCCTTGGACCTGGTCAAGACTGCTAAATACGCCACCATTCTGGGACGTGTGGGCGGAAGGAGGCCAGGTGCTGCGTGTGTAACCTTGACAGTTTCGACTGTGAACTTTAAAACACCACTGTTCATTCATTCCGCCATTTTTGAGGGCATTTTTAGTGACTACGCCTGTAGGTGGCTGTCTCACGAATTTACCATGTGAGAGTTGAAGCATTCTTCGAAAATGAGGTTGATTCATCACTTATTTTGCTGAGTGTCTTGCTATTTGTTTGCCACTGCATATTTTGACAATGTCAATAGGAGAGGTGTCAAATTCTCATGCCTACAATGTAGTAAACATGAGAATTCGAAACCTATATAAGAGGTTGCTCTCATTGTTAAAATTACCACTTTCCTATCTACATTTGCAATTATGAATTTCATGTTTCAAGAGCAGCAATTCATCATTACTGTTTAGTGTTGTGAGAGCCATATTTCACCATCATTGTTGTTTGCATTTTCTGTGAGTTGCAATCCATCATTGCTGCTTAGAGTTGTGAGAGCCATATACAATTTTTGCTAAGAGCCATATATATTATCTTGCTGTGACTGTATTGCTGAGAGCTACATTCCCTCATTGCTGTACTGTATTTACCTGAGAGTTATACTTTGGTCATGCTGTGAGAAGTATTTGGTAAAGACTGAGAAGGACTGTGAAGGAAGAGCAGAAGCTACTGATTGAACTCATTCACAGCAAGGGAAACAGGCATGGGAATTTCTTATTGTTTTTCTTTCTCTTAATACTTGTGTTGAATCAAGGAATTAATCTAGATAAAGGATTGTTTGGCTTTTATTTGAAATTGAATGGCAAGAGGCAAGTGCTTGAATAGAATCATGTAGATGATATGTTAATGAACGCATTTACTTCTAAAGAAAGAGTAAAAGGGCATATTTTTCGTAAACCTCATTGTAAATGTGTTAATGATTGCATTGACTTCTAGTGAAAGAATAAAAGGACATATTTATGTATCCACATGGTGTGTATTATCTCCATATAAGGAGAATATGTAGAAGTAAATACTAGATACTATGATTTAAATGAAATGAGGATAGTGGTCAAGAAAGGTCTATTTCAGCTTAAGTTATAGGGATAACTGGGATAAGCTAAAAGTACTCTTAGGATAAAGATTTCCTAATTAGGAGGAATGGTATAAAAGATCCTTGAAGACTGCTTCGTTTCTAAGTAGATTGTTTGAAGGTAGGTTGTCTGAAACAGGATATACCTCCCTTATGCAGCTATGGAAGTAGAATGTCTAAAAGGTAGGTAATTTGAAAAAGGATATACCTATCTTGTGTAAATCTCTTAGGAAAATGTTGTAGGTTAGTCTGGGATTAAAGATTATCCAAAAGTAAAGGACGATACCTATGCGTAGTGTAAGATAGTCTTAAATCAAATCGGCCCTGGATAGTGTATATGATAGATGACCTTCATTCGAAGTACTGAATGAGAATACTTTGGCCAAAGTAGTGGAAGGTACGACATCCACTTAGATGTGAGATAGTTGAAACTACACTATCAGTTCATTGTGATCCATCATGCTAGTTCGGGATTGTGAAATAGCAAGTTCTAGATGTATAGGACACAACACTATGCTCAGTTGGGTTGTCGCAGCCGGTTAATTTACCAATCTCTTCGTTCGAAGGGAGGGCCATCTATTGAATGATAGATGTGCGGGGGACCGCATTAACAGTCCGTGGTTGGCGGAAAAGCGCCTGAGTGATGTTTCTCCTCCCCAGCAGGTGACAGATACACCAAGATTTGTAAGGAAGGAATCCTGGACCATCTTACTACTAGTTGTGCAAAAAGCTTACGATCTATGTATGTATTTGTTTTACTTTTGTACTCTGATTTATAATTGCAATGGAAATGGAATCCATGTGGAAAGATATATTGTAATTGGTATGTAATTATCAATAAAGAGAGGAAGAATTTTATTGTAATGACTTTGTTACTTGTTACATTTATATGTTTGAAGTGAAATGTGGAAAAAATTTAATTACCCAAGGATGGGGTCGTTACATGTGGTATCAGAGCTACCAGGTTTTGCACTGAAACCTATGAGCTCACTACGCAACAACGCATAAACCTTGTCAGGAAACAAAGGTTGAAAAGTTCTTGTGCCACAACGGCAAGAGGAAAGAACTTAGTAAAGTGAAAAGGAAGATGTGAACCTTAGTAACTTGTGAAAAGTGGGACTAGTTAAGAACTATCTCTGGAATTAGACTTATGACAATACCTAGGGTTGCGGAAGATTATGCAATCAGGTTATGTAGGAAGGTTAGGAAGAATAACCAATAGATACCTTTATCCAACGAAACATATTTATATGATTCTAAGGAAAAAGAAGGAATAAGAAAACCTCTGAATTGTAGCAATCTACAAATTGTAAAAGAGTCAGGAACTCTTGGATAAGTGAAAAGACTATGAATCTATGTACGCAGAGTCAACATAAATTAGACTGTTCAAAGTTGGATATGAACAAAGGAAGTATTCTCAAGGTTGGAGAACTCATGACTTAAACTCTTGAGTTAAGATCAAAATCTTGTTAAGAGTTAGTACCTAGGAGTTTAGAAAAGACCATAACGGTTAGAGGAAACAATCAAGGACATGAGCAAGGTTGCTCCAGCCAAAATCAATGAGGTTATTGAAATTTTGAGACCAAAACAACTTTGGTATCTGAAAGGCTAAAAGAGGACAAGAATTCCAAGCATTGGAATAAGGACTTATGAAAAGGTGAGTATGAGAAAGAAGCCCGAAATCAGGATGGTTTTAAAAACGGGTTTGGATAGAACATGGATAGGTTGAGTTATAAGTAGAATTCACTAACCTGAATTATGAAAATCAGCATATGTTTAGTAGTTCCAAAAGGAAATGGAATGCAACATGACACTATGTGTTAGAACACTTGAAGTTGCAAGGAAAGTAACACGTGAGTTGAAAAAGAAAAGTACATGAAAGGTGTGCCATGAGGCAAGAGAAGGCAATGGAAAGTCAAACAACCAAGAAAAACAAACCCTTTCCAATAAAGTAAGTAATTGCTAGGAGTTTAGTGTGAGTAGAATGAAAAGTTGTGAAAACACTAAGGGGGGAAGGAAGAGAGTGGATTGACTCAAGTTAAGTACCCCACCAAGCAAAAACTTGGTTATGTTCTCAATATAGAAAAACTAATGGCTTCTTTGCAAGTCAATCTTGCTATGTTAGTAAAACTAACATAATGTTCTAAGTGGAAAAACTCATCAAAGAAACCAATACCTTTTTGGAAACTTGACTTATAGGAATTTGGTCCTAAATAATATATTGTGGTTAAGTAGTTGCTTAGTAACCCTGAAAAGATATTTCAGTTTAGAAAAAAATGATAGGGTTGTGTAAACCATAATCATACCATGAGACATTTGTTTGAATAAATGTGCAATATATTATAGTCAAAAAGGTAAAATGGTGGACTAAATCTTAAATGATTTGTAAACTTCCAAAATTGAAGTTTAGACCATTATATGGAAAGAAAGGAAACTTTGTTAAAGCTGAAAAAAGGCTTGAATCTAAACATAGACTTGATAGAATGTCAAAAAGGAGTAATGGATCGAAGTGATCAGTGAAAACCTTATTGATAACAAAGCTTAAGTAGAGCAGTATCAAAATTGACAAGTGTCTAGGAGCAAGGTTATGCTCGAGGTGGACAAATAATCAAGGGAAAGTACTTTATGGTAAGGATAATGAATGTGTGAGTGACGGATGGACTCGGTTTATGAGTTGTCTAAAAGTATAAACACAAAGGAAAATAATTAGACCCACGATGTAGTGTACAATACATCGACATTCCTCTTCCATTTGGATCATACTAAAGATAAATTCATGGGCCAATGAAATCCGATCACTAAGTATAGTTATTATTATATATTGGATGTATTTATGAAATAAAGCTCTTTGGGAGAGTAAGTATGTGTGAAGCATACAAAATTTCCCTATGCGATAGTAAGGACACTTGAAGCAAGGTCTAGGAAGGGTAAGATTACTACATAGGTTGAATGTTTTGTAAATCTTGCATATTTTTGGAATTGTAAGTAAAACTTTATTTGACTTTAACTGTATGTTAAAAGGCTGTAAGATCATCGAGGACGATGATTCACAAGGGGGGAAGTATGTTACATCCCGAATTATGAGGTTACTATTTTCTAGTGATATAAAAGGTAGAGATGAATGTAATGTGAAATCTGGAGATGTTTTGCACCTTGTTATCAATATGTATGTTAACTCATTTGACGTTGTTTCATTTGATGTTATTTCAATTGATGTAATTCATGGTAAAATACTGCATATATGTGAATATCAAGATAATGAATCTTGCTTTAAACTTGACATGTTTGTATAAGTATTGCAAATGTTATGAACAAGTAACTGACGTGGTTTTGTGGCAATGGATGCAGGATCAGGAACCATTCCTCCAGGCGGAGGGGAAACATCACTCGGGAGAGGGGCTTGGTCGAGTAATCAGTAAAGTTGATCAAGTTGAGCATACACACACTTCACTGAGGGTTTTGGGAACTGAGTCAGTTTGAGTTGTCATAATATGTCATCCTTAGGCTTAGGAGTTTTGGATTACTTCTTTATGCTTTATGAGTGGTGTTACTTGATTGACTGACTTACTGTTCTGTGAACCTTGAATGCGAAATATGAACTGATAAGTTATACTGATGCCTGGAATTTACAGTTAAATGTATATATACATGTTTATACAAATACGTGTATTAAGGGTGCTCTGACTGGACTATAATACACGTAATTGGATAATTGAATATAAACATGTATAGATATGTTTAAGTGTAAATATGGATGTGTTTATAAATATATTTAATATAGACATTATTATAGTTTTACCGATAATGAAATATATTGATATATCTATAGTAATATTTCTAATATTATATAGATATATTCATATATTTAAATAAAGGTAAATTAAAACTATAATAAGTTATATTAAATATAATAGAAAATATATTTATAACATTATAATTTATAAATTAAAATGACTTTGCCTTGGAAATAATGGAAATGGACTTATATAGTCATTTGGTGAATTAATACATTTATTATATGGAATAAAGGCATTTCGAAATTCATAAACCATTGGAAAATACGTGGGAAGTATTATTGGGGAAATTTATTCGAAATTTATTCACCATTGGAAATACATGGAAAATATTAAAGGAAATTTATATGTTTGAAACTATAGACTTTTAAAGATTTAAAGTAAAAGTTTGAAGAAGCTTAAAAATCGCGGATTTCTTCACGGGAAGAAAACGCGTGACTGTGAGAAGCAGAAAACAATGGAAAATGGTGAGGAAGAATCCCGCGCCCAGTTCGCACGCCTTGGACCTGGTCACGACTACTAAATACGCCACCATTCTGGGATGTGTGGGCGGAAGGAGGCCAGGTGCTACGTGTGTAACCTTGACAGTTTCGACTGTGAACTTTAAAACGCCACTGTTCATTCATTCCGCCATTTTTGAGGGCATTTTTAGTGACTACGCCTATAGGTGGTTGTCTCACGAATTTACCATGTGAGAGTTGAAGCATTCTTCGAAAATGAGGTTGATTCATCACTTATTTTGCTAAGTGTCTTGCTATTTGTTTGCCACTACATATTTTGACAATGTCAATAGGAGAGGTGTCGAATTCTCATGCCTACAATGTAGTAAACATGAGAATTCAAAACCTATATAAGAGGTTGCTCTCATTGTTAAAATTACCACTTTCCTATCTACATTTGCAATTACGAATTTCATGTTTCAAGAGCAGCAATTCATCATTACTGTTTAGTGTTGCAAGAGCCATATTTCACCATCATTGCTGTTTGCATTTTCTGTGAGTTGCAATCCATCATTGCTGCTTAGAGTTGTGAGAGCCATATACAATTTTTGCTAAGAGCCATATATATTATCTTGCTGTGACTGTATTGCTGAGAGCTACATTCCCTCATTGCTGTACTGTATTTACCTGAGAGTTATACTTTGTTCATGCTGTGAGAAGTATTTGGTAAAGACTGAGAAGGACTGTGAAGGAAGAGCAGAAGCTACTGACTGAACTCATTCACAGCAAGGGAAACAGGCATGGGAATTTCTTATTGTTTTTCTTTCTCTTAATACTTGTGCTGAATCAAGGAATTAATCTAGATAAAGGATTGTTTGGCTTTTATTTGAAATTGAATGGCAAGAGGCAAGTGCTTGAATAGAATCATGTAGATGATATGTTAATGAACGCATTTACTTCTAAAGAAAGAGTAAAAGGGCATATTTTTCGTAAACCTCATTGTAAATGTGTTAATGATTGCATTGAATTCTAGTGAAAGAATAAAAGGACATATTTATGTATCCACATGGTGTGTATTATCTCCATATAAGGAGAATATGTAGAAGTAAATACTAGATACTATGATTTAAATGAAATGAGGATAGTGGTCAAGAAAGGTCCATTTCAGCTTAAGTTATAGGGATAACTGGGATAAGCTAAAAGTACTCTTAGGATAAAGATTTCTTGATTAGGAGGAATGGTATAAAAGACCCTTGAAGACTGCTTCGTTTCTAAGTAGATTGTTTGAAGGTAGGTTGTCTGAAACAGGATATACCTCCCTTATGTAGCTATGGAAGTAGAATGTCTAAAAGGTAGGTAATCTGAAAAAGGATATACCTATCTTGTGTAAATCTCTTAGGAAAATGTTGTAGGTTAGTCTGGGATTGAAGATTATCCAAAAGTAAAGGACGATACCTATGCATAGTGTAAGATAGTCTTAAATCAAATCGGCCCTGGATAGTGTATATGATAGATGACCTTCATTCGAAGTACTGAATGAGAATACTTTGGCCAAAGTAGTGGAAGGTACGACATCCACTTAGATGTGAGATAGTTGAAACTACACTATCAGTTCATTGTGATCCATCATGCTAGTTCGGGATTGTGAAATAGAAAGTTCTAGATGTATAGGACACAACACTTGAGTTGGGTTGTCGCAGCCGGTTACTTTACCAATCTCTTCGTTCAAAGGGAGGGCCATCTATTGAATGATAGATGTGCGGGGGACCACATTAATAGTCCGTGGTTGGCAGAAAAGCGCCTGAGTGATATTTCTCCTCCCCAGCAAGCGACAGATACACCAAGATTTGTAAGGAAGGAATCCTGAACCATCTTACTACTATTTGTGCAAAAAGCTTACGAGCTATGTATGTAATTGTTTTACTTTTGTACTCTAATTTATAATTGCAATGGAAATGGAATCCACGTGGAAAGATATATTGTAACTGGTATGTAATTATCAATAAAGAGAGGAAGAATTTTATTGTAATGACTTTGTTACTTGTTACATTTATATGTTTGAAGTGAAATGTGGAAAAAATTTAATTACCCAAGGATGGGGTCATTAGAAAGGGGATATGAGCATCATCGTAAAGGGTTCTAGGAAATGTAATTTTGCAACAAGCTTTAGTCTAGAATTGTCAAGTTTTTCATAGGGTATGGAGAAAGAGGGTCTGTAAAAGAAATTCTTTGTAACAACAAAGTTCATTTCAGTTGAAATATATCAATACATGCTTCAAGCATAATTGTCTCCAAATTGTAATACAACAATTTATTTTGAATAAAATAATCAAGGGGAATTGAGTTCTCCTTTGCATCTTTGTGCATTGAGTGTTTTGTTGATTGCTTTTGTTCAAGTGATGGAGTAGTTGCTTTCATAAAATACTGAGACTATTGTGTTACATAGGGATTATTGAGTAGAATTATGTTGGAATCCCTTCATAGGATGCATTTTGTAAGGCAATAATGCTAACTATCCATTGAAATGTGTTAAGTTTTTTTTAAAAGACATTTGCATGCTCAATTGATGTTTAATCTATTCAAGTAATTATTGTGTATTCTCATGCTTGAATTTAAAAGGAACACAAGGAATTCAGCCAATTTCTATATTCTATTTCACAACTTCTTGTTATAATGTGTGAGAACTCATTTGCTAAGTCAATATCCAATTTAATTTGCTCACCATCTTTTGATATTGTTATAAGGGAGACCCACCTAGGTTACCAAAGCCTTAAGTATGGAGGGAATTGAATTCCTTGTTCATTGGCTAATCTTTAAAGAAATTTAGGGAATCGGTTGGAAGCACCAACACATGGATCTCTCCAAATGGCACAACACCTTTTTTATTTGCAAGTAGTTGCCAGCCTGTCAAGTTTGTGTGAAGGTCCTCTCCTCTTATGGTATATACTAGACTTCTTGTTGGATGTTCCATAATTCTTATTGATCAAATACACTAATTTTGTGTGACATTTATTGCAATGAGATGGAAAAAGAGAAAAAAGTGATTGAATTATTTGTACTAGAACCCAAAAATAGGAGAAATTGGGCTGAAGGATTTACAACCACAAGGAATAACTTTGATGTGAAATGGGTCTTAAAATCTAAAAAATAGTCAATCTCCTTAGAGGGTGGTTGTTTGAAATAAGATTAGGCGGAAATATCCTAAGGGAAGACCCACTTGGGAAAGATTGATAGAAGTAGCTCTCATGTTTGGGTCTAAACAGTCCCCTGTTTTTAAGTTTGTTTGGAAGTTAGGGGAACAAATTAATCATCTTGTTTATCTATCAATGATTACTCCACTCATGAAAAAGGAGTTAGGATTCCATACCAATATTGGTTGAACTTGTCTACAAAAACCAAGATTTTGCATGTCTAAGGAGCTGCTCCACATTAGCCTGGGAAAACAAGGGAATGAATATCTTTTGATAATTTATTTTGGTCAAGGGAAATGGGAAGAATAAAGATCTAGGTTAGCAAATAAGCATAAGTGAATTTATACTTACCCCTTCAAAGCCCTTGTAATGTTCCCCTTTTGGCAGTAATCTGGTCAGTGGCTCATCAGCCTATTTCAGGATCCCGTAGGCTCGTTGAGGTGAATCAAAGGATTCCAGTTTTGGAGGTTTTGGGGTCATTCCTCAATATTTACTATTTATAGTAAATACTTGTTTTGGCAGTTAGCAGTTGTCAACTTTCAGTCCATCACGACATCTGGAGTAGTTACTCCGAACTAAGCCTTGGCCTTTTAAAAATATTATTTTAATGAATTTCTTCATTAAATGGGAAAATTGTTCTAATTTGCAGTTGACCCCTTGGCCTAAGGTATTAACTTCAAGTTGTGTTAAAAAGGGGGACTTAAGGGTGGTGCCTCATGGAGAATTTAAAAAGGTTTCTATTATTTAATTCTTCTTTGTTTTAAGTGGGACGTACTTTTGAGGAGAATTATATCTTTGTTTTTGAAAAAGAATAAGTGATGACTTTTGGCGTACCTTCTTGGGGATTGGAATAGTCTTCTCTTGTCCTTTAAAAATGAGACTTGGCTCCAGCATTTGGCTATCTCATATTTTGCTAAACTTATGCTGTCGAAATGATTTATCATTTTATACTTTCAGGAATGCTGACCTCCTAGTTCATATCTCAATTTCGTGTTTGCAAGATAATACCTAATTGGATTGTTGTTGCTTCTCATCCAGACTAGCAGACAGAGCTTCATGGTGAAATTTTGGAGATTTTTACCAGTTTTGCAGTTGCTGTTTGCACACAGCTGAAAGTCAATTTTGTTCATGGCTGAGTGTAAGATTTTAATTTGGTTCTGGGCATTTGCTAATATCATTCCTAAGGTATAGGCGACCATTTCCATTCAGTTTCAGATTTTATTTTGGAGTATTGATTTTTATAATGAAAAATCGCCCCTCTCAAGGGCCGTACCTTTCAGCTTGCATTGGGAATTGTGCCATTAATTATCAAGTGTGTTTTGGAGCTGTTTCTTTGTCTCAACAGGGGCGCCTATCTTTCAATTGACCCTTGCCTTTGGTTTCATGCAATTCAGAGGTATTTTGATTGAGTTGTGAACATTTTATGAATTTCTGTAGTTGCTGATTGCCATTTCCAAAATTGCAGATTTCTGAGATAGAAGCAATTAATTTGCTGTTTCCCTATTCTTCTTCTTTTCTTATTATACTCTAGCGTGGAAACATTGTATAAAGTGGTGCTTAGAAAAATGGTGATGAACAATGTAAATTGCAACTTTCCTCTTTGTACAAACTGTCAATAGTAGTACTGTTTCAGTTTTAGCTATTGCTGCATTAATTAATTAAACTTCACATTAAGCACCCCTGGATGGTATACCGCCAGTGTGGATAATCTGTTTGTAATCTCTTTCATGCCCACTTCCAAGTGGTGAATCCCCACTCTTCAGTGGATGCCTATTGCAGCAGAAGAAGTAATTATTTTGTAATCTTTTTCCCCCACTATTTGATGGTAGTGTGGAAAGTTCTTTGACTGGTTATCCGCCTTGTTTCATTTTGAATTCAGCAGGATTAGTCCACCATATGTTAGCACCTTGCCTATCAAAGAATCTTGAGTGCACATTCTTGGTGTCGAGTTTAATATTTCTCTTTCAGTATAATCTCGTACTCATTGATTCAGTAGATCCTAGGGATCCTCTGACCATATGCCCGCCCCTACTCCTTAAGTGGTTTTAGGGCACATTCTTGGTTAGAGTTCTTTCATGTACGTTTTGGGTTATGCTAACCTTAATGGATGACTGATTCTATTGTAAATGTTTGGTTTTAAAATCAAAAAAATTGAGAGAGAATATTTCAGTGGTATCAGAGCAGAAGTTCCTACCATCATGTGTTTACTAGTCTATCAGTTGACAGATGAGTGACAGAGCAACCAGATACTTCATCAGAAATTAGGCCAGATCTCAGTCACAATTTCCGCTAGTTCCAGAAACAGATACTTTGTCAGAAGCTTTGAGAGAAACGAGTAAAATAGTTGAGAGAATGTCAGACGAGTCTTGACTTTCAATGGAAGAAAAAGATACACGAGCAGAAAAGAAGTTTGATAACATGTTAGAGATGATGACACGTTTGCTGGCTAAATTGGATCAGCAAAATACTCAGATTAATATTCAGCCCCAACCAAATCAAGTTAGTGAAAACAGTAGTAATAGTGGTGTTAACGGAACTTATGTTCCTGATGGTCATAATGCTTCAGCAGTTAATGGAAGGGATAGAACTGTTGGACAGCATGTCACAAACACAAGAGGATCTTCATCTAGACCTCTTCTTCGTATATTCACTCCGAGAGATGAACAACCACCTGAAGTTGGGGTACCTTTTGCTGATGATGCTAGGCAAGCATATATGGAGTACATCTCTTTACCCCCTGATATGAGAGATGCATGGACCTTTGATCAATTCATGAATCAAAGAAGTAGAAGGAACGGTGGAAGGAATGAGCAACGTTCTCTCACGAACCATAGGAATGATTTTCAACAAGCATTGGGTAAGATTACCTTGGACCACTTTGATGGAAGTAACAAGTGTGCTGCCAGGGCTTGGGTGCAGAAATTGGATAACTATCTTTCACTTAGACCAATGCCGGAGGAAGATGCAATTAAGTTTGCCACATTACACTTGGATGGAGTGGCTCACAAATGGTGGACTCACGGTTTGGTTACTCTTGGCCGTAACCTCATTCATACCTATGAAGAGTTTACCAATAAATTAATTGAAAGATTTGATACCAAAGATCCTGAGTTGAGTTTCCGAGAATTGGCACAATTGAAACAACATGGATCTTTAGATACTTATGTTGCTGATTTTCAAAGGTTGTCAGTAATGGTGCCTAACATTACTGAAAGAAGACTTGTGGTTTTATTTGCGAAAGGTTTGATGGAGCCTTTGAAAGGATGGGTCAAAGCCTTTGATCCACCATCATTGGATGAAGCAATCAAGAAAGCAAGGAGCATGGAGTTGGCTGCTCCAAGGCCAAAATTTCAGTCTAAACCATTAAAAAAGGATAAGAAGTTCATTCCCAATCAGCCCAACAAGTATCCACAAAGGATATCTGATGAACTCCGTGATCGGCTTAGAAAGAAAGGAGTTTGTTATACTTGTCGGAACCTTGGACAAGAGGTCACTGTTGTTATGGGAAAGGTAAAGTACAACAAATGGAGGGCTATTCTGATTATGGATCAGAATCTGATCCGTATGATCAGCAGTATGAAACAGCAAGTGATGAAGGAGAAGAAGCTCCAGAAGAGGAACCAAAAGTTGGAGATGGTAGTGCTTTTGCCCAACTATCCAGTTTCCAATAGAATGAATCCTTTCGAATTCATGGAGTGGTTAGTTCTCAAAGGATTATAGCTCTAATTGATACAAGAGCAACTCACAATTTCATTGATGAAGGCTTAGTTACCAAAAGAGGATTGAAGACTGAAGATTTTGAAGGATTCAAGGTAATGGTAGCAGATGGCTTTACCATATCTTGCACTAAGAAAATTCCTAATTTTTCTATGCAATTGGGGAATTATGAGGTGAAGGATGACTTCAATGTTGTAGGCATTAGTGATATCGATGCTGTTTTGGGGATACAATGGCTGCGATCTCTTGGAGAGATCACTTTGAATCTGCAAACCATGGAATTGAAATTCCAAGCTGATGGGAAGAAGGTGGTTTTGAGAGGCATGTCCAATGGAGGCCCTCAGATTGTGTCCTTGAAAAGAATGGAGAGGCTGATCGGACATGATCAAGTTGAATGGGCAGCAGAGTGTATGATCTTACTAGTTGATCCGGTTGTAGAGAAAAGACAATATCTGCTTGATATACAAGCTCTTCTTTCTCTAAAGAGCAAGGTTTCTAGTGATTTACCTTTAGGAAGATCACCTGAAAGAGGGTGTGAGCATGTGATTGAATTAGAAGAAGGTTCCAAACCAGTCATCACTACTCCTTACTGCCATCTAAAGAAGCAGAAGGATGAGATAGAAAAGACTATCAAAGAACTTCTTGAGGTAGGGTTCATTAGACCAAGCAAAATCCCATTTGCTTCAGTAGTGGTATTTGTCAAAAAGAAAGATGGTACAATGCGGATGTGTGTTGATTATTATGCATTGAATCAGAAAACCATCAAGAATAGATATCCTATTCCTAGGATAGATGAGCTTATTGATGAACTCCATGGGGCTATGTTCTTTTCAAAGATTGATCTTTGATCTGGTTACCATCAAATCAGAATGAGAGAAGGGGATATTGAGAAAACAACTTTTAGATGTCACTATGGGCACTTTGAGTTCCTTGTCATGCCATTTGGTTTGACTAACGCTCCAACAACATTTCAATCATGTATGAATAAGACTTTCAGGCAGTAGTTGAGGAATTTTGTGCTTATCTTCTTTGACGACATTCTTATTTTCAGTAAGTCTTGGGAGGAGCACCTTTAGCACTTGGAGGAAGTGCTTAGCATTCTGGAGGCTGAATGCATGTTTGCTAAATAATCTAAATGTGAGTTTGGGATGACTGAGCTTCTCTATCTCGGCCACATTATCAGTTCTAAGGGGGTCAAAGTTGATCCCAAAAAGATTAGAGCCATTGTTGATTGGCCACCTCCGAAAAATGTGACTCACTTGAAGGGATTTTTGGGTTTGTGTGGGTTTTATAGAAGATTTGTCAAGGGGTATTCTCATATGGCAGCCCCTCTCACAGATCTCATGAAAAAGGGAGCCTTCCTATGGACAGACAAAGCACAAGGAGTGTTTGATAAGTTCAAACAAATTATGAGTTCATGCCCAGTATTGGCTTTACCTGATTTTAAAAAACTTTTTGAATTACAATGTGATGCTTTAGGTGAAGGAGTTGGAGCTGTTCTCATGCAAGACAAACATCCTATTGTCTTTGAGAGCAGAAAATTGAGAGGAGCAGAAAGATTATACTCGATTTATGACAAAGAGATGCTTGCCATTATGCATGCTTTGTCCAAATTCTGCCAATACTTGGTGGGAAGTAAATTTGTGGTTAAGACTGATCATAATAGTCTTAAACATTTCATGCGGCAAAAAGATTTGAATGAAAGGCAACAGAAATAGGTAAGCAAACTTCAAGCTTATGACTTCGATATTGAGTATGTTAAGGGTAAGAACAATGTAGTTGCAGATGCCTTGTCTAGAAGGCCTCATTTGCAGTCACTTTGTGAGCTTTCAACAGATTGGAAAGAGTTGATTGCTGCTGATTATGCAAAAAATCAGTTTACTACGAGTATTATAGAAGGCCAATTGGTTGATGAAAGGTATAACTTGGGTGATGGTTTGATTATGTATAAGGGTAGAATCTTTTTGGTATCCGAATCCAAGCTTAAGAGGAAGATTTTTTAGTCATTTCATGATGTTCCTCTTGCTAGTCATCAAGGTATGTTCAAGACTTACAAGCAGATAAGAGAAAGGTTTGCTTGGAAGGGAATGAAGGAAGAAGTCATGAACTACATAAGGGAATGTTCTACCTGTCAAAGGAATAAAAATGAACATTCTTTTCCAGCTGGTTTATTGCAACCCTTGCCAATTCCAAATCAGAAGTGGGAAAGTATTGCTATGGACTTCATCACCGGGTTACCCAAGGTGCAAGGCCATGATTGTATTTATGTTGTCGTGGATAGATTAACTAAATATGCTCATTTTTATGCTATCACTACTACATTTACAACAGCTCAAGTAGTTGAGTTGTTCTTTAGAGAAGTTTTCCGTTTGTATGGTTTTCCTAAGACCATTGTCAGTGATAGGGACAACAAGTTCCTAAGTGTGTTTTGGCAAGAGATTTTCAGATTGAGTGGTACAATGCTCACTCCAAGCACTAGTTATCACCTGCAAACGGATGGGCAATCCGAGATTGTCAATAAATGGTTAGAAGGCTGCCTTAGAAATTATGTTTCAGGGTAGCAAAGGGTTTGGGTTAAGTGGCTCCATTTGAGAGAGTTTTGTTACAACTCTTCTTATCACATGTCAACTAAGATGTCTCCTTTTATGGCTCTCTATGGGTATGATGCTCCTAACATTGTAGACTTGGTGTTTGGTGATAGTAGAGCTCCATAGGCAAGAGATATGCTTCAACACAACCAAGACATCTTAAAGTTACTAAAAGAAAATCTGCAGTAAGCCCAAAATCAGCAGAAGTTGTATGCTGATCAATAGTGTGTTGAACGTTCATTTGAGGTAGGAGACATGGTTTATCTGAGACTTCAGCCCTACAGATAGTCTTCCCTCAAAAAGAGTGGTGCATAAAAACTGAAGCCACGTTTCTATGGTCCATTTAGAGTCACCAAAAGGATTGGTGAAGTGGCATATGAGTTAGAACTCCCAGCGGACAACAAAGTTCACAATGTCTTTCATGTGTCCTGCCTCAAGAAGGCACTTGGGCATAATGTGGTAGCCACTTCAGAATTACCTCCCTTAGACGAAGAACGTCAGTTGGTGTTGCTTTCGGAAGAGATCCTTGACAGTAGGGAGCGGTCCTTGAGGAGGCGAACAATCAAGGAGTATTTGGTAAGATGGAAAAAATTGCCTATTGAAGATGCTACTTGGGAAGGTGAACAAATTTTGCAGCATCCAACTTTGCAGTTGCTTGAGGATAAGCAATTTCGAGGGGGGCGGATTGTAATGTTCCCCTTTTGGCAGTAATCTGGTCAGTGGCTCATCAGCCTATTCCGGGATCCTATAGGCTTGTTGAGGTGAATCAAAAGATTCCAGTTTTGGAGGTTTTGGGGTCATTCCTCAATATTTACTATTTATAGTAAATACTTGTTTTGGCAGTTAGCAGTTGTCAGCTTTCAGTCCATCATGGCATCTGGAGCAGTTACTCAAAACTAAGCCTTGGCCTTTTTAAAATATTATTTTAATGAATTTCTTCATTAAATGGGCAAATTGTTCTAATTTGCAGTTGACCCCTTGGCCTAAGGTATTAACTTCAAGTTGTGTTAAAAAGGGGGACTTAAGGGTGGCACCTCATGGAGAATTTAAAAAGGTTTCTTTTATTTAATTCTTCTTTGTCTTAAGTGGGACATACTTTTGAGGAGAATTATATCTTTGTTTTTGAAAAAGAATAAGTGATGACTTTTGGCGTACCTTCTTGGGGATTTGAACAGTCTTCTCTTGTCCTTTAAAAATGAGGCTTCGCTCGAGCATTTGACTATTTCATATTTTGCTAAATTTAGGCTGTCAAAATGATTTATCATTTTATACTTTGAGGAATGCTGACCTCCTAGTTCATATCTCAATTTCGTGTTTGCAAGATAACACCTAATTGGATTGTTGCTGCTTCTCATCCAGACTAGCAGATAGAGCTCATGGTGAAATTTTGGATGTTTTTACCAGTTTTGCAGTTGTTGTTTGCACACAGCTGAAAGTCGATTTTGTTCATGGCTGAGTGTAAGATTTTAATTTGGTTTTGGGCATTTGCTAATATCGTTCTTGAGGTATAGGCGACCATCTCCATCAGTTTCAAATTTTATTTTGGAGTATTGATTTTTATAATGAAAAATCGCCCCTCTCAAGGGCCGTACCTTTCAACCTGCATTGGGAATTGTGCCATTAATTATCAAGGGTGTTTTGGAGCTGTTTCTTTGTCTCAACATGGGCGCCTATCTTCCAATTGACCCTTGCCTTTGGTTTCACGCAATTCGGAGGTATTTTGATTGAGTTGTGAACATTTTATGAATTTCTGTAGTTGCTGATTGCCATTTCCAGAATTGCAGATTTCTGAGATAGAAGCAATTAATTTGTTGTTTCCCTATTCTTCTTCTTTTCTTATTATACTCTAACGTGGAAACATTGTATAAAGTGGTGCTTAGAAAAATGGTGATGAACAATGTAAATTGCGGCTTTCCTCTTTGTACAAACTGTCAACAGTAGTACTGTTTCAGTTTTAGCTATTGCTGCATTAATTAATTAAACTTCACATTAAGCACCCCTGGATGGTATACCGCCAGTGTGGATAATCTATTTGTAATCGCTTTCATGCCTACTTCTAAGTGGTGAATCCCCACTCTTCAGTGGATGCCTTCGGCAGCAAAAGAAGTAATCATTTTGTAATCTTTTTCCCCCACTGTTTGGTGGTAGTGTGGAAAGTTCTTTGGCTGGTTATCCACCTTGTTTCATTTTGAATTCAGTAGTAGTACTCCACCATATGTTAGCACCTCGCCTGTCAAAGGATCTTGAGTGCACATTCTTGGTTTCATGTTTAATATTTCTCTTTCAGTATAATCTCGTACTCATTGATTCAGTAGATCCTAGGGATCCTCTGACCATATGCCCGCCCCTACTCCTTAAGTGGTTTTAGGGCACATTCTTGGTTAGAGTTGTTTCATGTACGTTTTGGGTTATGCTAACCTTAATGGGTGACTGATTCTATTGTAAATGTTTGGTTTTAAAATTAAAAAAAATTGAGAGAATATTTCAGCCCTCTTAGTATGTGCACAAGATAGACTTTGCTTGGACTGGGAAGAACATATATGACTTGATCTAAAATGGTCTGATGGTACCTCCTTCCCTGAAAATGCTGCTAAAGACCTCTATCACCTTTTGATTGGGAAAACAAATGAAACTCTTAATTGAATGAAATCTGAAATGTAATAGAAACCTCTAGCTTGGTGATGAGGATGTTATTTGTTGTGGGTTTCTTTTCTAGAACACAATTTTTTTTATCCTAAGATCAAATATAAGTTTCATTGTTTTAGAGAACATCTTGCTATAGAAAGCCTAACTACATTTTGAAGATACATAACTATTCCAATTTGATGCATTGTCAAGTAAACACGAATATTTAAGGTGCAATTGAAGGAGAATTTTCAACTCACCATAATTCACAATCTACCATGATTGATCCACCTTTTTTGGCCATTGTTTCCATAAATCACTTTTATAATTAGATTTACATTAAGTGCTTATAGATACACAACTACAAGTCTGGAATGTTATAAGACACAACCCAGGCTTGGGAATGAAAATGTGATTTGTGGAGCGTTTCTTGTCTAGAACCAAAAAAGTCTCATTCTACATTCAAATCCAAGTTTGAAAGAAGATCTTACATGATATAGAAAGTTTGACAATGTTTTGAAGATACAAAATGGTTTCTCTTCAATGTAATGTCAAGCAAACACAAATAATTCAGGTGGAACTAGAGGACACTTTTCAATTTGCAATAACTCACAATCTAACATGTTTAATAACCTTTTTGGTCCTTATCTCTTTGAATTAGTCTTATAGTTATATTACAATTAGGTTCTTATAGATACATAACTGCATTGTTTATAAACATATTCAAACATGTCAGAAGCAACTAAGACAATAAGGATGCATTGTGTCGTAATCATTTACTTAACTTCCACAATGATTCAAATCCATGAATTTCATAAAATTGAACCAAGGCACTTCATATGATAGAAACAAATATGGTGAGAAGTAACATGCTGGTAGAAACAATGGTATTCTAGGCCCAAAGCCAATAAATATCATATTAAGACACTAAAATAAAAAACTACCTCATAAAACAAAAAAAAATTAACCTGTGCTTTGAAAGTGTGCATCAGGATTTGCCGGATTACTAGTTTGATCCAACATGTAAACATTAGGAATGGATTTTC
The DNA here is from genome assembly GCA_007115665.2 of Sequoiadendron giganteum. Lineage (NCBI taxonomy): Eukaryota > Viridiplantae > Streptophyta > Pinopsida > Cupressales > Cupressaceae > Sequoiadendron > Sequoiadendron giganteum. The sequence goes on along the minus strand of CM021109.1, from coordinate 35,570,310 downwards.
TCAACTCTTCAACCTTTTGCAGTGCCCCAGAAAAACCAAGTGTAGAATCTGCATCATAAATAAGGAACCATCAGATATCGTAAGGCCAAACCTTATCAATTCAACAGCCATAATTTCAAAAGCATAGAAGAACACCCCTTAGTTTAGTTATCATAAGAAAAAAACAGAAGGAAATAACAATGGTTATCTATTGAACTCCAAGCCTCCTAATTGCATGCAAAAAAGTTAACTTGTAACTATTCTCATTTGTTGATGTAGCATTGTATTTTATTCCCTATATTGAGTAACAACTTTAACTAGAGTAACATGGTAATAACAGAAGATCACTAATCTGCCAAGATGATTTATTCACAAAGCAGCATGAATTTCTCTATGGCTGTTAACTTGCTTTGCATGAATAGTCAACCTACACTCAACTATGAGGACAACATCATTAACCCTATAATTTTTTCTTAGCTTGTTTATAATTCACTACTATGTGCTCTAAGGTTTAAAAGCATAAACAATTTCCCTCATTATCAATTATGCATAACTTATAACTGCAAATTGTAAAAAAATAGTAGTGTTTATGCCTTTTGAAGTGACATTTATTTATTAAGATGATATACAACAAATTATTAATTTATTTATTTCAGAAGCTACAAGGAGACCAAGTTCAATGTTTATCTGATTACAAAATTATTGTTCATGCATGTCCTAATTTAATTCTATGAATTAAAAAATAGTAAGAATAAAGAGAATATAATAATTCAGCCATATCCCTACAAGGGGAAGCATTACCCCTGAAACATCTCTCTAAATTTAATAGAAATTAAAGAATAAAAAAAATGAAAATGAGAAAGCAGAAATATGGCAAATATTTTCAAAAAGGAATCACAAAACTAAATTGGAAATGATACATCATATAACTGCAGATACACAACAGTTATATGACTGACTGCTTAGTTTAAAAAGGGATAAAGTTTTCCGCTTGGTTTAAAAAGGGATAATGCAAATTTTCTTTTGACAATAGCAAAAACTTTATATTTCAATGAAAATACAAAAGTCCATATTGCTCTGTGGCTGAGAGGAATTGAAAATTTAATCCAAGCATGTTCTTGCAAGTGGCCAAAAAATACATGGGTCAATATCATTAGTACAGTGATAATCAAAATCCCTCAATGGTCCACTTAGCATTAAACAAAACAACTGTTGACTTCAGTATTTGCAACAAATCTGGTTAATCCAACCTACTAGGCATTATACTTCATAGTCCTCCTATATCCCTTAATATTATCCCATTTCCTTCCATTTTTTGGGTTTTGCAGTTTTGCCATCTTTTGGCAAAACCAACATTTTTCCACAAGCAACAACTACAAAACAGCCATAGCAATTTTGAAACTGTTACAGTGGTTTCATATCCACTGTGGCAGTTATGAAACTACCTCTTTGCTGAAAAGCGGCAGTTTCATAAAAATGTTTGCATGGGGATTTACACAAAAACACAAGTTTCCTCTCCTTCATAAAAAATGCCCACAGTCAGATCCAATGTTTTTGTTCTTTCACCTTGTTTGTATTCTCATACAAATATCACTCTTTTTTACTTCATTCTGTTAAAAATCCCCATCATGATGGCTAATTACCTAATGCTTTGAAAACATTGAATTAATCACACAAATCACTAAAATTCAAACTGCAGAAACAAAAATGGAAGCATTCATAGATAATTACACCTTATAACCTGTTTTTCATTCCTTCAAAAAACGTACAAGGAAACCTCCACAACTGATATAACTCAGTTGCATGAAAACCAACTATATCTTAAATTCAATTTTCCAGTCCTTCAAAAGACTCAGTCTTTCAGTCCTTCAAAAGACAATCTAAATGAAATGCTTAGAATTTTCTATTTTGCTCCTATCTTTATACTAATTCAACTAAAACTCTAATCTTCCAAAATAGAAATCTTATCTCACAGAGGAGATGACTTGGAAGATTAGTCTAAATCATTAATGATTATCTACACTTTATTAGAATTATTTAGCTAAATAAAAGACTTTCACTTTAATCACTAAAGTGTAATACAAAATCATTGCTCCACAGGGATGCGTCCCCCCCAAAAATCTAGCCGTCTCCCTGAGTCAGACATTTCAGAGACTTGGGGACAGCTAAGAAACGTCCCCCTGCCGTTCCCCCACTGCTGCGGGGACTTGGGAGACTCCGAGGAAATGGTGGGGACTCTTGGACGTCCCTGAGACATCTTGGGGACTTATAGCCATCCCTCAAGCGTCTCAGACATGACCAAAAGTCCTCGCGTTGGGATGTGCAAAAAAGCAATTTAAAAAAAAAAATCTTTAACTCTTCTAGGGATGTGAGCCTTGGCCCAAACCCTAAAGGCTTTTAGGACCCTTCTAAAAGCCTCTAAGATAAACTAAACACTCTCATTTTTCATTTTTTTCCTCACATATTCCACTTGATGTTTTGCAACTCATTGTATCATCTTTATGATATGATATTATGATTTTTCATTTTTGCATTTTGTACTTATTTTGATATAAATGTATCATGCTACTCATTGTAATCATCTTTATGATATGATATTATGATGTGACATGTCATATTTTCGATATTCATATAATAGAAATCTCAAATTTGACAATTTCATTTGTCATTTTTTAATATTTTATTTACTTTTAGTCTTTTAGTAATAGTATTAAAGTATTTAAAATGTTAGTATTTGCAATTTTACTAATTTTTCAAAGATTAATTTGAAATGTTATTCTTAAACATCTTTTTATAGCTAGTTATTCAAGTACCATATGTATATCAGCACCGCTCCCCCACCGCCCACTCGCCGCAGTCCCCTCGCCATCCCCCCGCCATCCCCAAACTTAAACCCTCTGTCCCCCCGTCCCCGAGATGCGTCCCCAACAGGGGACACATCCCTGTCAGGAAACTTCGTGGAACATTGTACAAAATAGACTAACTCAAACCATTTGAAATTTTCCCTACGTGTTCACACTAAACCTGTGCAGAAGTTCCTATTAGAGGTAAAAGCTCAACACATTCTATGTGAGAGACTTTGAAGCAGCAGCCCAAATCAGCCTATTTTCAGTTACTGTCACAGTCAGCTTTTTTTTCACCAATGTGTTAGCATCCAATTTCTCCTCCTATTCAAACCTGGAGACACATCATAGTAAGGCTTTCACAAAGAATTCATATTGAGGTGTTGAGGGCACAATTCACCCATCTTGCTCCTAACTTGAAGCATGTTGCTAAAGGTGAGGATTTCTATTTCAATTTTGAATAGATTAGTGTGAGCTTAGATTGTAGGAAATATTTCTTGTTTCTATTTAGATTAGAATTAGTTAGATCTAGATTAGTTTGTTTTGTTAAATTTGCAAATTAGCCTGTCTGCTGAGGTCTATCAAAAACTTAAAAAGACTTGGAAGGCTTGGTTCGGTTTTCTCATAAACAACACCCAATAATCTTCCCACATGCCATTGTGTTTATAATAGGTCCAGTTTATTCTCCCAATCAAAAAAATTTAACAAAACAAACTAATCTAGACCTAGCTAATTATAATCTGAATTTTTTTTTAACAATATTGCAAATCAGGCTGTCTGATGAAGTATATCAAAAACTTAAAAAGAATTGGAACGCTTGGGTTGGGTTTTCTCATAACAAACACCCAATACTCTTCCTTCCCACATGCCATTGTGTTTATAATAGATCCAGTTTATTTTCGCAATCAAAACCTACATCGGATTCACAATTCCTATATTAAAATACAGGCAAACAAAAAAGTGCAAAAAAAAGCATTTATAAAATTAAAAAAAACACTGAGAATCAAGGATAGGCATCCAAGGAAACAAATATCATATAGGATTGCATTCAATTGAACAAAGAACAGCCATATAAGGTTGCATTAAACATTGAAAAGTGCATTTACCAAAAGAAAATGAAAATTGGAAGGAAAATTATCATAAAACTGCATGTTGCATTTGTAAAAACTGAATTTTGCATTCATATGAATAGCTGAAAGCTGCACTTTTCTTATTTCAAAAAATAGGTAAATCAGCCAGCCTATTGCATTTACACAAAACACATAAAATAAAAACTGCATTTTAGATTTTAAATGACAAAAACGGTCTCTCAAAATTGCATGTATGCACATTAAAACAGTCATTTGGAACAGCATTATTATATTTATCATTTGTTAGGCTGAAAGTTGTATTGTGCATTTATGAAAGAATGCAAACAAACACTGCATTTCATCACAGAAAATTAGCATTAAAAATTGCACATCATAGAAAATTCAATAATCAGCATAAAAGCTGTACCACTTTTATTTGACCTTAGAGAATAATTAAATGATTAAAACTAAGTTGTCAAAAAATAAATAAATTGAAAGACGGCTAATTTTAATTATTTAAAAAGGTCACAAAAAAAAATTAATTAATTAATTATTAAATAGTCCTAAGCTTCTCAAGATTATTTATGTTTAATAATTAAAAGTTGAGCCTTGGTTATTTTAATAAAGTGACTTTATTTTATGTCAATGGAGAATTTATAAAGTGGGCCAAAGTGGGCCACTTTATGAGCAGAAAATGAAATTAAATAATTCTCTCAAAGATGGATATACAAGAATTGAGAGCCAAAAAGCAATTCATTCTTGAGTTGCTATTTCTTGGAGAATTTCTTTGAGAGGTTATGCTTTCAGTTCAACAAACCCTAGGATGAAAACCCTTGGGTTCTTTCTTGGTTTTTGTGGATGAAAACCCACTTGGCCAATCCTTGGTGAATTCATCCAAAATTCACAGGTGTGCAGATTGATTTGGATATTGGAAGACTTGGAGCAAATCGATTTATCTTTCAGATTCACAGATTTGCCGAGTTTATAGGTACAAATTATTGAAGACTTGCCAACAAATAATAATTTGTATGTACTATGTGTGCAAGTGTGAGGCAAATCAGAAATTATTAATGGTGCAATGTGTGCTTGTGAAAGAGTATTTAAAGATTAAAATATTTTATATTTGTTGGGGTTTCAACCCAGCCATACATTTTCAAAGGGCAGATTAATATATGTTTTATTTAAAGGCCTTATAGACTTTCCCACATCCTAGCGCAGCCTAGGAAAGTTCTCAAGGAAACCGCAACAGACAAAAAAGGATAGCGCAACCTTTAATATTGATTATCAAAGAGGGGTGATTCATTAAGAAAGGCATATAAGCTTGGTTCTTTCCATTAAATCTTTCATAAAGTCCAACTCAGCACATAAAAGGTCAACAAGGTCAGCATTTGGTAATTTACTGTTGAATATTTTGTTCTGCTGTTGGTAATTTATGTGATTGTAATATTATAATAGAAAAGCAAAGTTATATATAAATAATTTCTTTGTGATTATTTTAGTGCAATGAATTTTATAAGAATGAAGTTATAAGTATCATGAGCATGATAAAGTGAAAATTATGGTGTTAGTTTATAATATCATTTCAAAAAATGATGAAGATTATTTCAGACCAGCAGATATGCCAACTATTTGATGGAATGCCTTGCAACAATTATAAAAATTTCAAGTTTGGTTAAAATTATTTTTGGAGGGGTTATTATAGTGGTATCAAAGCATGTATGTGAAGAAATGACATTTGCAAAAAGTTTAAAATATTTTAGTTTGGGATTCTACAGTGGTATCAAAGCTGTACATCCTACCAACCCAAGGGCTTAATAGTGAAAGATAATTTTCAGATTGTTTTTGGTAAGTGACCAGCACTTATACATTTCAGTTTCAGTAGTGGCAATTTAGTATCAAAGATTGCATTCAGTGGCTAAAGAAAGATGTAGACAAATCAAGAACTCATGACAAAAATTTTGCAAGTCTTTCAAGAATATCAGAAGATCTAACAACATTGTTAGAGCATCTTGAGTTGTTGGAACCTCACTTATTAGTTGGAAAGAAATAAGGAACAAAAGGAAATAATTCTTCTATTGCAAGGGAAAATGAAGGCAGCAAGAATGAACTCAGAAGAAGCATTCGCTTCTCATGCAAAGGAACCTGGAAGTCTGACCACCTATGCAAGGATAAAAAGTGAAGTTGTTAGAGGAAGAAGAAAACGTCACAGAAGGAGAGGCTGAAAAAGAGATGGAACAAGAAGATTGTCAAATTGCTCCTCTAGAATTTTGATAGAGGAGCATGCCAATGTTGAGCCTGCTGAAAATTTTATTGCTTTTTGCCATCTCTTTAGGAAATTTGCAAGCAAACACAGAAAGAGGAATCTGATCCTGAAGGTTATGTTGCTTCTACAAATGAGGATAAAGTTAATTCTTCATGTGTATCTCCAAATGAAGAGGATTACTTGGGTCTTCATGACGGTGCTAAGATTGAAAGAAATGCTGATTTGGGGTTTGCTAAATCAGCAACTAATGAAGGTATGAATGCTTTTGATGACTCATTAAATGAGCATAGATTTGTCCTGACTTCAATGCAGGAATTTGGTGAAGTTAGAGAGGTAGCTGATTTTGAAAATAATGTTAATGAAGACAATTCAGCAATGTGGTTATCTGAAGAGTCAAATCCCTTGGCTGAATTTGTTCAAAGGCCTAGTGCATTGCAAATAATGAAGGATAAATTGTTGGTCACTGAGGATAAGGTTGTTCAAACCTTAACTCATTTTGATGGCACACACAAGTTCATTGAATACCTCCTTTGGATGGCTCAACTTGAAGAGAGACATAATAGTTTAATGGTTGAAGCCACTATATCAAATCTGCAAACTATCAAACATGCTTTAGAAATAATGAAATCAGATTACTTGCATTTGCTTTCAGATAGAGACCATGCCATCAAGTTTGCAGAGAAGACTCATAGAGAATTCACAAAAAAGGAGAAAGAAGTTGATGAACTTAACCTTGAGTTAAGTTTAGCTCACTTGTCTCTTTACAAAATAGAAAATTACTCACTTATTACAGCCACATCAAAGAAACAAGAATGTGATACAAGGACTATGGAGGTCAAACAAATGATTGAATGGATTAATGAGCTAGGGAGTGATGAAGAATTTCTCAGTGACTACAACAACTCTACTATCATGGAGATTCGACATGATGATAGAACTTGGGAAGAGCATCATGAGTGCAATTATGTGAGGCTTGATAGGTAGATTTTGCATGGAGATACATCTTCCATTTTTGGTGCAAAATTGTAATAACCACCCCAAATTTTCTGATTTTTATCAACTTGTTAGCATCAAACATAAGCAATGATAATCAACTTAATCAACTTTCTTCCACTTTTTGATCGCCCAGATCCCAATGTGGGGAAGGTGAGAACATATGGTGGCAAGGATTACATTAAAATTCTTCTAAAATGTAAACCACTTGTTCAATGGGGTGAGTAGAATACTTCCATTTATGCAATGGGTACAAGCCGAAAGTAAATCAGCTCTCCCGCTTTTTAGCGGTGAGCACAAAGCCAAGGACCACTTATTCAATGGGGTTAGTACAATGTAACCACTTATTTAATGGATAAGAAAATGATACCATTTATCCAATGGGGTAAGGAATGATACCACTTATTCTGTAGGGTAAGTAGCAAATTAAAACAAGAGCTAAGTCGCTGATGGTACTACCAAATGGTGTTACAATATGAGCTCACAAAATATGATGCTAACAATTACAACTCTTCTATTTGATTGCAAATAAGATAGGAATATGAGATAAACAACCCCAATGAACCCCAAACTCTGAAGATAAGATATCCCAACAATGTATTATCAATTATACCTCACAATTATGATCACATGAAGACTGTATCAGGTCTGATACACTGCTGCAGCAAGTCTGATATGCCTAGAAGCTCACCAGGTAACCATGAAAATCATCCACAACACCTCGCCATAGCTGAAGTTCAACTCCTAACTGAAAACCAAGTAGTCTCGAGACCTAGACACCCCCTTAGGGACCCCAAACAGCAGGAAAAAGAGGGCACATCATTTTTCCCAAGCCTCATGTCCCCAAAGAAGTGGTACAACCCTGTCCTAGGGAAATTTTCACAAAGAAAAATCAATGCTTGGTTTTGTTTTTGCAAACCACCTCCATCCTGGTCGCCTAGCTTGTCAAATCCTTGAAGAAAAAACCCAAAATCAGAAAACCATTCCTTAGAGTTGCACAAGCATTTACATGGTATGTCTTGGTACTAGGAATGGTATGGCTTGGTACTAGGAATGGTATGGCCCAATAGCAAAGGGAAAGTCTAAAACCATCACTCCAAAATATGCAATTGAAACAAATTTAACCACACAAAATTATACTAGAATATGTCAAAATACTCCATGAAAGAAAGCCAAATGAAAAACTTTACCAATAGCTCCAACGGTGACCCCTAAAATGGAGCCACACCAGTCCAACTAGGGAGTGTCTTCCAATTCCGAAACAAGAACGAACCTTGAGGATTTTTGTCTTCAAAGCCTTGAAGAACCCAGTCTCAAACTAGCAACACTTCATTATCAAAATCTCAACATCCTCAAATGAGCTACCCCACACCTCCTTTTAAACATCCCCCTTTTCCAACCTAGGCGTCCAACTTGGGCATCTTTGACATTACACAAAGTTGTATCACTTAAGTCATAAAAAATAATAAATTAAACCTATGCTCCACAGGGTTTCGGGGACGGCGAGAACCCGGTACGCCAGGACGAGTTTCTAGTACGGGGGTACTTTTAGGTCATTTTTTAGGGGACAGCAGGGGACGGCTGATAAAAAAGTAGGAATTTTTTTAAAAATATAGAGAAATTTCAAATGTTCATAGCATAACATTGATAAAGCATTCATTCTAGACATTGTATAAGCTTATTATATATCATTAGACTTGAATTGAGATTTCACATGAAAATCGACAAACAAATTAATAGAATTCAAATGCTTTTCATTATCAATGTGCATACATATCATATAAGAGTCTGATAATTATAACCAAAATGCCCAAAGGCTCCAAGTTTCAACTATGAAATGACATGATAAACATAAAACTAAGAAAATATATCGTTGTCCAATGTCCCTAATCAGCAAAAGGTAGGTCTAAATCAGCATCACCTCGTCTTTTGCTTTCCTTCACTTCACAATGGAAAAGTAAAAATGAGTTACTTTTTCTCATTTTGGAGCTTAATTGTCACTTACATTAGGTCAAGTGTGATGGGGCATCCCTTTTGGGCCGGCCCATAGCTTTATTTTTATTAAAAAACTTTGACTTTTTTTAAAAAAAGCATTTGTTTTTTGGCTGGGCCGTAGGGTATTGCTAGAAGTACTCGGTATGGCTAGGTAGTACCAGGTACTTCTAGCAGTACCCAAGTCCCCTATTTTTGGCAAAAAGTCCCCTAAAAGTACCCGAGTCCCCGATTTTTTGGCAAACCATCCCCTAGAAGTACCTGGTACTTGGAGGGCAAAGGGGCACGGCCAGGGTACGTTTCCTAGCCATACCCGCATTGAAATATATCGGCCATTTTTTTTCATTTTATTACACAGCTAAATTCACCCATTAGCATTAGTGTAAATATAAACCAGCTGAAAGTAAACCTCTCCTCTGATCAACCCAGATCCCAATGCAGGCAAGGTTGAGAGCATACACGAAAGGGGGTCATTAGTAAACTGAAGTTTGCTGAAGTAATGATAAGAAAGTACAATCACTCGACCACTTATTCAGTGGGAGGACTGAAAATGCAAGAACAATGCTGAAAGTAAAATGCAACTCGACCACTTTTCAGCGGGAGTAGGTTGACAGCTTAGTCGATTAGCAAGATGAGATAATGCAATTACATAAGTAATAGGTGGCAAGCCGACCTCTTCCACTTGTTCAGCAGGTGATACACTAAATAGAAACTAGCTAAGATTGAATATGCCAGTCTCATCCACAGTCGTGGGAATTACAAGAATTATATCAGAATAAGAGAAGTGCTGATAGTACTACTGTTCAACTTACATGATATCAAAGAGAGCCTGCCAAACACACATGATTAGAAGCCATTTAATGCTGCAATAATTATAATTAACTTTCATATACTCCACTAGACTTCTTGGACTCAAACCCACTCCTATGACGAACTTCTGCAATCTGATATGACTGATTGACTGACTGAAATAACACAAAACAGCAACCTGTTCCTCACTAAAATACTCATAAATTGCTTAAATCTTCACCAAAGGTCATGGGGACAAATGCTCAAGACTCCTAGAGGTATGGCGCCCACACCCCAATGCAAAAACTAATGCAAACAAGCCTAGTTATTTTATGCACGAATTCCAATGCAACTACAGAAAGTACGGCCTTCAAGGAAGTACGATTTTGCAATATAAAATCCAACTCTCCATTAAAAAATCTGAAACTCAACACAAAGGGTCACCCCTAGCAAGGAAATACATTGAGTCAATACCTAGAACAGTATAATTTTTATTCTCAAACTTATGAGTAAAAACATGAATCAGCTATGACAGAACAACAACTGCAAAAATTGACTTAAATGATAGAAAACCAACTACAATGCAAAATAGCTCAACTGAAATCAACCTCTCAACTAGTTGCTATCTTTCAAGCAAGAAGTTAAGCCTAGCTCGGGGGTATGCATTCCCCGAAGCACTCAGTCACCAATCCGGCAGAATAACTTTGCATAAAATTCAAGATGCTGAATGAAGACTCAAAACCTCCTTCTTATAATTTTGCCAAGCACCTCTAGAATCTTCCAGAAGGTGCGCTCCACTCAAGGATTGCCCTAATTCTTTGTTGACCTTTTGACTCCCAAGATGGCGTCCCATTTCTCAAGGTAAATCCCACGCCCTTTTTACTTCTTACATCCTTCCTCATGTGGCATACCTTTTTCTCAAGTCAGCATTAATAAACAAATATACAATTTCACTTAAATCTTTGGATGAGGCGCCTACCCATAAAAGTCCCCTTTTTAAAATCGACTTAAGTTGTGAAGCTAGACCAAGGGGGTTATAATTAAAATAAAACATTATTTTAATTAAAACAACTTATCTCTCCAGAAACTGCATCCAGGCGCTAAATCTGATACTGCCAACCGAACCAACTGATGAGGCAAGCCAAAAGCACAAAAGGCAACAAGACCACTGCCAGAAATAGAATTTACTAAAAATAGTAAATTTCGGAAGTAACTCGGGTCATCAAGCCAGATATACCATTGCGAAGCTCTTTGAAAACCTAGAAAGAAACTGCCAACCAAACACCAAGATTCCAGAAGCACACTCCAACCAAAGTTGAAACATCCTCCTAGAAGATAGGGAACCTTGATTCCGCTTCCGAGTAGTCTATGGGTCACCAGGATAGACTAACGACCAACTGTCAGATCACTGCTGAGGAGGGGACATTACACGCATCCCCGTTTCGTACCCGGTACAGGAAATGAGTAAAAACCATAGGGGACGCATCCCCGTGGAGCATAGAATTAAACATTACAACTTAAGTGAAATATTAAAATATTTTACCCCAAGTGACAAGAATCTCTAAATCAACCTCATAAACCAATTCTAACTACACTGATGAAATATTGAGGCACTAGATGAATGAATGAAGTCATTTTGGTGACTTTCTAAAAATAATCGTGCTCTCCAAGAAGTTTGGGGAACACCCCGATAGTTTGAAAACATTGTGGAGTGTCATTCAGACCAATATCATCTCCCAAGCACAAAGCCAACAAAAGAAACCATGAATTTTTGCCACTGCATCCTCCAAGAATCTTGGAGTCCCCTTGTCTTACCACTTAGCCTATGAGAACTCTGAAAATAGGCTAATGGTCATTGAATAAATTAGGCCTGAGAAGGGGACATTATAGTCCTCCCTCCTCAAAATTGCTTGTCTCCAAGCAATTGCAATTTTGGATGCTAAAATATCTGCTCATTCTCCCAAGTGGCATCCTCAACTGGTAGATTCTTCCATTTGACCAAGTATTCTTTGATGGTCCTTTTCCTCAATGTGCACTGTCTGAAATCTATCACTTCTTTAGAAACTAACACAAGCTTCCCTTCCTCATCTAACGGAGGTAACTCAGTAGAAGCAACAACATTATGTCTAAGCGCCTTTTTGATGCATGACACATGGAAGACATTATGCACCTTGCTACTCTCTAGTAAGTCCAACTCATAAGCCACTTCTCCAATCCTTTTGGAGACTCTCAATGGGCCATAGAAACGTGGCTTCAACTTCTCTGCTCCACTCTTCTTAAGAGTAGATTTCCTATAGGGCTGAAGTCTTAGATAAACCATGTCTCCAACCTCGAATGCATACTCAATATGGTGTTGATCAGCATACAATTTTTGCTGATATTGGGTATGCTGAAGGTTGTCCTTCAAGGATTTCAAAATGTCCTGAATTTTCTGCGACAAATCCTTGTCTTGGGGAGCTCTACTGTCACCAATAGTAAGTCGATCAAGCTAGGAACTTCATATTTGTACAAGGCCATGAACGGAGACATCTTGATTGACATGTGATATGAAGAGTTGTAAAAATACTCTCCCAAATGGAGTCTAATAATCCCATTTGACCTCTAAATCGTGCAGAGATGATGACTTAAAACACTTCCTTGGGCGCAAGAAGAATCATTGAAGGAAAGGCAAGAGGTCTTCCAAAAACATTAGATGTAATATTCATTTCATAAGCTATCGCTGATTAAGGAAAAACAATTAGTTCAACCCTTGCATTAATTAGTAAAGTTGTTAAAAGACAGATCATTTAATGTTTGACTAGTTAAGGAAGCACAAAAATTTCAATTAAGGAAACAAATAATTAGTTAAGGATCGGTTAAGCAAAAATGCATGATTGTGAGACACAACTTCTCACATCATGGCCACCCCAAATGATAGAAGAAAGGGATCGAATTCATTCAAGACAATCATCAAAGATTGCAGATTAATATTCTTGGACAACAGATTGAGTGCTCTAAGGAGCCCATGACCAGCCTTTTATATGGACGCATGAATAATTAGTGGAAATGCAGACATAACGGCCAAGAAACTTGCATAAGGTTATTATCAAAAACAACAAACAGGTTGAGGCTTTAGTCTCTATAATATCTAAGTGCATGTATTTAAAGTCATAAATCAGAAACAACATTACCATTCTAGAATTTATATTCATTTCAGACTTCCTTTCAAGCAGCAATTCAAGTCTCATATTAATGTGGCATCTTTATTATCGTATTATCTATTATTGTCAATATATGCATATCAAATTAATCAATTGTTGTTAATCATTTTAAGTTGCTCTTTAGATAAGCTAATAGTGCATCAATTGTATCATCTATTAAGATTATTGGTTATTGGAATCTTATCTATTAAAATTGAAGGAAAACCTTAAAAAAAATCTATAAGGGACATTACAAGTGGTATCAGAGTTGGAAAAACCTGCCAGCCTGTGAAGGTGGATGAGTGAAAGGGAGAGAAGATACTATAATAGGGAAATAAGAAGCTACTGGGAACCTGCCCGAGCTTCAGAAGGAAGAACAACCTCCAATATCTTGGGCATCCACAAATATTCATCACTAAATAATAGACCTAATAGTTCTGAATCTTGGAGTAGTGAACAAGGAGGAAGAAACATGGGAGATAGAGACTTCACCGTTCATATGGATCAATTCATGGCGGAACAAAGAACTACTCAAAAATAGATGGCACAATTATTGGACACATTGTCTCAAATCATGATAAATACAAACAACAATAACAACCTGTTGTACCCAAAATTAAATTTTTAGCTTCATTAAGGCATTTTGAAAGAAGTGGTAAAAGTCTTGAAGAAATTGTCAAAAATGTTAGAAAATGGAAATTTGTATGTCACACATGTTGGTTAAAAACTCATTAATTTTAAAATCTGATGATCAAGGTTTCTTCAGAGGGACTTTGTCTACAAAATCGAGATCTCAGTTTTTTGGCCCTACTTTTTAGGAAAGTTTATATTTTTAGAAAGTTTCTAAAAATAGACTTGAGATGGGGTTTTTTGGGTTTCTTCTCAAATGGATACTGACAAAATTTTCTAAAACTAGAAAGTTTCTAAAAATAGAATTTCTATTTCTAGAGCTCAAATTGATTTTGATTGGTTGAAAATACTTCCCAATCAAGCTAGTCCAATTAGAATCGTCAAAATATCAGTTTTTCTCTGGTGGGTCTATTCTGCTTTTTCAGAAGCTAAAACAAGAGCTCCGAGGTCATCAATGGAGGATGGTCAACTGCCAAGTGTCAGGTTCAAGGGCTCAAACACTGCATAGATTGAGGAATGCTGAAATTTGCTCGAAGAATGAAGAACAAAGGAGTGGAATTTGGAAAATCTTTAAAATGGTGAAAATTTGTCTAACACTGGATATGCTAGGTGCCCCTGTCCAATCAAGGCATCTAGCTGTTCATGCCTTGGCATATTTTTCAGTCTCTGACATTTGATGCACAAGCAATTGCCGAGCACAGAGTGGAGAGTGAAGAGAAAGTGAAAATTGAAAAACTCAAATAAAAAACTAAGTCTGGAAAATAAAGGTGCCCTAACTGCTAGGGGTGCCTAGCATTTCAAGGGGTTAGATGCAAGATTTAGGGTTTTTGCCTCCAAGATTTTTCTCTTAGGATTCTTCTAGCTTCGTAGTGAATCTATCAATCGGGTCATTGGATCAATCAAACGACCGAAATCTTGGATTGAACAAAGAGGTGGCATCAAAGGAGTAAAATGGAAATCATGAAAATCCTCAAAAATAATCTAACTCTAGGATCCTTGGGTGCCCCAGCTATAGGAATACTATGGATCACTGAGAGGGGGAGGATGAATCAGTGATCCAATAAAACCAATTACATAAACTTAATTTCCCAAAAATTTAGATATTACATTTCATGAGAAAACACAAAGATGTGCAATTCATAACATCACATTTGAATCACAAAACAACACATCACCAAGGAAATATGAGACAATATTTATGAGTGGAAAAACCCTAAAAGGGTGAAAAAACCACTCTGAACAATTGCTTTTATTATCTTCAAAGGGCACCAACCCTGATTACATTTAGTGAGCCCAACCCACCGAGAGCACCAACTCTCCTTCGAAGCACCAATCCCAAAAAAATTTAGTGAGCACCAATCCATTGAGAGCACCAACTCTCCTTCGAAGCACCAACCTCGAAAACACCGAAGCACCAACTCCAATGGCTGAAGCACCAACTCCAGACTTTGGATACAAGAAAAAGTATATTACAGAGGGTTAACCTATTTCACTTCAAACCACAGCTCTGCCAAACATCTTTCCAATTAGAACTTTACAAATCCTTGTCAAAACACTGAAACAATCAATTACCCTACTCAGTTCATGATAGATTCAACATCTTGGATACCTTGCTCTATTCTGTTACAGTCATCTTTGCTTAACATACTTCAATCAAGAAAGTTCATCGCTTACTCACAAAGCTCATATCAGCTCGAAATCAAAGCACATCACACACCAAAATCAGGAGAACCTCAGTCAACTTTGATACTATCAATCTCTTTGCAGACAATCAACAATGACTTCATTCTCACAATATAGTGAATTCAAACACCTTCTAGACACCAAGGTCATACTCTGTAATGTTCCCTTGTTACACTTATCCTAAAATATAAAGCACAAGTCAGAACATATGATTTATTTTATCAACACATCATTTTATTAATGTAAATCACCTTGAAGACCCGCATACATTAGGTATTGTCAATAAAGCACATAATTTCTTGTTTATGATTAGTTCATTGTCAGATTGCATATTTTAAGAATAAGACAATTAAATGCATTATCATCCAAGGCATAAATTAAAATGCTCAGATATGACTTGCTATTCTTGATCGGAATAGATCTCTGCCTTGTTTCCTCTCTCCTAACCTCTTTGGATGGTAGATTGACTGTGCAAAGGGCGCGTGAACGATCTCAAATTGGACTCCCTCAAGGTGTTCCACCCTTCTTGGGACCGTTCCTCAATGGATCGATTTACCAGCCTTTCCCCTCCACAAACTCCCTATCCTTGTTGAGTGCTAGCGAAAGGGGATTGTTTGGCCTGAGTCTATTCTTCAAGGTAAAGTCATAAAAGCTCATTGAGACACAATAATTGCTGTAAGAAATATTATTGTGTCTAAAAAAAATAGCATCCAATATTTTGCATATTAACTTAATTTATATAGAAGACTTCATAATTTGATATTCATGCATATTGATTGTAATCAACATTCGATATATCTTGACTTTCACAATATATTTGACAGATTTATAGATTTATTCTTATATAGCCCAGATTTGTTCATTCTTACCAAAGACGTCTTTACCTGTAGCTGAAGCGATTTGTCTTCCTCTGAGATTTATCTTTATCGCTGGCTTTATCCCGTTTGAAATGTGTTAACCAATTTTTTCAATTTTTAAATGGTAACTCAATACAACAAGCACCCGTTGAGGTTAGCTCAAATCTAAATCAACTGCAAGAATGTAACCCTACACCAAGAATGTACACTAGGATCCCAATGTTGGGCAAGGTGTGACCATATGGCGTCGGGGATCGTTAGACTTCAAATCATGAAAGTAAAATGCTGGAAAGTGAATGTATGTAACTCGATCGCATATTTCAGCTGGAGCAAGATGACGGCTAGGCCGATCAACAATATGATGATTACAATGCACGTGCTGAAAGTGAATGGGAGGCTTGTCGACCCCTTCCGCTTGTTCAACAGACAATACAAGAGAGTAAATGCAATTAAGAAAGACTAGAGCAAACCAATCTCTTCCACAATCGTGGGAATTACAATGAACTTAGCAAGAGATAAAGATAGCTGACAGCACTACTGTATAACCTTACAATGATATAGAATTTCCTGCAAATAGCTCTGTATTGAAGATGTCTCAATGATGCAAATAAGTAATGTATCACTCCTATCACCAAATGACTCAATCCACACAAAACCCAACTCAAAGGAAAACATCTACAATTTGATATGATAGACCAACAACTAGAAATTGTAGACCAGCAACACAAAAGCCCACTAAAATGCTTGTAACTCTCTTCAAACTCACTCAAATGACTTGAAATAAAATGCATAAGCTTCTAGAGATGGTGGCACCCAAATCCAAGTCAAGAAACAACAACAAACCAGCAACTATATTTTTCCGCACAACTCCCAAGACAACCCAGAATGGTACGACCTCTAAGAGGGGCGATTTTCTCATTATAAAATCAAGCACTCCAAAATAAAATCTGCAATTGGCAAGAAGGGTTGCCACTAGCAAAGAAATTCATTAGATCAATACCCAGAACAATACAAAAATCACTCTAAGACTTCTATGCAAAATTGACCTTTAGCTATGCTAAGACCAACAACTCCAAAATGATCAAAAACTACAATGAACCCTATAACAGTGTCTCAATCTGTCTCTCTGAGCAAGAAAAAATCAACTCTCTCAGTAGTTGCTATCTTTCAAGCAAGAACTAAGCCAAAGCTAGGAGGTGTGCATTCCTCGAAGCAACTCACTCACCATTCCGACAGCATAACAGTATAGTAGACAAGAGATGATAAAATGAAGAACCAACACCTCCTTATATAGATTCTACAAGGAGCCTCTAGATGCTTCTAGAAGGTGCGACCAAGTCCAAGGAGACATTTTGAATTTGTGTTGACTCAATTCCTTCCTTCATGGTGGCATCCAACTTTGAGGGAGATATAAATCTTTTTAATAAAATAATACCTTTTATCAAAGAGGCGTCCATCTCCATAAAGCAATAATTAAACTTTAGAAATATTAAAATCACCTCCTGATGAGGTTTCCACCCTCCAAGTCCCCTTTTTCAACACAACTTATGACATTAGGCTAAGGGGTCCAAGTGAAAAATATAATATTTTAATCATAGAAATAACTTATTTCTCCCCAATTCCACCTCAAGGCAAAAAATCAACATTACCAACCCAAACTGCTTGAAGAGGAAATCCCACTAAGTTGATGCTGTAGGACCACTGCCAAAAATAGAATTTAGTAATTTACTAAAAATAGTAAATTCAGAAAGTTGCTCAAAACAAGATGCATGTAATACTGTTGTGAAGCTCTCTGAAAACCTAGAAAGAATCCGCAAACCAAATTCTCGAACTCCAAGTGCGAACTCTTGAAAAAGAAGAAACATCCCCCTAGAAGATAGTAAACCCTAATTTCCACTTCTGAGTAGCCTACAAGTCTCCAGAATAGACTAACAGCCAACTGCAATGATCATTGTTGAGAAGGGGACATTATAGTCCGCCCCCCCAAGATTGCTTGCCCTCAAGCAATCTCGAGTCTGGATGTTGCAGGATCTCCTCATTCTTCATTTGCAATTCTGGTTGTTGCAGGATCTCCTCCTTTTCCAATGGCATGTCTGGTTGCTACAAGATCTCCTCATTCTCCAAGCCCGATTGCTACAGGATCTCCTCATTCTCCAATAGCAAGTCTGGTTGTTGCAGGATCTCTTCTTTCTTCAATAGCAAGTCTGGTTGCTGCAGGATCTCATCATTCTCCAATAGCAAGCCTAGATGCTGCAAGATCTCCTCATTCTCCAATCGCAAGTCTGGATGTTGTAGGATCTCCTCATTCTCCCAAGTTGCATCCTCCAAAGGAAAATTCTTCCACCTCACTAAGTATTCTTTGCTTGTCCTTCTCCTCAGAGAACGTTCTTTGGAATCAATAATCTCTTCTGGAACCAACACTAACTGCCCCTCCTCATCCAAAGGAGGCAAGTCTGATGAAGCTACAATGTTGTGCCCAAGCGCCTTCTTGAGGCGAGACACGTGGAAGACATTGTGAACTTTGTTGCTTGCTGGTAACTTCAACTCATAAGCCACTACTCCAACCTTTTTGATGACTCTGAATGGCCCATAGAAACGTGGTTTGAGTTTCTTTGCTCCACTCTTCTTGAGAGTAGACTATCTATAGGGCTGGAGTCTAAGATAGAACATGTCACCAACCTCAAAGGTGCGTTCAACACGCTGCTGATCAGCATACATCTTCTGCTGATTCTATGCTATCTAGATGCTGTTCTTCAAGGACTTTAAAATATCTTGACTTTTCTGCAACATATCCTTGGCTTGAGGAGCTTTGCTGTCACCAAACACCAAATCAGTAAAGCTAGGAGCCTCATAACTGTAGAGATCCATGAATGGGGACATCCTAATAGACATGTGGAAGGATGAATTGTAGCAATACTCTCCTAAGTGAAGCCATCTTACCCAATCTTTCTGCTGCTCCGAAACATAATTTCTGAGATAGCCCTCCAACCACTTGTTCACAATCTTTGTTTTCCCATCGGTTTGGGGGTGATAACTAGTGCTTGGAGTGAGCACTGGACCACTCAGCCTAAAAACTTCTTGTCAAAAGGTGCTTAGGAACTTGCTGTCCCTATCACTCACAATGTTTTTTGGCAACCCATGCAATCTAAACACTTCATGAAAGAACAAATCTGCAACTTGAGCTGCTGAAAATAAACTAGTAATTGCAAAGAAGTGAGCAAACTTAGTTAATCTATCCACCACAACATAGATACAGTCTTTGCCTTGAGTCTTAGGCAACCCCATGATGAAATCCATTGATATGCTTTCCCATTTTTGATTGAGAATTGGTAATGGTTGCAGCAACCTGTTGATGCGTGTTTTGTGACACACCAAAACTCTAGAATAAAGTATCCATAGACGCTCTGTCCTCTCTTGAAAAACTACCTCTTGTGCTAAGATTGCGAGAAAGGTCACATGGTAATTCCAATGTTTCGTAAGTTGGGGTGCGGATAAGCTCTGTGATTGTTGTGATTTGCTGGTAATCACAAGGGGACTTATGCTAGGCTTGTTTAATTTACAATGAAGGTGTAGACAATAAAGCTCTATTGTTTGGGTCCTGGATCAAACAAACTAAAAAAAGGAGATAAGGGTTTAGAATTTCTAATCTACTTCCTAAGAATCCAAGAGACAGTACTAACTTGGTGAAACCAATAACCATACTTTGCTTCGCCACACTCAACGACAACTACACAAAGTGGGTGCAATCTTCAAGGGAGTGTGCTTAAGATTTCTTTACTACGAATGACACCATCAATAGAACAATATTATTCGAAGTAAACATTGAAGCATACACATCAAAAGCTCAGTCTAACTTTACGCATTGAATGAAAATCATCCATTCAAAGAAAGTATGAGCAAAAGTTTCACCATAAATCAATACTCATCAGATCTTGCATTCATCTAACATACACAAAATGAAATCTAAACTATGATGAGGGATAAGAACCATGCCAACTCCAAAATAAGAGAAATAATCACCATCAATTTGAACAATGCATTACTTATTACTTTGGCAGTCGTATGCAACAATTTACTTATCTCAACATGTTTTGCAACATGCTCCCATGCTTTACAAATGAGGGACGAGCTCAATTTATAGGCTCCCCAATTACAATTCAATGGCCAAGATTGATTTAGAATCAACGGTCGAGATTACAAAATAAAACCCTAATTAGGGCTTGTCATAACTAACTACCTCTCGACCAATGAGAAAATTACATTTTGGGACACTTGTCCTTCCTGCTAAATATGAACCGACAATAAAATAGAAAGTTGCCGCATTGTGGAGTGCCATGTTCATTGAATTTGGACGTGCCGACTTGGAACAATTTGATTGGTTGAGGCGCCACTTCAGCAGGTTGGATGTCCTCCTTGGTCTCCATGTTCGTTTTTTTCATGTTCTTGCCTTACAATAATTTCTTTGCCGATGGCTTTGTCCTTGGTGCTTGTTCCTTCCTAGCTTTGATTTTGGATTCCTTTTGAGACTTTGATTTCTTCTTCTCACCTGTATTGGAAGTCTCGCCTTGGAGCACATGTTTAGACTTGAAGTCGTTAAGGTTTTCTTTCTTGATTGCTACAAGCGCCTTGAATTTGGAGAAAAACTCCCTTGTGCTTTCACCACAATGGAGGAAATTGGAACTTCTTTGTGAAGTATTTCCCACACTTAGCCAAATTTTGGCTATTCAATTTCATTTTGCAACACCTTCACATGGACCATTCAACACTTAGCCAAGATTTTGGCCATCTTTATGCTCAAATGAACTTTGCCTATGGATTTTCCTTCAATTATGAGTTTGGCTTGTGCTGAGTAGGGCGGACTCCATCCTTGGACAAGGATTTTATACATTTCATCTTTATTTTCCTCTTGTTTTCTTTCCAACAATTAGTCAATTTTCTGAATTTCCCTCCCCAAAGTATCAACACTTAGTCAATTTTCTAAGTTTTCTTTGGCAGACTTCATTTTCTCTTGGGCAAGGCGGACTTTGAAGTTGCTTTGGACATGCTTTCTAGTCACGTCGGACTTTCTTGGTTCTTAGACATTGCTTTGAAGAGGGAGGTCAGAATTTACCAACTTCATGCCAACTTTACCCTGGGCGGAATTCACCTTGTCTTGGACATGCTTGGGCGTACTTGCCAGGTGTTCATGCCATTCCTTCATGTTCTAGGCAGACTTTCCTATGCTTTGTGCCATCCTTGGTAGGGCGGACTTGCTTATGTTCAAGCCATGATCAACCTCCTTGGGCGGATTTCATCTTGTCTTTGCCATTTGACATATCGCAGACTTGCTTGTGCCTTAGGCACTTTTGCAAACTGCTAGGCGGACTTGCTTGTCCATGTGCCATTTGACATATCGCAGACTTGCTTGTGCCTTAGGCACTTTTGCAAACTGCTGAGCGGACTTGCTTGTCCATGTGCCATTTTTGGCATGGCGGACTTGCTTGATGCCTTGCCATTTTGCAAACTGCTGGGCAGACTTGCTTGTCCATTCGCCATTCTCTTTCTTACAATGGCGGACTTGGCTTAGACTTAGCCATTTTTCCATGGGCGGACTTCCTTGATGCCTTGCCATTTTGCAAATTGCTAGGCGGACTTGCTTGTCCATTTGCCATTTTCTTTCTTACAATGGCAAACTTTACCAATGTCCATGCCATTTTCCTTACTTCATGCTTGGGCGAATTTAGCATATGCATGTCCATGCCTTAGGCAAATTTCTAGATTTTTCAAACTTTTTCTATTTCAGAGGTTTCTGGAGTTGATCCCGACATAGCCATGACCTGCACATTTTCCAAAAATAGAAACTTTCTAAAAATAGCCCCTAAAAAATAGTAAGTCCAAAATGGGCTAAAAATGCCAAAAAAAAAATCCCTAAAAAATAGGGACCTGGAGTGGAAACCCTAAAATTTAGGAAGCGTCAGAATTGACCGAAGTGTCAATCGATCTTCGTCCACAAGGCCTTCTAAACACTTTGATGATGTCTGTGCACTGATTCGGGCTCAAAATCATTTCTTGACTCGGGTGACCCTTCAAAAACTCAAACTTCAAATTGTAAAAGAAACATGGTAATTAGTAGTTGCGATGCCAAGGCAAAAAAAACTAGAGGGTCCCCATTTGCAATGGGGCGATGTGTGAAAAGGTCACAACACAACCCCATGGAAATGTATGATCATTCTTGTTAATTTGGCAAGTCTGTCACTCCTTGATGTAGCGCAAGACCTCTTCTTTCAACCCCTTCCATGAAAATATTTCACGGATCTACCTATAGGTCTTGAAATAACCTTGATGACCAGCAAGTGGGATGTCATGGAAAGTTTGTAAAATCTTCTTTTTGAGCTTATAATCGGACACCAAGAAGATCCTCCCTTTGTAATGTATCAATCCATCAACCACCTTGTATCTTTCATCATGAAAAGTACCTCAATAATGCTAGTTGCAAACTGATTTTTAGCATAATCAGCAAGCAACAACTCTTTCTAACTTGTAGTAAGCTCACAAATTGAATTCAGATGAGGTCTCCTTGATAGAGCATCTAGTACAACATTGTTTTTGCCTTTGACATACTCAATGTCAAAATCGTAAGCTTGAAGCTTACTCACTCACTTTTGCTGCCTTTCGTTCAAGTCCTTCTGATGCATGAAGTACTTGAGGCTATTGTGATCTGTCTTGACAACAAATTTGCTCCCCACCAAATATTGTCTGAACTTAGCTAATGCATGCATGATCGTAAGCATTTATTTGTCATAGATGGAGTAAGTTCTTTTAACACCTCTTAATTTTCTGCTTTCAAACATAATGGGATGCTTATCTTGCATCAAAACAGCACCAACACTTTCTCTTGAAGCATCACATTGCAGCTCGAAAGGCTTGGAAAAATCTGGTATAGCCAAAACCGAACAAGAGCTCATAATCTTCTTGAATTTATCAAAATACCTTGTGCCTTTTTTGACCAAAGGAAAGCCCCTTTTTCGTGAGGTTAGTAAGAGCAGCAGCAATTTGAGAGTAGCCCTTCACAAACCTCCTATTGAAGCCACAAAAACCCAAGAACCCCTTCAAATGAGTCAAGTTTTCTGGAGGTGGCCAATCTACTATCGCCTTGATCTTTTTTGGATCAACCTTCACCCCTTCAACACTGATTATGTGACCAAGGTAGAGCAACTCCTTCATACCAAAATCACATTTGGACTCTTTGGTGAACAAGCTTTCTGATTCAAGGGTGCTAAGCACTTCCTCCAAGTGCTTGAGATGCTCTTCCCACGTCTTGCTGAAGATGAGGATATCATCAAAGAAAATCAGCACAAACTTCCTCAACTGCTTCTAGAAAACTCGGTTCATACAAGATTGGAAAGTGGCAGGAGCATTAGTCAACCCAAATGGCATGACTAAAAACTCAAAGTGACCATAGTGGCATCGGAATGCCATCTTCTCGACATCTGATCCCCTCCTTCGAATCTGATAGTAGCCCGATCTCAAATCAATCTTTGAAAAGAACTTGGCACCATGTAGCTCATCAATGAGCTCATCTATCTTGGGAATGGGGTACCAGTTCTTGATGGTGCTTTGATTCAAAGCATGGTAATCCACACACATGCGGATGATGCCATCCTTCTTCCTCACAAGAACAATTGCTGAAGCAAAAGGACTCTTGGTTGGACAAATGAAGCCCATCTCCAAGAGTTCTCTTATGTTCTTCTCAATCTCATCTTTCTGCTTCTTAGGATATCGATAAGGAGTTGTGATAACTGGTTTGGCTCCTTCCTTGAGTTCAATGACGTGCTCAAACTCCCTATTAGGAGGTGGCCCAGGAGGTAAATCAACAAACAACTTACTCTTCTTGGTGAGCAAGGACTAAATATCTGGTGGATAGTCCCTCTTCGTTTCAACTGGACTAGCTGGAAGGACCATACATTTTGCAGCCCATTCAACTTGATCATGTCGAATCAGCCTCTCCATTCTTTTGAAGGATACAATCTGAGGACCACCATTAGACATTCCTCTTAGCACCACCTTCTTCCCATTTGATTGAAACTTGAGCTTCATCGTTTTCAGGTTTAGAGAGATTTCTCCGAGAGAATGCAGCCATTGAATGCCAAGAAAGACATCTGTATCTCCAATACTCACAACATAGATTTCATCTTTGACTTCATGGTTACCCAACTGCAGGGACATGTTGGAAACCCTTTGATTGTAGGAAATATGAAACCCATCAGCTACCATGACTTTGAATCCTTCAAACTCTTCAGTCTTGAGTCCCCTCTTTGCAACCACTCCTTCATCAATGAAGTTGTGCATTGCTCCAGTGTCAATCAAGGAAACTATACGATGCTTCCCAATCAAGCCACAAACCTTGAAAGATTCATTCTTTTGAAAACTAGAGAGTTGAGCAAATATGCCCCCACCTCGTTGCTCATCTTCAACCTCTTTTGGATCCCTTTCTTCCTCACTTTTAGCAAAATCAAACCACTGCTCCAAGTGATCAGATTTTGATCCAAAATTAGAATAGGCCTCCATGTGGTTAGAATGACCTCATCCATAACATCTATGTCCCTTTGACCAAGGTTCTTTGCAAGTGTAACATTTTCCTTCCTTCCTAAGATTTCTCACGAAGCTCATCATCCATTTTAAAAGGAAATTTCTTGTGCTGATTCGAAGAATGCCTTTTATCACGCTTATGAGGAAAAGGCTTGGATGAAAAATTTGGTCTAGGTGCGAACAACTCCATGCTTCTAGATTTATTAATGGCTTCATCAAGGCTTGGTGGGTCAAAAGCCTTTACCCATCCCTTCAATGGTTCCATCAATCCTTCTGAGAAAAGCACAACTAGCCTTCTTTCAGTGATGTTGGGCACCATCACGAAAATTCTTTGGAAATCTCCAATGTATGTTTCCAACGAACCATGTTGTTTAAGCTATGCAAGCTCCCTAAACTTCACCTATGGATCTTTAGTGTCAAATCTTTCAATCAGCTTGTTGGTGAACTCTTCATATGTATGAATTAGGTTGTGGCCAAGAGTGACCAAACCATGGTACCACTACTCAAGGGAAGCTCCTTGCAAATGTAAGGTTGCAAATTTTATGGCGTCCTGTTCTGGAATGGGTCTCAAGGAGAGGTAGTTATCAAGCTTTTGCACCCACGACTTGACTGTACATGCATCACTTCCATCAAAGTGAGCCAAGGTCACCTTCCCAAGAGCTTGTTGGTAATCAGTTCTAGGACCCATAAGAACACGGTACTCAGCTCTACCACCATTTCTTATGTTCCTTTGATTTATGAACTGATCGAAGGTCCATTGTTCCCTAAGATCAGGAGGAAAAGAGGCATACTCCAAGTAGGCCTTCCTGGCATCATCTGCAAAAGGTGTTGCAGCCTCAACTTGTGGTTCTTCCCTCTATGTGAATGTGGGAAAAAGTGTCCTAGAGATTGATCCTCTAGAAGTGGCCTCATGTTGGCCAATAGTTTTGTCTCTCCCATTGCCATTGTTCCCATTGACCCCACTATTTTCACCATTAGTATTTGTTTGGTTTTGAATAGTCTGTTGATCCATTCTTGAGAGAAAATGTGTCATCAGGTCAATCATACCATCAAACTTCTTCTCCATCCTAGCATCTCTTTCATCCATGGTTTGCTTGAGATTATCTAACATGTTCTCAACTACTTCACCAATGTCAATTGATTTCCCTATTTCTCTGAGAGCCCCTGAAATTGTATCCGCCTCTGGTGTAGGTGGAAACTGAAACTACTGATTTATGGCTTGACTTTTGGTGTAGTATCTGTAGGCTCCGTCACTCATCTGTTAACTGAACACTATGGGAACAGGTTGGCAAAATCATGGATTTGATACCATTGAAATGTGCTAACCAATTTTTTCATTTTTTAAATGGCAACTCAATACAACAAGCACCTGTTAAGGTTAGCTCAAATCCAAATCAACTGCAGGAATGTAACCCTACACCAAGAATGTATAGCAAGATCCCAATGCTGGGCAAGGTGTGAGCATATGGCACCGGGGATCGTTAGACTTCAAATCATGAAAGTACAATGCTGGAAAGTGAATGTATGCAACTCGACCGCGTATTTCAGCAAGAACAAGATGTCGGCTAGGCCGATCGGCAATATGATGATTACAATGCACATGTTGAAAGTGAATGGGCGGCTTGCCAAACCCTTCCGCTTGTTCAGTGGGCAATACAAGAAAGTAAATGCAATAAAGAAAGACTGGAGCAGACCAGTCTCTTCCACAATCATGGGAATTACAATGAACTTAGCAAGAGATAAAGATAGCTGACAGTACTATTGTACAACCTTACAATGATATAGAATTTCCTGCAAATAGCTCTGTATTGAAGATGTCTCAGTGCTGCAAATAAGTAATGTATCACTCCTATCACCAAATGACTCAATCCATACAAAACCCAACTCAAAGGCAAACATCTACAATCTGATATGACAGACCAACAACTAGAAATTGCAGACCAGCAACACAAAAACCCACTAAAATGCTTGTAACTCTCTCCAAACTCACTCAAATGACCTGAAATAAAATGCATAAGCTTCTAGAGATGGTGGCACCCAAATCCAAGTCAAGAAACAACAACAAACCAGCAACTATATTTTTGTGCACAACTCCCAAGACAGCCTAGAATGATACGGCCTCAAGAAGGGTGATTTTCTCTTTATAAAATCAGGCACTCCAAAATAAAATCTGCAAATTGGCAAGAGGGGTCGCCCTTAGCAAAGAAATTCATTAGATCAATACCTAGAACAATACAAAAATCACTCTAAGACTTCTATGCAAACTCGACCTTCAGCTATGCTAAGACCAACAACTCCAAAATGCTCAAAAACTACAATGAACCCTATTACAGTGTCTCAATCTATCTCTCTGAGCAAGAAATAGTCAACTCTCTCAGTAGTTGCTATCTTTCAAGAAAGAACTAAGCCAAAGCTAGGAGGTGTGCATTTCTCGAAGCAACTCACTCACCATTCCGACAACATAACAATATAGTAGACAAGAGATGATAAAATGAAGAACCCACACCTCCTTATATAGATTTTGCAAGGAGCCTCTAGATGCTTCTAGAAGGTGTACCCAAGTCCAAGGAGACATTTTGAATTTGTGTCGACTCAATTCCTTCCTTCATGGTGGCGTCCAACTTTGAGGGAGATATAAATATTTTTAATAAAATAATACCTTTTATCAAAAAGGGGTCCATCTCCACAAAGCAACAATTAAACTTTAGAAATATTAAAATCACCTCCTGATGAGGCGTCCACCCTCCAAGGCCCCTTTTTCAACACAACTTAAGCTATGACATTAGGCTAAGGGGGTCCAAGTGAAAAATATAATATCTTAATCATAGAAATTATTTCTCCCCAATTCCACCTCAAGGCCAAAAATCAACATTACCAACCCAAACTGTAAAGAACTGGACCAAATTTTTTTTTGATTTTTCACAATTGATTACAATGCAACACGCACCCGTTAAGGTTAGCACAAACCAAAACGTTGCGGAAAGTAACTCTAACCAGAATGTACACCAGGATCCCGATGTGGGCAAGGTGTGAGCAGTGGTTAGAGGATCTATGCAATGCAAACTGAAGGAACTCTAACCAAGAATGGCACTGAGTGTTGGCGAGCATATGGTCAGAGGATCAATGCATGATGACAGAATGTAACCCTAACCAAGAATGGGGCCGATGGATGGCGAGCATATGGTCAGAGGGTCCCTAAACTACTCAACTGAAAGCAAATAGGCAGCAAGCCAGCCTCTTCCACTTATTCAGTGGGGATTACATGTAAATTAAAAATGAAGGGAATGAATTACTGACAGTACTACTGTTCAGCTTACAACAAATTAGAGAGCTTGCCAAATATCATAAGAGTAAGAACTTCCAAAGCTATAACAAGATAAGATCCCTCTTCTACAATCACAAACTCTTTGAATATCAACCCCTCGCACAACTAATGAACTTCCTTAAATCTGGTATGACTGATTTGACAGATTTAATGTAGAACAGCAACATAATCACTCACGAAAATGCACATAACTCACTCTAAACACATCCTATTGACGAGAAATCAAATGCAGATTACTATACTGATATAGGCGCCCAAGATGCAATTCCTAAACCACCCAAAACAAGCCTTATTTATTTTTGCACAAACTTCAATGTACTTCAAGATGGTACGGCCCAGCTGCAAGGGCGAATTTCCTCTATAAAATCAAAGAGACCCAAATAAAATCTGGAAATTGGCAGGAATGGTCGCCCCTCATAAACAGATTGATAGATTCAATACCCAGAATGATAGCATTTTTATTTCATGAGCTGTGAGCAAATCTTACATTCCTCAATGACATTCAGCAACATCAAAATATGACAGAAAATGTAAACTAGAACTCCCAAAATGCAATGACTCAATTGGAAAATGCAATTCAAACCTATTACAAGATAACCTCTCAACTAGTTGCTATCTTTCAAGCAAGAAGATGAGCCCATGCTAGGAGGGATGCTTTCCTCGAAGCGAGTGCCTGAAGACAATTCAGCAGCATAACGGTGTAGTAGACAAAGGATGCCAAATGAAGAGCTGAGGCTTGATTAAATAGACAAGAGAGAAACATCTAGAAGCTTCCAGAAGGCGCCCAAACCCTAATTTCAAATTCACCTTTTCCCTCCAAAGAATGGCATCCTTTTTCACCCATGAAATATTTCACTTTGTTTTTTCTTTTAAAATAAAATCAATTCTCTCAAATAGGTGTCCCTTTCTTCATCTCAATATTTGACATTTAAAAGATATAACTTATCTCTCCATGATGCCTAGACCCTCAAAGTTCCCCCTTTTTTTTAAAAACAACTTAAAGTTGTACTGCTAGGTAAGGGGTATAATATTAAAATATAATATTATAATGAAAATACTTATCTCTCCAAGAAATATACGCCCAAAGCCAAGAATTGAAGTGCCAGCTGAACCAACTGAAGAAGAGGACCAACTGAACTGAACCCAAACTGTCCACTGCCAAAAATAGAATTTACTAAAAATAGTAAATTCGCGAAGTTGCCCGGAATGCCAAACTGAACACATCACTGCGAAGCTCTCTGAAAACCCAGAAAGAATCCGCAAACAGAATCCCAAACCTCAAGCAACAACCTCCTCAAAACTAGGAAACCCTAATTTCACCATCCACGTAGCCTACGGGTCTCCGGAATAGGCCAACGGTCAACTGAAATGGTCACAGCTGGGAAGGGGACATTACAGTCCGCCCTCCCCAAGATTGCTTGCCCTCAAGCAATCGCAAGTCTGGATGTTGTAGAATCTCCTCATTCTCCCACGTAGCATCCTCCAATGGTAAATTCCTCCACTTCACCAAATACTCTTTGATTGTTCTCCTCCTCAAGGAACGCTCTCTGGAATCAATAATCTCTTCTGGAACCAATGTCAACTGCCCTTCTTCATCCAAAGGAGGTAACTGTGATGAAGCCACAACATTGTGTCCAAGTGCCTTTTTGAGGCGAGACACATGGAAGACATTGTGGACCTTACTACTCGAAGGTAGTTCCAACTCGTAAGCCACTGCTCCTACCTTCCTAACAACTTTGAATGGTCCATAGAAGCGTGGTTTAAGCTTCTCAGCTCCACTCTTCTTAAGTGTGGACTGTCTGTAAGGCTGAAGCCGAAGATATACCATATCACCAACCTCAAATGAGCGCTCAACACGCTGCTGATTAGCGTACATCTTCTGCTGATTTTGTCGCCCCAAATAAAATCAAAGAGACCCAAATAAAATCTGGAAATCGGCAGGAATGGTCGCCCCTCATAAACAGATTGATAGATTCAATACCCAGAATGATAGCATTTTTATTTCATGAGCTGTGAGCAAATCTTACATTCCTCAATGACATTCAGCAACATCAAAATATGACAGAAAATGTAAACTAGAACTCCCAAAATGCAATGACTCAATTGGAAAATGCAATTCAAACCTATTACAAGATAACCTCTCAACTAGTTGCTATCTTTCAAGCAAGAAGATGAGCCCATGCTAGGAGGGATGCTTTCCTCGAAGCGAGTGCCTGAAGACAATTCAGCAGCATAACGGTGTAGTAGACAAAAGATACCAAATGAAGAGCTGAGGCCTGATTAAATAGACAAGAGAGAAACATCTAGAAGCTTCCAGAAGGCGCCCAAACCCTAATTTCAAATTCACCTTTTCCCTCCAAAGAATGGCGTCCTTTTCCACCCATGAAATATTTCACTTTGTATTTTCTTTTTTAAAATAAAATCAATTCTCTCAATAGGCGTCCCTTTCTTCATCTCAATATTTGACATTTAAAAGATATAACTTATCTCTCCATGACGCCTAGACCCTCAAAGTTCCCCTTTTTTAAAACAACTTAAAGTTGTACTGCTAGGCAAGGGGTATAATATTAAAATATAATATTATAATGAAAATACTTATCTCTCCAAGAAATATGCGCCCAAAGCCAAGAATTGAAGTGCCAGCTGAACCAACTGAAGAAGAGGACCAACTGAACTGAACCCAAACTGTCCACTGCCAAAAATAGAATTTACTAAAAATAGTAAATTCGCAAAGTTGCCCGGAATGCCAAACTGAACACATCACTGCGAAGCTCTCTGAAAACCCAGAAAGAATCCGCAAACAGAATCCCGAACCTCAAGCAACAACCTCCTCAAAACCAGGAAACCCTAATTTCACCATCTGCGTAGCCTACGGGTCTCCGGAATAGGCCAACGGTCAACTGAAACGGTCACAGCTAGGAAGGGGACATTACACAAAATTCTTGAAGAGGAAAGCCCATTGAGTTGATGTTGCAGGACCATTGCCAAAAATAGAATTTACTAAAAATAGTAAATTCAGAAAGTTGCTCAAAACGAGATGCATGTACTACCGTTGCGAAGTACTTTGAAAACCTAGAAAGAATCCACAAACTAAATTCCCGAAATCCAAGTGCAAGCTTCTAAAAAAGCTGAAACATCCCCCTAGAAGATAGGAAACCCTAATTTCCGTTTCCGAGTTGCCTACGGGTCTCCGGAATAGGCTAATGACCAACTGCGATGATCACTGTTGAGAAGGGGACATTACACTGTCACTTTATCTTCTGTCGACTTCCAACTATTGGGGCTGAGTGGTGAATATAATATGATTCCTCCTTCAGTATATCCGATGATGAAAGATGGGCTCAATATATACTTGTCTTTAGATGATACCCTTCAGGCTCAATAATTGCTACACACATGATTATTGCATAATCAAGAATAATACGTATATATGTGTATAATCAATTGTAAATAATATCCATCTATATCTTATATGAATATATATAGATAATTGTTTCTATTTGTAAATTTATAATATATATATATATATATATATATATATATATATATAAACATATCTATATATATACTTATAATATTAATTCATCATATTTAAATCCTTAATTCATGTGAGTATTTAAATACAAAATTATTTATCTGTATCCTTAATATATATTTATCAAACTTATTATATGAATTTATAAAATACTTATCTGAATCCCAATCTGCAAAAGCCTCTCTTCCAACTTTGGTTCGATCTGCTGAAACCCTCTTAACTTTCCCAGCCACGATGCTCTGATTTTTAGAGAATATTTTTATAGATGATTTGCTGTTTAGAATATGTTCTTCTGTCCTTATCCACCCGTGTCCAATTGTCTTGGATTGGTCTTCCTTTTTATAAGCCACTCTCCAAAAAGTTATACCTCCCTTGACTAGGGACGTGTCTTTTATGCAACCGCTGCCTTTTTTGGAACTGATTCATAACTAAGATTATGTGTTTTAGCAAACTGAAATTGCTGCATTCTTTGGCATATTCGTTGTGTCTAGGGACTGTTTCATTATTATTTCCTTTGTGATTTATTTTAGCCAACAGATTTATAATTTTATTTATTAGTTTATATTTATTAGATTTATTTATGTAGTTTATGTTTATTAGTTGTTTATTTAATCAATAGATTTCATTATTATTATATGATAATTGTATTATAATATTACTCAAAGTAATTATAATTATAATTTTGAATTGCAATATATATGTATATATTTTTTACGATAATTGTATTAATTATATTCTTGTGAATATTATTTTTATTATTATGATATTTATAATTAAATACTATGATATTTGTATTATAATTATAAGATTATCTATGAATATTATAATTATAATATTTAAATTGTGATTACTCATATTTATATTTTAATATTCATTTGATTTTGTTATTTGTATTTCCTATTTGGTGTTACAATTTCGGGGGACATGACATACTCATGTTTCCCTAGATTTTGCATAGAATACAGTCATATAAATGCATCATATATGCTATTATTCAAATTTTTTGTTCCATTGTATTTTCTACACACATACACAATATGACCTCATAGAACTTTCATAGTTTTTAGAATGAACAAACTACAACTACCTTTTTCAAATTCTGACTTCATCAATCAATCATGAATACTTTTGTCTTCATATCCACTGTCCAATCTGCATTTACTCACTGTCCATTCTCCCTGCATTCAATACATTGAAACTGCAATACATTCCATGCATAAAAACTCCAAAAATCTACTTTCTTCTCAAAACATCGACATACACATCCACCATGCAAAAAAGCAAAAAGAACTCTTCATAATTGGCGCCAACCAAGCAACCACCAATGACTTCACATTTAGAATAGAAACAAAACTGCAAAAGCAATTGACGTTTTGTCTCCCGTCAAGTTCAAACCCTCAAAAACTAACCATTGATAGGTTTGAATAACAACCCTTGGTTTTGATCCTTCCGTCAAATGATCTTTGAAATACAACCTTTGATCATCGTTTTGAATGTATAAAACTACAAACTTAACCTGCTCAACAAGTTATACCAAATGAAGAGGTCAGTAAACAATGATAGCAAACCCTTAAGGTGGTCACTTAAGTTACTAGTGACCGGTGAGTACAAGTCACCTCCAAATTAAGACAAACATTAACCTTGCAGCTTATTTTGCATAAAAACCAAATATTTAGGGTTTTTGAGTCAATATTTCTAACCAAGAAATTGACCCTAAGCACTCAAATGACCTTGAATACTGAGAAAACCAACATCAATACAAGTCTCTGATGCAAGATACAATGTAGAGAACAAATCCACTAATGATCACAAAGAATAACAAACTTTGATACAAAGTTATGGTTTTGATCCTTCAAAGCTTTGATGCTACCTTTTGCCTTGATGCTTGATGCCTTGAACACTATTGAATCAATTGCCTTGATACCTTGAACCTTGTCTATGAACAAGAACCTTTGATAATGATACTATGCCTTGATAAACTTGAAGTACCTTCATGAACAACCTTTGATGCTTTTTGATGCAAAAAGCTTATGCCTTGATAAAGTGATTTTTACTTGAAACAAACCATCAAGAGCTGAATGTAAATGAACAATGAATCATGCCAATGTAACAAACTCATGACATCAACATGTACCTTGAAACAACATGACCAAGAGCAACTCATGAACTAAGACAACAAACTTCCAACACAAAGACACAACTCTTGTAATGTCCCCATTATAGCCCTACACTCTTCTTGAGGATTTAGCCTATTTTCGGAAACTCGTAGGCTAAGCATAATTGAAAATTAGGGTTTCCTATTTTATAGGAAGTTTCAGATGCAATTTTGAGGGCTTGTATGTGTGAGTTTTTGTTGCATGTCTGGTGGAGTCTTTTGGGTTTTCAGAGAGCTTCAGAATGTTGTATCATGCATCTCCATCTAACAAACTTTCCAGGCACTTACTATTTATAGTAAGTCATGTTTACTGCTCAATTGGTGTCCAATTGATGTTTTTGCAAACTTACTATTTAAAGTAGTTTGCTATTTTTGGTAAGTCAATTTATAGCAGATCATTCTAACAGCAGCTCAATCTTTTGTAGTTCAGTGTGGTTGATCAGTTTGGTTTTGTGATGGATTTGAAGCTAACTGTAATGAGCCGGACCAATTTTTTATTTATTTTTCACAATTGATTACAATGCAACATGCACCCGTTAAGGTTAGCACAAACCAAAACGTTGCGGAAAGTAAATCTAACCAGAATGTACACCAGGATCCCGATGTGGGCAAAGTGTGAGCATTGGTCAGAGGATCTATGAAAAGCAAACTGAAGGAACTCTAACCAAGAATGGCGCCGAGTGATGGCGAGCATATGGTCAGAGGATCAATGCAATGCAAACTGAAGGAACTCTAACCAAGAATGGCGCCGAGTGATGCCGAGCATATGGTCAGAGGATCAATGCATGATGACAGAATGTAACCCTAACCAAGAATGGCGCCGATGGATGGCGAGCATATGGTCAGAGGGTCCCTAAACTACTCAACTGAAAGCAAATAGGCGGCAAGCCAGCCTCTTCCACTTATTCCGTGGGAATTACATGTAAATTCAAAATGAAGGGAATGAATTGCTGACAGTACTACTGTTCAGCTTACAGCAAATTAGAGAGCTTGCCAGATATCATAAGAGTAAGAACTTCCAAAGCTATAACAAGATAAGATCCCTCTTCTACAATCACAAACTCTTGAATATCAACCCCTCGCACAACTAATGAACTTCCTTAAATCTGGTATGACTGATTTGACAGATTTAATGCAGAACAGCAACATAATAACTCACAAAATTGTACATATCTCACTCTAAACACATCCTATTGACGAGAAATCAAATGCAGATTACTAAACTGATATAGGCGCCCAAGATGCAATTCCTAAACCACCCAAAACAAGCCTTATTTATTTTGCACAAACTTCGATGCACTTCAAGATGGTACGGCCCAGCTGCAAGGGCGAATTTCCTCTATAAAATCAGAAAGACCCAAATAAAATCTGGAAATTGGCAAGAATGGTCGCCCCACATAAACAGATTGATAGATTCAATACCCAGAATGATAGCATTTTTATTTCATGAGCTGTGAGCAAATCTTACATTCCTCAATGACATTCAGCAACATCAAAATATGATAGAAAATGTAAACTAGAACTCCCAAAATGCAATGACTCAATTGGAAATGCAATTCAAACCTATTACAAGCTAACTTCTCAACTAGTTGCTATCTTTCAAGCAAGAAGATGAGCCCATGCTAGGAGGGATGCTTTCCTCGAAGCGAGTGCCTGAAGATAATTCAGCAGCATAACGGTGTAGTAGACAAAAGATGCCAAATGAAGAGCTGAGGCCTGATTAAATAGACAAGAGAGAAACATCTAGAAGCTTCCAGAAGGCGCCCAAACCCTAATTTCAAATTCACCTTTTCCCTCCAAAGAATGGCGTCCTTTTTCACCCATGAAATATTTCACTTTGTATTTTTCTTTTTAAAATAAAATCAATTCTCTCAATAGGCGTCCCTTTCTTCATCTCAATATTTGACATTTAAAGATATAACTTATCTCTCCATGACGCCTAGACCCTCAAGGTTCCCCTTTTAAAACAACTTAAAGTTGTACTGCTAGGCAAGGGGTATAATATTAAAATATAATATTATAATGAAAATACTTATCTCTCCAAGAAATATGCGCCCAAGGCCAAGAATTGAAGTGCCAGCTGAACCAACTGAAGAAGAGGACCAACTGAACTGAACCCAAACTGTCCACTGCCAAAAATAGAATTTACTAAAAATAGTAAATTCGCGAAGTTGCCCGGAATGCCAAACTGAACACATCACTGCGAAGCTCTCTGAAAACCCAGAAAGAATCCGCAAACAGAATCCCGAACCTCAAGCAACAACCTCCTCAAAACCAGGAAACCCTAATTTCACCATCCGCGTAGCCTACGGGTCTCCGGAATAGGCCAACGGTCAACTGAAACGGTCACAGCTGGGAAGGGGACATTACAGTCCGCCCTCCCCAAGATTGCTTGCCCTCAAGCAATCGCAAGTCTGGATGTTGTAGAATCCCCTCATTCTCCCATGTAGCATCCTCCAATGGTAAATTCCTCCATTTCACCAAATACTCTTTGATTGTTCTCCTCCTCAAGGAACGCTCTCTGGAATCAATAATCTCTTCTGGAACCAATGTCAACTGCCCTTCTTCATCCAAAGGAGGTAACTATGATGAAGCCACAACATTGTGTCCAAGTGCCTTTTTGAGGCGAGACACATGGAAGACATTGTGGACCTTACTACTCGAAGGTAGTTCCAACTCGTAAGCCACCGCTCCTACCTTCCTAACAACTTTGAATGGTCCATAGAAGCGTGGTTTGAGCTTCTCATCTCCACTCTTCTTAAGTGTGGACTGTCTGTAAGGCTGAAGCCGAAGATATACCATATCACCAACCTCAAATGAGCGCTCAACACGCTGCTGATCAGCGTACATCTTCTGCTGATTTTGTGCCATTTGAAGGTTGTCCTTCAAAGATTTCAAAACATCTTGGCTTTGCTGCAACCAATCCTTGGCTTGGGGAGCTCTGCTATCGCCAAACACCAAATCAGCAAAGCTGGGAGCCTCGTAGCCATAGAGGGCCATGAATGGAGACATCTTTATTGACATGTGGAAAGATGAGTTGTAGCAATATTCTCCCATGTGGAGCCATTTCACCCATGCTCTTTGCTGTTCCGAGACATAATTCCTGAGATAGCCCTCCAACCATTTGTTCACAATCTTTGTTTGGCCATCTGTTTGTGGGTGATAGCTAGTGCTTGGAGTAAGCACTGTACCACTCATCCTAAAAATTTTCTGCCAAAAGGTGCTTAGGAACTTGCTATCCCTATCACTCACAATGTTGTTAGGCAACCCATGCAATCTAAACACTTCATGGAAGAACAAATCTGCAACTTGAGCTGCTGAAAATGTGCTAGTGATGGCAAAAAAATGAGCGAACTTGGTCAATCTGTCAACTACAACATAAATGCAGTCTTTGCCTTGAGCCCTAGGCAATCCGGTGATGAAATCCATCGAGATGCTCTCCCATTTTTGGTTTGGAATGGGAAGTGGCTGCAGTAGACCAGCTGGAAGAGAGTGCTCATTTTTGTTCATTTGGCAAGTGCTACACTCCTTGATGTAACGCTGAACATCATCTTTCAACCCCTTCCAAGAGAACCTCTCTCGAATCTGCCTATATGTCTTGAAGTACCCTTGATAACCAGCAAGTGGGATGTCATGAAAAGTCATCAAAATCTTCTTCTTAAGTTTAGAATCCGCCACCAAGAAGATTCTTCCCTTGTAGTGTATCAACCCATCAACTACCTTGTACCTTTCATCATGAAAAGTACCTTCAATAACACTGGTTGCAAACTGATTTTTGGCGTAATCAGCAAGCAACAACTCCTTCCAATCAGCAGTAAGCTCACACAATGAGCTCAAATGGGGCCTTCTGGACAAAGCATCAGCCACAATGTTGTTCTTCCCTTTGACATACTCGATGTCGAAATCGTAAGCTTGAAGCTTACTCACCCACTTCTGCTGTCTTTCATTCAAATCTTTCTGATGCATGAAGTGCTTGAGACTGTTGTGATCAGTCTTGACCACGAATTTGCTCCCTACCAGGTATTGTCTGAACTTGGCTAATGCATGCATGATTGCAAGCATTTCTTTGTCATAGATAGAATAGGTTCTTTCAACCCCCCTTAATTTTCTGCTTTCAAACACGATAGGATGCTTATCCTGCATCAAAACAGCCCCAATACCTTCCCCAGATGCATCACACTGTAACTCGAAGGGTTTGGAGAAATCAGGTATGGCCAATACTGGACAAGAACTCATGATTTTCTTGAACTTATCAAACACACTTTGAGCCTTTTCTGACCACAGGAAAGCCCCCTTTTTAGTGAGGTCAGTAAGAGGAGCAGCACTTTGAGAATAACCCTTTACGAATCTTCTGTAGAAGCCACACAGACCCAAGAATCCCTTCAATTGAGTCAAATTTTTTGGAGGTGGCCAATCTACTATTGCCTTGATCTTTTTAGGATCAACCTTCACCCCATTAGCGCTGATTATATGACCAAGGTAGAGCAGCTCCTTCATCCCAAATTCACATTTGGATTCCTTCGCAAACAAACTTTCTGATCCAAGGATGCTAAGCACTTCCTCCAAGTGCTTGAGGTGTTCTTCCCATGACTTGCTGAAGATGAGAATATCATCAAAGAATATCAACACAAATTTCCTCAATTGTTTCTGGAAAACTCTGTTCATGCAAGACTGAAAAGTGGCGGGAGCATTAGTCAAGCCAAAGGGCATGACTAGGAACTCAAAATGGCCATAGTGGCATCTGAATGCCGTCTTCTCAACATCTGAACCTCTCATCCGGATTTGATAGTAACCCGATCTCAAATCAATTTTTGAGAAGAATTTAGCACCATGTAGCTCATCAATGAGCTCATCGATCCGAGGAATAGGATACCGATTCTTTATTGTGCTTTGATTCAAGGCACGGTAATCCACACACATGCGGATGGTGCCGTCCTTCTTCTTCACCAGAACCACAGCTGAAGCAAAGGGACTCTTGCTAGGGCGAATGAAGCCCATCTCCAGAAGTTCCTTTATGTTCTTCTCAATTTCATCCTTCTGCTTCTTAGGATATCGATACGGAGTTGTGATGACAGGTTTGGCACCTTCTTTGAGCTCAATGACATGCTCAGCTCCTCTTTCAGGTGGTGGCCCAGGAGGTAGATCAGCAAACACCTTACTCCTCTTGGTGAGTATTGACTGAATATCTGGAGGGTATTCCCTCTTTGTCTCAACTGGACTAGCTGGAAGAACCATGCATTCCGCAGCCCACTCCACTTGGTCATGTCTAATCAGCCTCTCCATCCTTTTGAATGAAACTATTCGAGGACCACCATTGGACATTCCTCTCAATACAACCCTCTTGCCATCAGATTGGAACTTGAGCTCCATTGTTTGTAGATTGAGAGAGATTTCACCAAGTGAACGTAACCATTGTATGCCCAAAACTGCATCTGTGTCACCAATAGTAACCACATAGAAGTCATCTTTGACTTCATAGTTCCCCAACTGCAAAGACATGTTAGGAACTCTTCGGGTGCAAGAAATATGGAACCCATCAGCCACCATGACTTTGAAGCCTTCAAATTCTTCGGTTTTGAGACCTCTCTTTGCAACCACACCTTCATCAATGAAGTTATGCGTCGCACCAGTATCGATTAATGCCACGATACGATGACCTCCAACTCCCCCACGAACCTTGAAAGATTCGTTCTTTTGGAAACTAGAGAGTTGGGCAATAGGGCCCCCAACTCCTTGCTCATGATCGGACTCTTCTGTGGCTCTTTCATCTTCGCTGTCCCCAAAATAAGACTGCTGATCTGACATATCAGATGCTGATTCATAATCAGAATAGGTTCCCATTTGATTATAACGCCCTCTTCCAGGACATCTATGGCCCTTAGTCCAAGGCTCTAAACATGTGTAACACTTGCCCTCTTTTCTGAGCTGTTCACGTTGCTCTTCAGTCAACTTAGGTGGGAACTTCTTGTGCTGATTAGAAGAATGTCTCTTATCCTTCTTATGGCCAAAAGGCTTAGGTGGAAATTTAGGCCTAGGGGCTGATAACTCCATACTACGAGCCTTCTTGATTGCCTCGTCAAGACTTGGTGGATCGAAAGCTTTCACCCACCCTTTCAAGGGTTCAACCAACCCTTCGGAAAACAAAACAACCAATCTTCTTTCGGTGATGTTGGGCACCATCACAGAGAGTCTCTGGAAATCAGCAATGTAAGAATCCAAGGAGCCATGCTGCTTCAGTTGTGCAAGCTCACGAAATCTTACTTCAGGGTCCTTAGTGTCGAACCTTTCAATCAGTTTGTTGGTGAATTCCCCATAGGTTCGAATGAGGTTATGGCCAAGTGTGACCAAACCATGGTACCACCACTCATGAGCAGCTCCCTCTAAATGAAGTGTTGCAAACTTGATGGCATCTTCTTCTGGAATGGGAAGAAGTGAAAGGTAGTTGTCTAACTTCTGAACCCACGATCTTGCTGAACACTTATCACTTCCATCGAAGTGAGCCAATGTTACCTTCCCCAAGGCTTGATGAAAATCAGTTCTAGGAGCCATATAAGCTCGATTATCAACTCTTCCTCCATGTCTTCTGTTTCTCTGATTCAAGAATTGATCAAAGGACCATTGGTCTCTAAGATCAGGAGGTAGGGTAGCATACTCCATGTAGGCCTGCCTGGCATCGTCTACCAAAGGAATGGTAGCTTCAACTTGCTGTTCTTCCCTCGGAGTGAATGTAGGAAAGAGCGGTCTAGAGGCTGATCCACTAGAGATGGCATCATGCTGTCCAATGGTTCTATTGCCTCCATTACCATTGTTCCCATTATTCCCGTTGTTTCCATTGACTCCACTGCTTTCTCCTGTAGCATGGTTTTGATTCGGAGTATGGTTCTGAGAAGTTTGCTGGTCCATCTGAGCAAGTAACCGAGACATCATCTCAATCATTCCATCAAACTTTTTTTCCATCCTTCTCCTCCATGGCCTGCCTAAGATTGTCTAACATGTTCTCAACTGTTTTACCCTTATCCACTGCTGTTTCTGTTTCTCTCAAGGCTTCTGAGAGAGTATCTGCTTTTGGCACTGGTGGAAGCTGTGTCTGTTGTCTTCTGGACTGACCTCTGGTGTAGTATCTGCAATCACTGTCACTCATCTGACCACTGAATCACTGTTGGGCACAGGTTGGCAGAATCATGGCTCTGATACCACTGTAATGAGCTGGACCAATTTTTTTTTTATTTTTCACAATTGATTACAATGCAACATGCACCCGTTAAGGTTAGCACAAACCAAAACGTTGCGGAAAGTAACTCTAACCAGAATGTACACCAGGATCTCGATGTGGGCAAGGTGTGAGCATTGGTCAGAGGATCTATGAAAAGCAAACTGAAGGAACTCTAACCAAGAATGGCGCCGAGTGATGGCGAGCATATGGTCAGAGGATCAATGCAATGCAAACTGAAGGAACTCTAACCAAGAATGGCGCCGAGTGATGGCGAGCATATGGTCAGAGGATCAATGCATGATGACAGAATGTAACCCTAACCAAGAATGGCGCCGATGGATGGCGAGCATATGGTCAGAGGGTCCCTAAACTACTCAACTGAAAGCAAATAGGCGGCAAGCCAGCCTCTTCCACTTATTCCGTGGGAATTACATGTAAATTCAAAATGAAGGGAATGAATTGCTGACAGTACTACTATTCAGCTTACAACAAATTAGAGAGCTTGCTAGATATCATAAGAGTAAGAACTTCCAAAGCTATAACAAGATAAGATCCCTCTTCTACAATCACAAACTCTTGTAATATCAACCCCTCGCACAACTAATGAACTTCCTTAAATCTGGTATGACTGATTTGACAGATTTAATGCAGAACAGCAACATAATAACTCACAAAATTGTACATATCTCACTCTAAACACATCCTATTGACGAGAAATCAAATGCAGATTACTAAACTGATATAGGCGCCCAAGATGCAATTCCTAAACCACCCAAAACAAGCCTTATTTATTTTGCACAAACTTCGATGCACTTCAAGATGGTACGGCCCAGCTGCAAGGGCGAATTTCCTCTATAAAATCAGAAAGACCCAAATAAAATCTGGAAATTGGCAAGAATGGTCGCCCCACATAAACAGATTGATAGATTCAATACCCAGAATGATAGCATTTTTATTTCATGAGCTGCGAGCAAATCTTACATTCCTCAATGACATTCAGCAACATCAAAATATGACAGAAAATGTAAACTAGAACTCCCAAAATGCAATGACTCAATTGGAAATGCAATTCAAACCTATTACAAGCTAACTTCTCAACTAGTTGCTATCTTTCAAGCAAGAAGATGAGCCCATGCTAGGAGGGATGCTTTCCTCGAAGCGAGTGCCTGAAGACAATTCAGCAGCATAACGGTGTAGTAGACAAAAGATGCCAAATGAAGAGCTGAGGCCTGATTAAATAGACAAGAGAGAAACATCTAGAAGCTTCCAGAAGGCGCCCAAACCCTAATTTCAAATTCACCTTTTCCCTCCAAAGAATGGCGTCCTTTTTCACCCATGAAATATTTCACTTTGTATTTTTCTTTTTAAAATAAAATCAATTCTCTCAATAGGCGTCCCTTTCTTCATCTCAATATTTGACATTTAAAGATATAACTTATCTCTCCATGACGCCTAGACCCTCAAGGTTCCCCTTTTAAAACAACTTAAAGTTGTACTGCTAGGCAAGGGGTATAATATTAAAATATAATATTATAATGAAAATACTTATCTCTCCAAGAATTATGCGCCCAAGGCCAAGAATTGAAGTGCTAGCTGAACCAACTGAAGAAGAGGACCAACTGAACTGAACCCAAATTGTCCACTGCCAAAAATAGAATTTACTAAAAATAGTAAATTTGCGAAGTTGCCCGGAATGCCAAACTGAACACATCATTGCGAAGCTCTCTGAAAACCCAGAAAGAATCCGCAAACAGAATCCCGAACCTCAAGCAACAACCTCCTCAAAACTAGGAAACCCTAATTTCACCATCCGCGTAGCCTACGGGTCTCCGGAATAGGCCAACGGTCAACTGAAACGGTCACAGCTGGGAAGGGGACATTACACTAACTTACTATTTTTGGCATTGGAATCATCAATAGTTATGCTTAGGTCATCATTCTATTTTTGGCAGAATCAGTTTGAGCATTGGTTTTGGTTTTGGTTTCTATCCCTCCTTGGACTGAGTCCCAGACTTAGTAAATTTTCATGTCTTGAAGTTGTAACCCATGAGTAGGCTTGATGACTTCAAGTTGTTTTAAAAGAGGGGACATAAAGGGGTCGACTATTTTAGCATTTAATGTTTATTGTGCAACTTAAAATTGGACGCCAAAAAGGGAGATGAATAATATTTCATTAAATTTAAAATAAAGTGAATGTTAAGGGGTGGCATCCCTTGGAGGAATTGGAACAGTTTCTTGTTGGGAGTTATAGATTGCTTCATTTTCCAATTGAAGCTTATATATTGGTGCCTTGGTCATTGTTTCTCATGCTTGAATTTTGAAAGTAAAGTTATGCTGTTGGACTGAATCCAGAACCTGGCTAAGGGGAAGCTTAGCAAATTCAATCCATCCTTCGAGCCTGAAACTATGGCTTCCTAGGTGGTTATATGAGACTGTACTTCACACAGAGGTGTAGATGGAGCTTCAATTCTGATGTTACCAAACAGGTTGCTGATGTATAGCCTATTTTTGAGTTGCTGGTTCACCATGGCTCAAGCAAATTTTTGTTCATTGCTTCGTTAGCGAATTTAATTTCATTCTGGGTATTCGCTCATGCTGTTTCTCTGTGAAGGGCGACCCTTTGGGAGAGTTTTTAGATTTTATCTTTGAGTTTCTAATTTTTGGGAGAAGGTCGACCCTTCTTGGAGGTCGTACCGCTCTTCCTGACTACTGTGGGATTTGTGCCACTCTATGATTTTTGTTTTTGG
Source organism: Sequoiadendron giganteum (assembly GCA_007115665.2). NCBI lineage: Eukaryota > Viridiplantae > Streptophyta > Pinopsida > Cupressales > Cupressaceae > Sequoiadendron > Sequoiadendron giganteum. Next base: position 35,526,489 of record CM021109.1, on the reverse strand, counting down.
CTCGAGTTCTTCTTGTAGGTTGGATGCCTAGCTCTTAGCTATGATTTGGTTGTGGTTTGAGAGCTTTCCGAGCTGATTAAGAGGAGATACGTCTATTTATGTGAGTATTAATGTTGCTGGTTTGATTTTCTGTTAATGTTGCTTCTGATCAGATTTGCATAATTTCATCATATTACTGGTTCATGCTTCATTTCTATATCATTGTAACATTGTAATTGTTAGACAATTATTACTCTAACTTTAAGTGGTTTTGGAAGCATATCTCTATTGTTTGCAGCTGTAATTCATTGTTTGTAAAGCTAATTAGTAGTACTAACAGCTATTGTTTATATTGTTGCAATTTTAGTTTATTTTTATACTCCCACAATTGAGTGGTTGAGTTCAATAAATCATCTTTCATTATTGTTGTGTTCCCCCCACGAAATAAGTGGTAGTGAGGAATAAATACCCCCCACTGTTCAAGTGGAAGCGTAGTTACATGGCTGGCTTGCCACCTTGATAATTTGTAATAATCTCACCCACTGAATAAGTGGAGTATTCCCACTGCTTGTGGATGTCTGCTGAAGTAGATGAATGTACTTTTTAGTTCAGATTATTTCTAACGATCCCCAAACCATATGCTATCACCTCGCCCATACTAGGATTTTGGTGAACATTCTTGGTGAGGGTTACTTTGCAAGCTGATTTGTATTTGGAGCTAACACTAATCAATGGCTTGATGCTAGTTTGTTGTGTTAAAAAAAATAAAAAATTAAGGTGGAACATTACAACTCTGTGAACATCAACCCACTAATTGCCTTAAAGATCAAGAAGCATCTTTGCATATTATGAAGCAACCTCTAAAGCAATACTCTCAGATCCAAGATGGACATCATGAATACAAGTTTTAGATGAGGGTCCTATCAAAACTTCCAATCCTCAACTCCTAAAGCACAAGATGACATGATGATCAACTCCTCAACTTAAGACCAACTTTTGACATCAATGACAAACACATCAACACCAGCTAGCTAGGGGCGCCTAGGGTTTTGGGAGGTAAAAATAAGTTTCTAGGGTTTGCAAAATCAGTCATCTATTCCAGAATTCTTCAAGCTTTCTAATGGATATCTCATCCAGACCATCAAATTCATTAGTTGTTGGCAATTTCAAATCGAATGAAGACGAAGACATGAGGAACAAAAAAAGATGAACTAGAAAGTTGAAAAGCTTCGAAAAATGACTAACTCTGGAGGAGTTGGGTGTCCCAACTAGCTAGGGGCACCTAAGATTTTGAGAGCTCGGTGTTTTTAGAAGATGAAGCCTCCAAAAAATTCTTCTCAGATTTGATCAAGCTTCGCGACAAGTCCATTAGTCAGTTTTTAGGATTCACTAGATGTTCGAAATTGAGGATCGAAGAAATGCATTTTATCAAAAGAAAGTTGAAAATGTCAAAAAAAATGGTTAAGTCTGGGATGCTTGGGTGCCCTAGCTGCCCAGGGGCGCCCAAGCTTTTGAGCCCCTAAAATCAATTTTTAGGATTCATAGCTTCCAAGAGATCTTTCTCAAAATTCTTCAAGCTATGCAACGAATCTGTTAGCCAGTTCACCAGATCTATCAAACATTCAGAAATGAAGATCAAACTGAGGTAAAAAAGAACAAGCAAAATTGAAAATCTTGAAAAAATATTCTAACTCTAGAGAGGAAAAGCGCCCCTGGACAAGAAGGGCACCTAAGGTTCAATTCCTTAGAATTTTTTCAAATTTTGTCATTCATCATTCTAAAGGTGTCCACATTCGACGTTTCCGTCTCCAGATTGGCTTCAAAATTTTAAAGCTTGGAGAATAAAGTGCTTTTTCATATCCAACTCCATTTAAGAAGAATTTTGGCATTTATTATTCTTTCTTTGCAGGTTGGCATCCAAAGAAAACATATATCTTTTTCTTCTCATTAAGATTTTGAGGCTCAAACAGAGTGCTTTTTCAGTTTTCTTCATGGATTCGAGATTGACAAGAACAGAGGCATGCTTTTTCATTATCCATTCTTCTAGAACATCACATTTCAGAAATAGGTGAACTTTTTCAGTTTTCATCGATCTGGTTCCACTTGCTTTTTACTCCTCTTGAAGATTGGAAAATTTATATTTCCAAAAATTTGCTTTTTCGGCATTTTTTGAGAAGCCCTCAGCTTTTTCAGAATCTGACGAACTGGGTCTCTTCAGAATGCGATTGTCTACAAAACCCAGACCTCAACTTTTTTCGGCAATTTGCTTTTTGGAGAAAAATCAACACCTTTTTGGGGCAGCGAAGATTTCCAAGAATAGAACTAAGAAACAACAGTTAACTTGATGCCTTTTCCAAGTTAAACTTGCTATCGTCATTCATGCTTATCTATTCTTTGTGAAATGGAAAATCAAATGTAATAGTTGGAACTTTCCCTGTGTTTTGTTTAGCAGGTTGTTAGTTAGTTGTCTTAGTTTTAGAAATAAAGCTTGTGAGTTGGCAAGTCTTGTTGTAAAAGCAAGGAGATTTTAGGGTTCCCTACTCCTCGCTTGTGTATAAATAAGGGCATCCTTGCCCATTTTTCTTTAACCGTTATTGTGATAACAAATTTCTGAACCTACTTGTGCTTGCAAGTTGTTATTCAGTGTCTGTTCACTTAGTGTAAGAGCAAGCTTGCATGCCTAACTTTTGCTGCAAGTTATTGTTCAATTCATGTGTAATTTGTGTCAAGTGTATTTTGGTTTGATCGCAAAACTGTAAGCCTATTATTACTACAATCCTATTGTCCTAGAAGTGTAATCATTATTAGAAATTTGAGAAAGGAAATCTTATGCTTACTTTGCTCTAATCTATTGTCTCAGGTTTTGTTTTATGTGTTTCACTTATATAATCTTTATTTCAGCTTGCATTTAAAAGTACAATGAATCTTAAGGTGTGCATTGGAAGTGAGTTTATGTGAGTTTTTGTGTTGAATCATTCCTTGTTTACTTCTAACTCTCAAGCTCTAAGTTTACTTGAGTTGCTAGAAGTGTCATTAGAGCAGGCCTAGTTGTAGTTGAAGTTCTAGAAAAGCAAAAACCTCAACTATGACGCAAAGAGTTTTATAACCTTGTGCTCTTAACTAAGAACAAAAATATTGGCAAATAGTTTAGTTTACTTTCTTTAAGCATCATCAACAAAGAGGGAGCTTCCCTTCCTAATTTGAAGAGCAATTTATTTGTGCATAGCTATCTGTTTCTAATCCGCATTCCAGAGATGTGAATTGAAATTCCAACACAACCAAGTGGGCAATAGTGCAGGTAATGAAAAAAATTAGATCAACAATAGAACTCCAAATCATCATGCTCCTACAACTAGTTCTAGACTCATGATAACTATTTTCCCTCCTAGAGTGGAACAACAAGAAGGTAATGAACCTACATTGGTAGAGTTGCAAGATCAGTTTTTCCAAGATTGGATAGATGGAGGATTGCAAACACATATGTCCCTAAAAGACTACATGGACCTAAGAAAGAAGCATTTACCCAATAGGGGTAATAGAGACCATAACAATGACCTAAGGAGGAAAATTGGTAAGCTTAGCTTGCCATATTTTAATGGGTCAGGGAAGACCACAACATGGGCATGGGTTCAAAAGGTTTACACCTTCTTTCAACTCAACCCCATGCCATAAAGTGAAGCAATCAAGTATGCTACCTTACATCTAGATGGGGTGGCTCAATGAATGGTGGTACCATGGCATGATCACTTTGGGCCATGAAAAAATTACTTCATATGTGGAATTCACAAACAAACTAATAGAGAGATTTGACAACAAGGGTCCCAAACTCCACTTCAAAGAATCAACACAACTTAAGCAAAGTGGAACAATTGATGAATATATTGCAGACTTCCAAAACTTTTTGTGTTGATCACTAACATTTCCAAAAGAAAGTTGGTTGTTCTATTTATAGATGGCCTAATGGAGCCTCTAAGGGGTTGGGTCAAAGCCCTCAACCCTAGTACACTTAAAAAATAAATTAAGAAGGCTAGGGATATGGAATCAAGTGCAACAAATGACAAAATGCCATCAAAGGGATCATCATTCCAAAAAGACAAAGCAAAACAACCCTTCTCAAAGGAATGGCCAAAAAGAAACAAAATGGATGAAGAAACTAGACAAGAGTTAAGAAGGAAGAATATTTTTTTAACTTGCAATGAACCTTGGGCACTAGGACATAGATGCCTTGGTAAGGGGAAGGTTCATTATATCGAAATTTTGAAGGCTGCCTCCCTTTTGGATGAAGAATCGGGAATTATCCTCATCTCATAAGTTGTAAGAATACCATGTAACTCATCTACTGTCAACTTGTCAAGGTCCTTGATCTCCTCAATAGCTGAAACCTTTGCATCAAAACGCAAAGGAAGAGATCTTAATATATTTTGAACAATAGTGGATTCCTCGATCTTTTCTCCTAAGCCTTTGATTGTGTTGAAAATTTCATCTACACGTAGAAGATATGCAACAACATTCTCATCTTCTTGCATATTAAGACTTTCAAAATGTCTCCTGTGGATTTGAAGCTTTTCTTTCTTGAATTTGTCATCTCCTTCATAGGTTTTTTGAAGTTTGTCCCAAATTTCTTGAGCTGTCTCATAGTGCATGGCCTTAACAAATTCAAATTCTACCAAACCACAAAGGATGGCATTCATCGCTTTGGAATTGTCTTCAAAAGATTACTTTCCATCTGCATCCATTGGAGGAGTTGCTGAAATTGTATATCCATTTGTCACACTTCGCCATATATCAAAACCAAGAGACATCAAATAAGTACACATACGAATTCTCCAAAGGGCATAGTTTGAACCATCAAAGAATGGAGCTCTGTTTGTGGCAAGACCTTCATGTGAACCCATGTGTGCTAGTAGGACCTACCTCCAAGCGATTAAAAGTTCAATTCGAAGGAACCCTGCTCTGATACCAATTGAAGAGAACATATAAAATACTAAGAGGGGGGTAGGGTGAATTAGTATTTTAAGTTTTTAAAACTTGAAACCATCAGAATCAACAATGAAAACAGTAAGAGCAAGCATAAGACAAGATGAACACAGATTTCACATGGAAAACCCTTTCGAGTAAAAAACCACAGTAGAACTATGTTCATATTCACTTCAAATGGGCACCAACCCAAGAAACTACAATCTCCAAATTACAAAAGTGAGCACCAACTCACTGGAAGCACCAACTTCGAACAACTAAAGCACCAACTCACTGAATGGAATGAATGTCATGCAAAATGTAAAATGTCTTAGGTTTGAAATGCCAAATGCTATTGAAAATCACTTCTAAACACCAACGCTGTCAAAGTAATAAATTCCACGCATGTATACAAGGTGTTCATTGTGACACTTCACCCATAAACTGCAATTAGCTTCACCTAGATAAATCATGAACACTAGACTCCAACTTCTCATTGTCAAATATCACCAAAACAATGATTGTAGTTCATAATCAACACATTCCATGTGTAAATGACTCAGAAAACTTCAGATAAACTCTGCCAATCAACATATATCAGATTCACCACAACTAGAATCAACACTCATTAATCTATATACTCCTTAAACAAAATATGAGGATAGTTCATACCTGAATAGAGCACTTCTCAATACTAACTCAACTCAGAAACAATGCAAAGCAACTTAAGCAATAGCATAATCAATGTCCATGTCTTGCAGAGAAAGTAAACCGGAATGAATAAATGTAGAAGCTTCATGTCTCCTGCATATAGCAGCTAAGGAATAACATACTGATAAATGCCCCGCGTCTCCTCAAGAACACATATACAAAGTATGTCTCATGGCTCCCACCATATTAAGTGATGGATTCCGAACACATGAATCCCACCATACTCGACCAAAAAGAATAGCATGTCTCAATCAAAAATGGTATATCTTAGGATCTCTCAAAAGAAAACATTAGTCAATGACGGATACAATATTGAAGAAAAAAATAACACCCAATGCAGCCCCTACGCAAAGAGTGAGTAGTAATGGAAATAGCAATAATGTTTTAAGATAGCCACAACCTCGTTAATGAATGCAGTTGTTACACATAAGAAGCGACAAGAATTTTCTTAGGCAATCATAGAGAATTTAAAAAAAAGAAAAGAATTGAGCCTATTTGTTGATCACTGGCTGTCCCAACACATATATCACATTTCTGATGCTCAAGACTCCACAAAATACGAAAGAATAATTTCTGCCCCACATCACACGACCCGCACTAGAAATCAAGGTTATACTACACGATTCCAAGAAGGGTGACTCTAAAAAATGAATGTAAAAACATTACACAAGGAATACAACAAGGAGACTTAAGACACATCATACAAGAGTTGACTGGAGCCATCGCAAGAAATAAAGGTCTGAAACTGTTACAAATGATAGACATGACAGAGGATTCAATCTGCAGTCATGACAAATTTTCAAGACTTGAATATACACGCACCCATGATTTTGACCATTCTTGAAAAATACAAATGCAAACTATATTTATCATTTTCCATCGCTTCCACTTCCATATGATTGACCAAGAATATATGACAGTGCTACCATCCAATGATAATACTCCAAAATGGGTGGCGGAAGAAATTGAAAACACCTGAAGGCACGACTCCATGAATATAGAAGCAAGGCACAACCCCATGAATATAGAAGTCGTAATACAAAATAGTAATACAAAATAGACAAGTCAAAGAAGAAATGAACTAGATACTCAAGCCGCCATTCTTCATTGCATAGACATTACAAATCTGTAGAGTCAACCCTTTTGACAAGTCAAGGGTGACATGGCACAAAGAAACAGATTTGCTGACACATAAAAAAGCTGGCTGAAAAATGCTGACTCAAAAAACTGCCACAGTGCTGACTCAAACACTTCAACTACTTTGACATCAATGACAAAATGTTTCAACACCTTGTATATCAAAAAAACCTAACATGAGTTGAAGCAACACAAATGTTTTCTTCGTGTCTCATGCTACACTTAGAGCATAACCATCTTTAGAGAGTACCAATTGGAAAAACACTATTTGCAAGAATACCAAAAATTGAGAATTTCTAGTACTATTCTAGTGTATCATTCAATGATGCTAGGTTTACATACTAGCAAGGAATGGTGGAAGTAATTGTAGTTTTTGGTCTTGGCTTAAAAGCACCCTCAAACAAGACTTTGAGGTATGATATGTTGTGAGATGATGTTCAAGCTCTAAGCAATGTCCTTGACAAACATTGTAAGGAGTGGGCTAGTACAAGGTTCACAATCATTTTGAATAGATGAATGCATAGGAGAAAGCATGCTCTAATTAAATTCCTTGTGGCATTAGAAATTCAATTTTTTTTTTCTAAAATCTATGAATGCATCAAGCCAAATCAAATTAGTGCCTGCACTTTATCTCTCTTTGATGAGGCAATTGTTGAGGTGGCGCCACAACATTGGTCCAATTTATCACAAACAATGCTACTGGTTGTGTGGCCACTTGGAGACTTTTGATGAAGTATCCCATGTTGTTTTGAAGTTCATGCACGGTGCATTGTCTCAATTTAAACTTGGAAAATATTGGAAAAATTCCATGGATTAGATATGTACTAGCAAGGGGGTAAACCACTACCATATTTATCTTCAATCATACCAAGGTGCTGAGTATGCAAATTTTCACACATGGAAAGGAACTTCTTAACCCAAGGGTGACATGATTTGCTACCCGCTTCTTCGCATTGCAAACCTTATGTGCACAAAAGATGAACCTGAAACAAATGTTTGTTTCAACTAAGTGAGTTGAGTCTAGCTTTGCTAATCAATTGGATTTCAAGATAGTTGCCACATTTTGTAATTAGTTTTTGGTTGGATGCACAAAAAATTGTACAAATTTCAAATCTGTTAGTCAAATTTTTCAAACTAGTTTATGGAAAAATATCCCCGTGGTTTATTTCTATGAGGCCATTGATAGGGCCAAGAGGTTGTTAGGGCCAAGATGCACAATGACATGGAGAAGTTTGACATGCCCATATAAGACATCATTAATGACAAATGGCATCAACAAAAGCATTACCACCTCTATGTCACTTGATACTATCTAAATCCAAAATGTTTTATAGCAAGTCCTTCAAAGATGATGCAAAGGTAAAAAGGGCCTCTTGCATGAGAGATTTCTCCTTAATTCAAAGTGATAGGAAATATAATGGGAAGTTATTACAAAGTTTCCTATATACCAGCAAGAAAAAGGATTTTTATCCAATGCATGTTACGTAGACTCTAGGAAGACCTTGAAACCAGGTATTTGTAGTAAGATTTTGCCTTTTTCTCTCTTTAAAAGTTCAAGGTTTGAACTTCAAAATGCATTATAGCTATTAAACAGATCATACAATATTGATAAATTTTGGTTTTTTTCAAGGCAATGGTAGGAATTTTTGCTTAAGTAAAATCCCTATGATGGATAACAACATGCATATTAAGTCAAACCTATAGTTCTTTTGCTTGTGATAGCTTTTGGAGTGTGTTTAAATGCATACACTACAAAGAAACATATCCATTTGATAGAATCAGGTGAATGATTTTGTGTTTTCTCACCACAACCTCCACCTTATGTGCAAGAAAAATTGAGGTAAAAAAAACTTACTAAGTTAAACTATTAAATTCTAATCATTGCAGCAACTTGAAAATTTGAAATCAATTTGAATTTGTTGCATCATGTGTATACTCATATCCTATACATAATGAACATATGCCTTGAATTTATTAAAACAGGTGTTGGAATTATAATCTCAACTACTTCATTAATTTCTCCATCTAGACTTGTCTTCTCAGTATCCACCATATCAGCCTCCTATCAACATTGGATCTTAGTCAATCTTAGTATTAAAGATGAACAGTGAAATCAGATCTTCCAAGGATTCGAATAGATTTGATATTAATGCCTCCAACCAATTTGCTGTTAACATTAGTGAAATATACTCTCTCAATTTTTTTATTTTTAAATGAACATTTACAATGTAACCAAGCACCCGTTAAGGTTAGCATAACCCAAAACGTTGCATGAAAGAACTCTAACCAAGAATGCGCCCTAAAACCACTTAAGGAGGAGGTGCGGGCATATGGTCAAAGGATCCCTAGGATCTACTGAATCAAATATTACAATAATTACACTGAAAGAGAGAGATTAAACTCGACACCAAGAATGTGCACTCAAGATCCTTTGACAGGCGAGGTGCTAACATATGGTGGAGTACTAATGCTGAAATTGAAATGAAATAGGCGGATAACCAGCCATGAGAAACTTTCCACACTACCACCAAACAATGAGGGGAAAAAGATTACAATTCAAAACTAATTCATCCGTTGTGGCGGGCATCCACTCAACAGTGGGAATTCTCCACTTTACAGTGGGTGAGAAAGAGAGATACAAATGTTTATTCTCCACACTAGTGGTAAACCAGCCAGGGGTTAAAGTGTTTGCATTAGGAAATCACAAGTAAATGCAGTAAGAACAATGATTGGATTAGTACTACTAAATCTCAACCTTACAATGAAATAAATCTGCATTTTCCATGTGTTACAATAATATAATCAATGTAAACTTCTGAAGAATGTTTATTACAATATATAATCTTCTCAATCGCCAAGATATAAGCCAAAATCTGAATGTTTAACAATCTCCGAATGATGTAAAATAAACTGCAGAAGTATTCTAAGAGGTAGATCTCCAACCCACAAACGTTAAAGCTGTTAATGATTTCCACCTACAACCATGACTGAATCAGCAACAGTAAAATTTGTAACTTTGCCAAGAGGGTCGCCCTTAGCCTAGGAATAGATTGCTTCAATGCCCAGAAGCAAATTAAATTCATACAAAAAGCTGTATATAAAAATCTCCTTCAACCAAACAATAACCAGCAACTTGAAAACTAGAAATATCTCACCAAAACTCCACAGTAATGCTCAATATGTACTTCTGGATGAAGCACACTCTCAATCCATCATCTAGGGAACCATAGTTTCAGGCCCGAAGAGTGGAATACAATTGCTAAGCTTTCCCTTAGCCGGATTCTAGATTTCAAACCAACAACATAACTTTGCTTTCCAAAACATAACATAATCAGCTCTCCACATTGCAGCAATATATAAGTTTCAATGGGCAAATGAAACACTTTGAATTCCAAGAAGTTGAATCACTTCAACTTCCCAAGGGATGCCACCTTCAACCATTCACTTTATTGTGAAATAATAAAACACTATTTCCCTTCCCTTTAGGCGTCCATTTCTATTTGCAACAATAAAGCATTTAATAAATCATTAAATGCTCAACATGACCCCTTAATGTCCCCTCTTTAAAACAACATGAAGTTACCTCTCCTAGGTGTGGGGGTACAACTTAAAAACATGAAATTGACTAAGTATAACACTTAGTCCAAGGAGATAACCAAAACCAATGCCAATACTAAAACTGAAGGATTACCACCAATAGCATGATGACCTGAGCTGAACTATAGATGATGATACTGCCAAGATTAGACTTACTAAAAATAGCCACTGCCAAAAATAGTAAGTTCACTTCAACTCAATAGAAAGCCAAACTGAACTGCAAAAGATTGAGTTGCTGCTAGAGTGATACTACTATAAATATACTTACCAAAAATGGCATATTGCTATAAATAGTAAGTTTGCCAAAATCACATCTGTATGCCAATTGAGCAGTATCATGACTTACTATAAATAGTAAGTGTTTCCAAATATCTTTTAAGCACAAACCAGGCAACCAACATGACTTACTAAAAATAGTAAGTGCCCAGAAAAGATGTCAGATTCAGATGCAAGTTACCTCATCTTGAAACTCTTCAAAAACCTAGAAAACTCCACTAGACATGAGTCAAAAAAACACACATGCAAGCCCTCAAAACTGCATCTGCAACCTCCTATAAAATAGGAAACCCTAATTTCCATTCTTCTTAGCCTACGATTTTCCGAAAATAGGCTAAATCCAATTGTAGAGCGTAGGGCTAAATCGGAGACATTACAATTAGCTATTGTCACACATTTTCTGAGTGCAATGAAATATATTATTTTATGTATTGCTACCTCTCCTCTGTTGAAGCTTAGGTCTCTATATATTGTAAAGTCTGCATTGTTGAAACTGAAAGTACTCCCAAATGGAGTCCAGCTCCGTAGAGCTGTAAGGAAATGAATGGCTGTATCTTTTTCAAGGAGCAGAAGCTCCAACAAGATTCAGGTTTTGTATGTTAATGTCTATATGAATGAGCAACAACTTGTAAGGTGTTTGGAAGAATTAATCTGATGTTTATGTTTTTGTATTTGCTATAGCAACAATATAAGGTCTATAATGGTGTTTAATTAAATGAGTTGAAATCTATTTTCTGTTTTTGTTTTTTTGTTATCCTCCCCCTCTTCAATCCTACAAACTAGTATCAGAGTCGTAGGGTGTTAAGGAAGTTGTCGCTGCATAGAAATGAAAGATAACAAATCTGGTATTTGTTGCAGCCCCCAAAGGAAAATTGTTTGAAAGCCACCAATGTTGAAGTCGCTGCAAACTAGTAGCTTATGGAGAGAGCTGTCGTTGTTCCAAGCAGAAGAGACCGCAGCTCAGAGAGAAAAGGTCGTTGGTTGGAGAACGCAGATGCTAAGGAAATTGCTGTAAAGGTATTTGAAGATCGGTGGTTGAAGTTGTTAGTTGCAACCTTTTGGAAGTTGCCAATTGGAAGAGACTGAAGCAGATATAAAGGAAGCACTGGCATATATTGGTTGTTGTTTTAGCAAGGAGGAGTCCACCAAAGCAAGGAGTCACAGCCAAAGGAATCCGTCCAGGAAGATTGTGGAAAAGGAGTGTGAAGCCGTTGATCTAAGGCAAAGACAAAGGATTGTTGCGAATTGCTGCATTTTGGAGAAGGGATAAAGCCACAGCTGAAAGTAGAGATCACTGATTGTTGTTTCTTTTTGAGAAGTATGATCATGAAAGTGTTTGCAAGTTCTGTTGAAAGGAGTTGTTGTTGAAAGGAGGCCTGCAAGTGTTTTATAAAGCCCATCCACATCGCAGATCTGAAGAACTAGTCAAACAAGGTGTCGATTTAAGGAGTAAACCCGCCACATCAAAAAAGAGATCACAAAGTCAACCTATGGCATGATTGCAATGCTAGAATCTTCAAAAAAGAGGCAAAGATGAAGATAGAGGTGAAGAAAAGAAAGACGACAAGAGAAAGCAAGGATAAAGTGAAGACAAGTAAAGAAGACAAGGCAAAGACAAATGAAAATAAAGAGGAAAAAGACCAAGGCATATTTCATTTTTGTTTTGTGGTACAAGAGAAGATGATGCAATGTGTTTCCAAGGGACTTGGAACTTTTTGTTGGTTGGTTGTATGGTGCAGGAGCACCCAGGTCATGAAATGCCTTCAAAAGGCTAATATGTTAAATTTATATCCATTCAAGTCAAAATTAGTGTGTCAAGGCCATGAAAAGCCTAATTTGAATGTATTCAAGTCATGGAATGAGTCACTAGGAGGTGGAAAAATGCAAATAATGCAATGTTGTTGTCAAAATGTAATTATGCAAACAAAGTGCACAAATTAGGAAATCAAGAGGCAAAAGGTAGTTTGAACCGAAATGGAAGTTGGTAAGTCGGTTGCAAGGAGGAAAAAACTATTAAAAGCTTGAAAAGGTGAGGAAAAGAAAGAATTGTATTCTTGTAACTAGATTTTGAATAAAAAACCCTTGTTTTTCTGTGTTAGCAATATTTTCTCCCATTCTTTTCATCTTTGTATTAATAGTTAGAAATATATCAAAGCTACATCCTTGTGTGATTTCATTTTGGAAAGAGTTAGTTTTCATTTTTCAAGAAGCTTGAGGGTTAAATTTTAAGAAACAAATGTATTAGAAGCAATTTCATGTGTCTCGGGCAGTAAACTGTTCACAGTGGTTTTGAGAGTCTAACAAGGAATCAATGTCCATTCCACCAATGTAGGGTTAGATGGTTAGTGGAATGGGTTGCCTTTAATGGGCTGTCTGGACTCTTCTCGATATTGAGAATCATTCCTTTGGGATTATCAATATTTACACCTCTAATGATGCTGTGGAGCGCTGCTTGCTTTGGCGATGGCTTGCAGACTCTTTGCCAGTTGCCACTTGGTTGCTTTGTGGGGATTTCAACATGGTTGAAATGGCGTATGATAAAAATGGCATTGTACCTTTTTGTTGGGCTGTAGGCGAAAGGGAGGCATGGTTTTACATGTGCAATAAATTGGGGCTTTTTGATCCCAACCTGGGTTACCGTCATTCTCATTCCATCTGACACACTTGGTGTAACTACAGAGCTGGTATTGACAGAGTCTTTAAGCGCCTTGATCGTGCCATGATCTTGGCACAATCTTTTTTTTCTTTCAAAAGCTCTGCCTTGCCTGTCAAGTTGCTTGTGGATGTGACCCTTTCGGATCACTTCCCCATTCAATTTCGGATTGAGTGGGATACTTGGCAGCCTCGCACATGTAAGACGCAATTCTTTTTGAACACGTCTCTGCTCCGTCACAAGCCCACCATATCCCACATTCTTCGAGTGTGGAATTTAGAGTGTCATCCGGCTGACAGTACGGGATGGATTGCTTGGTGGAATGATGCTATCATTCGTACTGCGTGCTTCCTGAGCATTTATGGGCAATAGCTTGCTTTATTCCGTCGGCGCTCTTACGAGGCCACCACTGCTGACTTGCGTGCTGCTACGGAGGCCTTAGCGGCTTGTCCTTTCTCACCGTCACATCAAATTCGGGTGGCAGACTTAAGACACCAAAAGCAAGTGGCTGATAGCTATTCTGCCAGGGGTGCTCAAATCAAGACGCGGCTCCACTGGCTCAAAATTGGGGACTATGCCTCCAAAAATAATTTTTTGGCTCTTCGTGCTAGGTACTCCTCCCTAGGCATTAAAGCCATCAAAGATGGTAATCAAGTGCTCTCTGAGCTACCTGACATTCTCCAGGCTTTTGTGTGTCACTATGAGCAAGTTTTCACGGCTCAAGACCCCATGCCTGTGCGCCAACAAGTCCTTCAGAGCTGCCTTGCTGTTGTGCCACATAGGCTTTCTTCAGCCCAAATTAATTTTTGTGATCAATTATTAACAATTGATGATCTCAAGGAAGTTGTTTCCTCCATGGCCGATGACAAGGCTCCTGGGATTGATGGTTTCCCCTGTGAATTCTATAAAACGCTTTGGGACTATATTGGGAGTGACCTTCATCATGTTTATCTTGAAGCCTTTCACAACAATTCTTTAGGCAATTTAATAAATAAAGGCAATATTAAATTCATACCTAAATCTAGAGATCCGGAAGATATTTGTAACTGGCGGCCCATCACGTTTCTTAATGTCTCTTATAAAATTATTGCCAAAGCCTTGGCTCTAAAAATCCGCCACCTCCTACCTCAGATTGTGCGTCCCGAGCAGACTGGATTCATCAAATCCAGGTTCATTCTTGACAACATTATTGCTGTTTGGGAAGGCATAGAGTGGGCCCGACGTTCGAACCAGAAAGCCGTGTTTATCAAAATCGATTTTGCTAAAGCATATGACTGCATTGAATGGCCTTTCATTCTTACGATGTTACAAGCGTTGGGTTTTGGAGTCAATTTTCTTCAGTTTGTTCGCATGTTTTTTTTCGATGCCTCGGCTTGCATCCCCATTAATGGCCGCCAGTCCTCTGCTTTTGGCCTCTTTCGTTCTATTCGCCAAGGATGCCCTCTTGCCCCTGCGTTGTATGTTCTGGCAGCTAAGGGTTTTGGATATCTCCTGGCCAATGCTATCTCCCAACAGCGTGTTAAAGGAATAACTCTCCCCGATTCTCAAGAGCAGCTTGTCAATGGGCATTTTGCTGATGACTCCTTCCTCACTCTCTTAAAGGACTAAGGTTCGATTATTGCTGCCCTTGAATGCCTTGACACTTTTTGTCTTGCTTCTGGTTCTGCAATTCAATGGCACAAAACGTTGTGCTATAGACAGTCTGTGCTTCCCACTCCTGCGTGGCTTCAATCCTTTAACTGGAAGTGGATTGGTCAAGGAGAAATATTTCGCTTCTTAGGCATTCCGTTCGCCTTCCAGGCTTCCCCTCGAGAGCTTTGGCAAGCCGTGCTCTCCAGAATTGAGCAAAAGCTGGCCTATTGGATTACTAAGCCTCTCTCGCTGGCAGGAAAATTCCAGGTGTGCTCTAAAGTTTTGGCTGCCACCCATGTCTATTATTCTTCCTGTTGGGCTCCTTCTAAAGCAGCCTATAGCAGACTCGAGAAGCTGCTCCGCGATTTTCTTTGGGCCTCTTCTGAGACCCATAAGGGTTTTCATCGGGTCGCTTGGAAATTTTGCTGTCTTCCCAAGGAGTCGGGAGGGCTCGGCTTGCTTTCCACTCAACGGTAGGGAACTGCCCTCTGTGTCAAATGGATCATCCGTGCACTTACTGGGGATGAAGCCTGGAAAGTTCTCCTCAGACATTGCATTCAGTCTGGGTTTCCCGTTCACAGACCCGCCCGGAAAGGCATCGGCTTCCAAACCCTGCTGGTGATGACGGAGCCGGTTCAAATTATTGGCTTCTTTGTGGCTAAAAGCATTTGGTGTTCTTCAGAAAGTGTCAAGCCCTTGCTCTGTTGGGCTGGTGTCGGGTTTCGTGATGGGCTCTCCATCAACCAGCATAATCTTTGGTGGTCTCCCCTTCTTGCCCAGAATGGTCAACCCCTGGCCAAGTCGCCTTGGCTCAAAGCTCTCCGATTTCATAAGAAGGGCATTCAGACACTGCACCAGCTCTTCCACCGACCTACCATGAGTATTATGCAGTAGGATGTTTTTAAAGTTCATTACAACCTTCAAAACCAGGACCATCCTACTTTTGACAGTCTGGTGAACGCCATTCCGACAGAGATTCCTCACAAAATTGGTATTCGTGGGCACAAACCTTGGTGGAAAGACTGGAAATGGTTTCCAGATACTCCTCTTAGGAGCACAAGCCGCGGCTTAGTTACAGGTGGCTTTCACCCCATTTCCCTATGCTCAACTCGTTGAACCAGAGGTGGCTTCTTAACTCCTCGGCCTTTACTTGGCATAGGAGGTTTGATGTCATTTGGTCTGCAATTGTTAATCCGAAGCTGGCCCACTTTGCTTGGTGTATTCTTTTCCAAGGCTTGCCTGTGGATTCTCAACTGGTTCATTTGGGGGTCTCCGACCCTTGCTGCCTGTTTTGTGGGCAGCCTGAAAGCTTCAAGCACCTTTTTTGGTTTTGTCCCAGAGCTCAGCAGTTCTAGACTTGGATTCATAATTTCTTTCGGCCTTTTAGGCCTGAACCCTTTTCATAGCATATGGTTCTTCTGGGGGACCGGCCTGGAACCCCGGCTATGTTTATTCAGATTTGACACACTTTCAGAGTGAAAATCCTTTTCAGTATCTGGAAAGACAAAAATGCTTGTATTTTTGCTCATTCGCATATAGATAATAATGTTTCTATTTATGCTAAAGCTGTTATATGCTCTAATGTTATGTTATAGATTCAAGTGCAAGCCAACAAGGTTGCACTGGAAGTGGCTCACTTGTAGGTTCTCCTGGACCACTGGGGCAATGCCCCTTGTATTGTGGCTCGGATTCCTGACTCGCCCTCCTCCTCCCGTCGTCGGTCGCCCTCTCGGGGCCGGAAGTGGAGTGATTCCATGCGGGCTCGCTCCCAGCCTCCTCCTCGGAGGGATTCTCGGCCTCCCCGACAGACTCATTCACCTCCGTCGCGATCTGGTCAGGGTTGGCACTCTAGTGGTGCACCGAGGAACAGTGGTGGCGGCTCTGGATGGCCTGCAGATGCTCCTCCTGACTCGGGCTCTGGTTGGCCCTCCTCTGGTAAAAATTTTCCGCGGCTTGCTCTTTCAATCTCGCCTCAGCGCGAGGATAAAGAAAAAGAAGATAAAAATGATGATAGTTGGGGTGCTCCTCCTGACGTCACTCCTAACCCCGCTGATGTATGGGGTAGAAATTTGGATGACCAGGATCCCCCAGGATCTACTGGCACTGCTTTAGCTGCATAGTTTTCATTTTATTTTTTTTCTGGGCTAGGCCCATGTGACTTTAGTTATTTTTGTTGGGCTAGGCCCATATCGCTTTCGGGGTGTGTTTTCCTACCACCCAACCCTTTTTTGTGAATTTTGTATTTTAATTATATTAATATAGATATCTGAAAAAATTCATCAAAAAAAAAAAGTAACAAAGAATATTCTGTAAACTTTTTGAACCTTCATTGAAAATGACAGGTATGTGGACGTCATTTCCCTCAAAAAAATTATATTGTTTTTAACATTGAATATTATTTTTAGAGAATTATTTTTATTTTGAAAAGAAAAAATGAAATCATTTAATATTTATCTTTAGAATTAATATTATTTAAAATTATTATATATATATTTTTAAATTAGCGTAAGAATTAATTATTTAAGAGTTGTTTTTTTTAGTTTTAATACATTGTAAACTAAAAAAAGAGTTAATTGCATTTTATATTTTTGAAAAAGATAAAAAAAAATTATTTAAAAAAATTATATTTCAAATTTAAGGACAATGTTAAGTAAAGAAAAAATATTAATTATAAAAAATTAAAAATTAATAATTTTATAACATGTAATCTTTATTTAATAATGTCAATGAAGATGTAAGCATTTTTTCTCAAGAGACACCTGGATAATGATAACTTTGAGAGTTTTTTACATATATTATTAATTAATATATGCATGCTAGTTACAAAGCGTTGTATAGTTATACAGTGAATAACAAGCACATAAAATATTTTATTTTTTGTAATTTTAATCGAAAAGATTTAAATTAAAAACTTCCCAATAAATAGTTTTTAATTTAAATACTTTTCGATTAATTGGGAAGTTTTTAATTTAAATACTTTTCGATTAAAATTACAAACTAAGATATGCATGCTTAAATAGTTTTGTATCAGCGAACTTTATATATATTATTAATTAATGTATGTATACTAATATCTTTTATGATGTAGAAACATTTCCGATGAAAGATAACACATAGATAACACATTTCCGGTGAAAGAGTTATCTCCATCAACCAAAAATATTTCATTTTAAGTTTGTTTCCATCAATAAAAAATATTTCATTTCAAATTTATTTATGTCTTACGTTTATTTTGAAATACGCTTCGATTTGATTTTGATGATGTTGATGAGGAAATGGAATGACGTTTTGCCATTGATTGGTAAGTGTTATGGAGAAGACATTATTCTTTCAAATTATCTATTTTATCAATTAATTGAAAAAATAAATAATTTATTATATTTTCATTTTTGAGTAGAATTGGCATTGAAAGATGAATAGCTTTATCGTGTGGAAGGGGAAGAGTCATGGCAGCCTGCATGGAAAAGAACCCCAGACAAAAGGGGAAACAAAGGAAGAAAGTACACTACAGAGGCCGCACCTCATCGGCAGAGAACAAATACCGCTTGGAGGAGGTCGAATTGAATCGCTGCAGGTAAGTGAGTATTTGAAATCCAAGAGGGGCGCTGCTAATGTAGTCTTGACAGTGCTTCTGCGTGAGGAGAGAGGGGTCGAGCCCACGAGTTAGGGCAAACTAATCATACAAGAGGCCGCCAAGCAAAGGCTGGCATGATGGAGTATCAGCGCAGCAAAAAGGAGGATTAGAGGCTCCGCACTAGTGTATAGGTTGAGAAATGTGTGATGCCACGCAGCTAAAGGAAGTGAGATTAGAAGAAAGAGTCGAAGATAATTGAGTTGTGCAGGAAAAAGAAAAAGACGGAACAAAGAATACTAGGCCCTGGAAGATGAAATAGAATGTTACAGAGCAGAACAAAGTGTGTACAGAGAAGAGAACAAGCAGTATGTAAAGAAGAGAAGACTATGCAAAGTAAAGAATTAGCTAGAGTAATAAGAAACTAGCATTGCAGAGAAAAATTGGATGGAGAAAATAAAAGTACAGAGGTTAAATGAAGTAGAGGATAATATGCAGACCAACGAGGGCATCAGAACAGGGGAATTGAAAAGTAGGGTTCTGTAGCAATTTGTGGGAATTGTCATGGGAAAATTCACCATCATGATAAATTCATCTCAAAGAAAATTCACCAGCAGCAATTCATGAGAAAATTTAATTTTCTTTGAGGTGAATTGTCTTTTCCATGGTGAATTGGTGGTGGTGAATTTTGCTTGAGGTGAATTGTCATGGTGGTGAATAGTGGTGAATTTTTCGATGGTGAATTGTTGGCAGTGAATTTGCTTGTGATGTCAAAAAATAGATAAAAATTGACCTTGCTTATTGTAAATTGTCGTGAATCTATTGAATTGTGTTTAGTGTTAACAATTTGGAGTTGTGAATTGAATTGAGATTAGCTTGACAAATGAAATTAGTGTTAACAATTTGGAGTTGTGAATTGAATTGAGATTAGCTTGACAAATGAAATTGTCAAATAATTTGTGGTTCGGACTAATTAGAGGATTTGTCCTTATAACTTGTGTCTGATTGTGGTAAAGTGGCATGTTTATTTTCTCTCTTCATCATTTTAATTATTTTTAAACTTTTTTAATTGTTTTTATTGTCTTCTTCTTTCTTTCCATCGTTCCTCTTCTTTTAAGACTAATTTTGCATTTTTATCTTTTTAAGATTAATTTTGTACTTCAATCTCATATTATCTTCTTTCTAATGATGGATCACTGAATGTGATTTGAAATATTTAGCAAAAAACTACACAGTTTAAACCAAAACTGCACACTATTCTAAGAATAACAAATGATAGTAATATTACTAAAAGATATTGTTTGTTTTTGCTGTTGATGGTCCAAGCTTTACGGAAAATAATACATGTTTGGCTAAAAATTAACAGGTGGAGGATAGGTAAACATCGATGCCATTGATCGGTCACACACCAAGCTTTTACAACAAAGTCAGATCTACACACCACATGCGTTAGTGACTAATACGTGCCACTTTCTATGGGCTGCATCGCTTTTAATTTGTCGAAGACTTCGAACATTATTTTGGACCCGCTCATGTTTGTTTTGGAGGGGGGGGGGGAGCAAATCACTACGAGAGAGGGTAGCACTCTTTCATTTCTTCAAAAGAAAATACATGAAAACATCCATTACAATTCCCTCAAGGTGAGGTTGATCAATCCCGAGCTTAAATCAATCAACCTACTGATCTGTTCCTCGGTTAGAACATCCTTATTTTCTATTACATGGTTGAGAAAATGTTGCAAAATCTTTAAAGTAGAGGGCCTCGCTGAACTTCTCAGCCACATCACTCACCTCCTGTTTTCTCCTCACCTGCTCCACTTCAACCACATCACATAAAAACCCCACTTTTGCCATTTTTCATAGGCTGAGATGGCTTTAACAGTCGCATCGACATATACATCCTTCAGGAAGTTGTCCATGAGTTTGGCCACCATCTTCCTTCTGGCTGTGCGCACTATGTTGGACAGATCAATCCCATAAGCGCGTCATCATGGATATGTCCTTCATTCAGTCTATGTTCTCCAATGACCTGTTTGATTGCGTTTCGAACTTCCTATGACTTGATTTTGAAAAGGCGATCCAACTGTCCATCAATAGATTCTGGTTCTTCTGCCACCTTGTGCACACGGCCAATCGGGATGAGCGCATCTATAAACAGCTAAGACCTCCATGCTTGCCAACAACCCCAAGAACTTGTTCGTGTGGGCTTTTTCATCGAATGTCACCTGCACCACTAAAGACCTTACCGTGCCTTTTGATTCGAAAACACAAACAACACTTTAAAAAGCCGAAAAACTTATAGAGCCTTCTCTTGCTCTTCGTGAGGCCGCCAGTAATATTATTGCCATAAGATATGAGAATATTTGCTCTTCTGTAGACTCCACCAATTTACTCACTCCGTAAGATCTTACTATCACACCACAACATAGATAGATATCAACCCACTTCATTGGCAACACAACGACCAAGATTTAGTTAGAAGTACTTCGCGCCCGTGAGCCCTTATTGCTTGTATATTGTAGCAATCAAACAACCTCAAAGCGATTTCTAGTACATTGTCCCAGGGTTATTTGACCCTTTAGTAGCCACATATTGATCAATGCCTTCGTTAGACAACACATTTGCCAGTTTATTTGCTTTCCTGGATATGTGGCAAATTGTGGAGTTCCCCACTAGATCTAGCAATGGGGAGATTCTTGCTATCCATGCAGCTTCCAGCTTGACACATATTTTGTGCTTGTTGCCCTTATTATGATCTCTGAATCACCTTCTATGTCGACCGCGTGTAAATTATTGTCCACACTATTTCAAACCTTCGAACAAACTTGCAACCTTCGCTTCATTATTAGTACCAACCCGTAATTTCACCGATGCTGCCCAAACTAGACTGCCTGTGTGTTCTTTTATTGCAAATCCCGCACCTGAAAACCCCAGGTTGCCTCTCAAGGCACCATCAAAGTTTAATTTAAGCCTGCCCCTCGGAGGTAACATCCATTTTGAGGTAACTCTTTGTTTCTTCTTTTTTAAGTAGATTGCCACTCGGAGATCTGACCAAAGGCCACTTCCTGATCATCTGGTGGTCCCATGCCAAGAAGTAGCAGTATTGTTTACACTTTGAGATCATGTTGAAATTCTCACAAATTCCACCACCTATTTTTCTTATTACAATTCTTACCTGCGATGTCTTCTCTTTGAAGATTCTAGCATTCCTTTCATGCCATAGGTGCCAAATTATCATTGTTGGAACTTCCTGCCAAAGCCCAGCAAGAACAGAGCCTTTGCCAATTTGTGGCCATGAATCGAAAATGTCCTTCACATTATTCAGAAGTGGACCGTGCCAACCTAACTTTGCACAAAATGTTGCCCAACAACTTTGTGCAAAATCACATTCCACTACAAATCGTTGGTTGTTTCTTCACCACTCTCACAAAGAGGGCATCTAAAAGGACCCAACATCCCTATTCTTTGAAGCCTTTCTCCAGTTAAAATGCACCCATGAAGAGCAATCCACACGAAGGGTAAGTGCAAAAAGATGGGAGGTCAAAAAAAGGTTTTAAGTGGTCATTTTTTTCTGAAATCAAGAAATAACCTTGGATGTGAAATTGATGGTAGGGTACACTCAAAAAATTTAGACACAAAAAAAAACAAAGATCGTAGTGCTTCGAGTCTACTTTTTAAACTATTATTTTTTTTTAAATGGTTGAGATTAAGGGGTTCAAAAGAGGGAGCCACAAAAATTGGTGTTGTTTTTTTCAAAAAAAAATAACATAGCAACTTTTGTGGCTCCCTCAAAAGGTTAACTTTTTTTGGTATTTTTAAAATTGTTTCGATGAGAAATTAGCTAACATGTAGTTTATGCCCGATTTTTCTGATAATTTTTTAAAGAATATTTGATTTTTTACTAATTTTCAAAGTGGACATTTCCTAAAAAATATAATTTTGGCCGTGCTACCCCTGTAAAATTTGAAAATTAATTAAAAATATATTTTTCTAATATGTGTATAATGAAGTCTAGTTTCTAAAAATATAATTTATTTAAAATTTTGATGAACGGTTAATTTATAAAGAAAAAAATGTCAAACATTCATTTTTGCCAAAAAAACAAACACACAAACAAAATAAATTAAAGATGAAAAGCTTAACATTGTCAAAATGTGAAAAAAATTACATCATCAGATAGCTAAGAGAGAGCCTAACATTACCCAAGTATTCAATTTGTTTGACCTTGAAATACGTGCAAATCTGATGCTTAGCACAAACATGATTATGTGAAATATTGTAGAATTTGCAAAAACATGTCTTTGGATGTTGGGAAGGCACTCAAAGCCTTTTTTTGATAATTTTTTAAAGAATATTTGATTTTTTACTAATTTTCAAAGTGGACACTTCCTAAAAAATATAATTTTGGCCGTGCTACCCCTATAAATTTTGAAAACTAATTAAAAATATATTTTTCTAATATGTGTATAATGAAGTCTAGTTTCTAAAAATATAATTTATTTAAAATTTTGATGAACGGTTAATTTATAAAGAAAAAAATGTCAAACACTCGTTTTTGCCAAAAAAACAAACACACAAACAAAAGAAATTAAAGATAAAAGGTTTAACATTGTCAAAATGTGAAAAAAATTACATCATCAGATAGCTAAGAGAGAGCCTAACATTACCCAAGTGTTCAATTTGTTCGACCTTGAAATACGTGCAAATCTGATGCTTAGCACAAACGTGATTATGTGAAATATTGTAGAATTTGCAAAAACATGTCTTTGGATGTTGGGAAGGCACTTCAAGCCTTTGGGTTGGTATACCAAAGAAAATACCAAGTTTAAGACTTGGGGATTCCCAAAGCAAGAAATAGCACGAGCGCGTTATAACATGCTCACGTTATTTCATTATTTTGACATATTTTATGCATTTGTGCCCAAAAGTTGCCTAAGAACGCACTTGCATTATGCCTTGCTTTGTGTTGAATGCTAGTCTATTAAATGTATGTATATTTATTTGCATGTTTGTATGTGTGTATGTATGTATTTACCCTTGTATGTATGTATCAGTGTATGTATATGTATGTATGTATGTATGTATCAGTGTATGTATGTATGTATGTATGTAAGATTGTATGTGCATATGTATGTATTCCTAAATGTATGTATGTCTTCTTCTATGTATGTATGTATGTATGTCTTTAAAGGGAGGGAAAATTTTAAGAGAGAGAGAGAGAGAGAGAGAGTTGTCTAGGTAGGGTGGGAAGGAGAGAGGGAGAGAGAGACCTAAGAGAGAGATGTAGAGAGGTAGTGAGAGAGAGACCTGGGAGAAGGAGAGGGGTGGAAGGGAGAGACCTAAGAGAGAGGGAGTGGGAGAGAAGGGGTTGGAGTGAGAGGGATTTAGCTAGGTAGGGTAGGAGGGATAGAGAGAGAGAGAGAGGGGGGGGGAGTATGAGAGAGAGACTTGAGAGAGGGAGAGAGAGAGGGGGGTGAGACGGAGAGACTTGAGAGATAGGGGAGAGAGGGAGTGATGCAGACACATCTGCCAACCAAAACCTAATAGGAGTACTTTAGACCCAAAATCAAACCATGAGTAGATCTATTTCAACACATCATATCAAAATCAACATTAGGAAGCTTTGAATTAAGTTATTATCTTCAACATTCACAACTTATGCTCATTCTTCAATTCATTCAAAAGATCCTCCATTTGTTCAATCTCACTTCACTCTGACCTCACGTCCAAGATACCATTCTCAACATGTATTAGACTAAACTAGATACACTTCCATCAAACTGACTGAACTTAGTACAACCCTCTGATCAAAAACACTGAACTAATCAACACCTTAACATTCACTAATTCCAAGGCAAGGTAACAACTTGAACACACATTCTTTCTTTTAACTAACATCAGAACTTTGATACATTATATTCATTACATTATTAATCATGCACACTTGCTTAAATGTCGATTCCAACAAATCACAGTAACTCTGCAACCAAGACTAACTGTTTGTATCAATCAAAAACCGTGTTCTTATCACAAAAATAACATACAATTCCCTATAACCTTCTCCAAAACATAGAAGAACATTTTCCAACACATTTTTAGACAAATCCAAGGCACTTTTCATTAGTCACAACACTATACATACAAATTCTCAGTTTCTTGCATTATAAGACTACATTGTCTAGTAACATTGTCATACACTTAAATTGGGTGTACCATACAATCTAGTTTGAATCATTCCATTCTCTTAGCACCTCTTTAGACCCTTCTTAATCCCATATAACATATCAAATCACAAAGTATTGTTGTTTGAAAAAAACGTTGGAATAAATGACTGTCCTACTAGTAAAAGCTTCCAATTAGCCCATTTTATCAAAGCAAGTAATCTCTAAACTCCACCAATTCATCAAAGAACATTAAACAGTCCTTAGACATTTTAAAAAACTCAATATTTTATCATTTTTAAGGTTTAAGAGGCTCAAATACATACTTTTCTATTAAACCCTTGTTTATAGGGTGAACAAGCACCAAAACAGGGAGGGTTTTGTGAAAAACACACTTGCAAACCTCTATTTCTCCGACCACCACCTGAAACTTGTCACAATATGTCTGGAAAATCATTTGAGATCATTTCCAAGTACATTCATACACCATTTCTTCAAAACCTTATTGTAACCTCCATTGTTTAAGAGGAGAAACTCATATTTTTTTCTTGAATGAACAACTTAACATCATATTTTTGTTACCCTTGAAACTACACACCTCACAAGAGTGAAAATACATTAAAGGCAACCCATTCCACTAACCATCTAACCCTACATTGGTGGAATGGACATTGATTCCTTGTTAGACTCTCAAAACCACTGTGAGTAGTTTACTGCCCGAGACACATGAAATTGCTTCTAATACATTTGTTTCTTAAAATTTAACCCTCAAGCTTCTTGAAAAATGAAAACTAACTCTTTCCCAAATGAAATCACACAAGGATGTAGCTTTGATATATTTCTAACTATCAATACAAAGATGAAAAGAATGGGAGAAAATATTGCTAACACAGAAAAACAAGGGTTTTTTATTCAAAATCTAGTTACAAGAATACAATTGTTTCTTTTCCTCGCCTTTTCAAGCTTTTTATAGTTTTTTCCTCCTTGCAACCGACTTACCAACTTCCATTTCGGTTCAAACTACCTTTTGCCTCTTGATTTCCTAATTTGTGCACTTTGTTTGCATAATTACATTTTGACAACAACATTGCATTATTTGCATTTTTCCACCTCCTAGTGACTCATTCCATGACTTGAATACATTCAAATTAGGCTTTTCATGGCCTTGACACACTAATTTTGACTTGAATGGATATAAATTTAACATATTAGCCTTTTGAAGGCATTTCATGACCTAGGTGCTCCTACACCGTACAACCAACCAACAAAAAGTTCCATGTCCCTTGGAAACACATTGCATCATCTTCACTTGTACCTACAAAACAAAAATGAAATATGCCTTGGTCTTTGTATTCTTTATTTTCATTTGTCTTTGCCTTGTCTTCTTTACTTGTCTTCACTTTATCCTTGCTTTCTCTTGTCATCTTTCTTTTCTTCACCTCTATCTTCATCTTTGCCTCTTCTTTGAAGATTCTAGCATTCCAATCATGCCATAGGTGCCAAATTATCATTGTTGGAACTTCTTGTCAGATACCAGCAAGAACAAAGCCTTTGCCAGTTTGTGGCCATGAATCGAATATGCCCTTCCAATTATTCAGAAGTGGACTGTGCCAAACTAACTTTGCACAAAATGTTGCCCAACAACTTTGTGCAAAGTCACATTCCACTGACAAATCGTTGGTTGTTTCTTCACAACTCTCACAAAGAGGGAATCTAAAAGGACCCAACATCCCTATTCTTTGAATCCTTTCTCCAGTTAAAATGCACCCATGAAGAGCAATCCACACGAAGGGTAAGTGCAAAAAGATGGGGGGCCAAAAAAGGGTCTTAAGTGACCACTTTTTTTTGAAATCAAGAAATAACCTTGTATGTGAAATTGAGGATAGTTACACTCAAAAAATTTAGACACAAAAAAAAACAAAGATCGTAGTGCTCCGAGTCTACTTTCTAAACTGCTATTTTTTTTTTAAATTGTTGAGATTAAGGGGTTCAAAAGAGGGAGCCGCAAAAATTGATGTTGTTTTTTAAAAAAAAAAATAACATAGCGACTTTTGTGGCTCCCTCAAAAGGTTAAATTTTTTTGGTATTTTTAAAATCGTTTTGGTGAGAAATTTGCTAACAACATGTAGTTTATGCCCGATTTTTCTGATAATTTTTTAATGAATATTTGATTAATTACTAATTTTCAAAGTGGACACTTCCTGAAAAATATAATTTTGGCCATGCTACCCCTATAAATTTTGAAAACTAATTAAAAATATATTTTTCTAATATGTGTATAATGAAGTCTAGTTTCTAAAAATATAATTTATTTAAAATTTCGATGAACGGTTAATTTATAAAGAAAAAAATGCCAAACACTGGTTTTTGCCAAAAAACAGACACACAAACAAAGGAAATTAAAGATGAAAGGTTTAACATTGTCAAAATTTTAGAAAAATTACATCATCAAATAGCTAAGAGAGAGCCTAACATTTCCCAAGTGTTCAATATGTTCGACCTTGAAACACGTGCAAATATGATGCTTAGCACAAACGTGATTATGTGAAATATTGTAGAATTTGCAAAAAAATGTCTTTGGACATTGGGAAGACATTCCAAGCCTTTGGGTTTGTGTACCAAAGAAAATACCAAGCCTAAGGATTGGGGATTCCCAAAGCAAGAAATAGCACGAGCGCGTTATAACCCGCTCACGTTATTTCATTATTTTGACATATTTTGTGCTTTTGTGCCCAAGAGTTGCCTAAGAACGCACTTGCATTATGCCTTGCTTTGTGTTGAATGCTAGTCTATTAAATGTATGTATATTTATTTGTATGTTTGTATGTGTGTATGCTTGTATGACATGTATGTATGTATGTATGCATACTTGTATGTATGTATTTACCCTTGGATGTATGTATGTATGTATGTATCGGTGTATGTATATGTATGTATGTATGTATATATGCAAGATTGTATGTGCATATGTATGTATGATTGTATCTATGTAAGCATGTATGTATATCTGCATGTATGCATATTTGCTTATATGTATGTATGTATGTATGTCTTTAAAGGGAGGGAGAATTTTAAGAGAGAGAGAGATATTTGTCTAGGTAGGGTGGGAAGGAGAGAGGGAGAGAGAGACCTGAGAGAGAGAGATGTAGAGAGGTAGTGAGAGAGAGACCTGAGAGGAGAGGGGTGGAAGGGAGAGACCTAAGAGAGAGGGAGTGGGAGAGAAGGGGTTGGAGTGAGAGGGACTTAGCTAGGTAGGGTAGGAGGGATAGAGGGAGAGAGAGGGGGGGGAGTGGGAGAGAGAGACTTGAAAGAGAGGGAGAGAGAGAGAGGGGGGGGGGAGAGAAAGAGTTATCTAGGTAGGGTGCCAAATGGAGAGACTTGAGAGTGTGAGGGGGGGTGAGAGGGAGAGACTTGAGAGATAGGGGGAGAGAGAGGGAGTGATGCAGACACATCTGCCAACCAAAACCTAACAGGGATACTTCATACCCAAAACCAAACCATGAGTAGATCTATTTCAACACATCATATCAAAATCAACATTAGGAAGCTTTGAATTAAGTTATTATATTCAACATTCACAACTTATGCTCATTCTTCAATTCATTCAAAAAATCCTCCATTTGTTCAATTTCACTTCACTCTGACCTCACGTCCAAGGTACCATTCTCAACAAGTATTAGATTGAACTAGATACACTTCCATCAAATTGACTGAACTTAGTACAACCCTCTAATAAAAAACACTGAACTAATCAACACCTTAACATTCACTACTTCCAAGGCAAGGTAACAACTTGAACACACATTATTTCTTTTAACTAACATCAAACCTTTAATACATTATATTCATTACATTATTAATCATACACACTTGCTTAAATGTTGATTCCAACAAATCACAATAACTCTGCAACCAAGACTAACTGTTTGTATCAGTCAAACACCATGTTATTATCACAAAAATAACATACACTTCCCTATAACCTTCTCCAAAACATAAAAGAACATTTTCCAACACATTTTTAGGCAGATCCAAGGCACTTTTCATCAGTCACAACACTGTACATACAGATTCTTAGTTTCTTGCATTATAAGACTACATTGTCTAGTAGCATTGTCATACACTTAAATCGGGTATACCATGCAAACTAATTTGAATCATTCCATTCTCTTAGCACCTCTTGAGACCCTTCTTAATCCCATTTAACATATCAAATCACAAAGTATTGTTGTTTGACAGAAACGTTGGAATAAATGACTGTCCTACTAGTAAAAGCTTCCAATTAGCCCATTTTATCAAAGCAAGTAGTCTCTAAACTCCACCAATCCATCAAAGAACATCAAAGAGTCCTTAGACATGTTAAAAAACTTAATATTTTATCATTTTTAAGGTTTAAGAGGCTCAAATACGTACTATTATATTAAACCCTTGTTTATAGGGTGAACAAGCACCAAAACAAGGAGGGTTTTGTGAAAAACACACTTGCAAACCTCTATTTCTCTAGCCACCACCTAAAACTTGTCACAATATGTCTGCAAAAGCATTTGAGATCATTTCCAAGTACATGCATATGCCATTTCTTCAAAACCCTGTTGTAACCTCCATTGTTCAAGAGGAGAAACTCATAATTTTGTCTTGAATCAACAACTTAACATCATATTTTTGTTACCCCTGCAACTACACACCTCACAAGAGTGAAAATACATTAAAGGCAACCCATTCCACCGACCATCTAACCCTACATCTATGGAATGGACATTGATTCCATGTTAGACTCTCAAAACCACTATGAATAGTTTACTACCCGAGACACATGAAATTGCTTCTAATACATTTGTTTCTTAAAAGTTAACCCTCAAGCTTCTTGAAAAATGAAAACTAACTCTTTCCCAAATGAAATCACACAAGGATGTAGCTTTGATATTTCTAACTATCAATACAAAGATGAAAAGAATGGGAGAAAATATTGCTAACACAAAAAAACAAGGGTTTTTAATTCAAAATCTAGTTACAAGAATACAATTGCTGCTTTTCCTCGCCTTTTCAAGATTTTTTATAGTTTTTGTCCTCCTTGCAATTGACTTACCAAATTCCATTTCAGTTCAAACTACCTTTTGCCTCTTGATTTCATAATTTGTGCACTTTGTTTGCATAATTACAATTTGACAACAACATTGCATTATTTGCATTTTTCCACCTCCTAGTGACTCATTCCATGACTTAAATACATTCAAATTAGGCTTTTCATGGCCTTGACACACTAATTTTGACTTGAACATATAAATTTAACATATTAGCCTTTTGAAGGCATTTCATGACTTGGGTGCTCCTGCACCATACAACCAACCAACAAAAAGTTCCAAGTCCCTTGGAAACACATTGCATCATCTTCACTTGTACCTACAAAACAAAAATGAAATATGCCTTGGTCTTTGTCCTCTTTATCTTCATTTGTTTTTGCCTTGTCTTCTTTATTTGTCTTCACTTTATCCTTGCTTTCTCTTGTCATCTTTGTTTTCTTCACCTCTATTTTCATCTTTGCCTCTTCTTTGCCTTTTTCAGTCTTCATTATCAGGTTCTCAAACTATTTTCTCTTCCAAAAGGACACAGGACTGTCCTTTTCATCTCTTCTCCAACTCTTTGCTCAACCAAGGACACAGGACTGTCCTTACACTCTTTCAACTATCCTCCAAGGACATAGGACTGTACTTGCAACCTACTTCTTCTCCTCAACAATCATCTTTCATCTTCAACTTCTACTACTCCCATCAGTGGAGAATCTTTCATCAAGGCTGCAAGTATTTAGTGCTTCTTCAAACAAGAATCCATTAATTTCTAACTATAACACAACTCAGCTTGCCTCACCTAGGTGTTCCGCTTACTCTCCCTAGTCTCTTGGACTTTCTCAATGCAGCTTAGATGGATAAGCACCTGCAACCAACCAACAATCTCAACCTACCATCAACATAAACATTAATCCAAACAACCAATAGAACCTTGCTAGCTCTGATACCAATTTGATGCAGACACATCTGCCAACCAAAACCTAACAGGGGTACTTCAGACCCAAAACCAAAACATGAGAAGATCTATTTCAACACATCATATCAAAATCACCATTAGGAAGCTTTGAATTAATTTATTATCTTCAACATTCACAACTTATGCTCATTCTTCAATTCATTCTAAAAATCCTTCATTTGTTCAATCTCACTTCACTCTGACCTCACTTCCAAGATACCATTCTCAACATGTATTAGACTGAACTAGATACACTTCCATCAAGCTGACCGAACTTCGTACAACCCTCTGATAAAAAACACTGAACTAATCAACACCTTAACATTCACTACTTCCAAGGCAAGGTAACAAATTGAACACACATTCTTTCTCTTAACTAACATCAGAACTTTAAGACATTATATTCATTACATTATTAATCATACACACTTGCTTAAATGTTGATTCCAACAGATCACAGTAACTCTGCAACCAAGACTAACTATTTGTATCAGTCAAACACCATGTTCTTATCACAAAAATAACATACACTTCCCTATAACTTTCACCAAAATATAGAAGAACATTTTCCAACATATTTTCAAATAGATCTAAGGCACTTTTCATCAGTCACAACACAGTACATACAGATTCTCAGTTTCTTGCATTATAAGACTACATTGTCTAGTAGCACTATCATACACTTAAATTGGGTATACCATGAAAAATAGTTTGAATCATTCCTTTCTCTTAGCACCTCTTGAGACCCTTCTTAATCCCATTTAACATATCAAATCATAGAGTATTGTTGTTTGACAAAAAAGTTGGAATAAATGACTGTCCTACTAGTAAAAGCTTCTAATTAGCCCATTTTATCAAAGCAAGTAGTCTCTAAACTCCACCAATTCATCAAAGAACATCAAAGATTCCTTAGACATGTTAAAAAACTCAATATTTTATCATTTTTAAGGTTTAAGAGGCTCAAATACATACTATTCTATTAAACCCTTGTTTATAGGGTGAACAAGCTCCAAAACAAGGAGGGTTTTGTGAAAAACACACTTGCAAACCTCTATTTCTCCGGCCACCACCTAAAACTTGTCACAATATGTCTGCAAAAGCATTTGAGATCATTTCCAAGTACATGCATATGCCATTTCTTCAAAACCTTGTTGTAACCTCCATTTTTCAAGAGGAGAAACTCATATTTTTGTCTTGAATCAACAACTTAACATCATATTTTTGTTACCCCTGCAACTACACACCTCACAAGAGCGAAAATACATTAAAGGAAACCCATTCCACCAACCATCTAACCCTACATTGATGGAATGGACATTGATTCCTTGTTAGACTCTCAAAACCACTGTGAACAGTTTACTGCCCAAGACACATGAAATTACTTCTAATACATTTGTTTCTTAAAAGTTAACCCTGAAATTTCTTGAAAAATGAAAACTAACACTTTCCCAAATGAAATCACACAAGGATGTAGCTTTGATATTTCTAACTATCAATACAAAGATGAAAAGAATGGGAGAAAATACTACTAACACAAAAAAACATGGGTTTTTTATTCAAAATCTGGTTACAAGAATACAATTGCTGCTTTTCCTCTCCTTTTCAAGATTTTTTATAGTTTTTGTCCACTTTGCAATTGACTTACCAACTTCCATTTCGGTTCAAACTACCTTTCACCTCTTGATTTCCTAATTTGTGCACTTTGTTTGCATAATTACATTTTGACAACAACATTGCATTATTTGAAAATTTCCACCTCCTAGTGACTCATTCCATGACTTAAATACATTCAAATTAGGC
This sequence comes from Sequoiadendron giganteum, assembly GCA_007115665.2. Lineage (NCBI taxonomy): Eukaryota > Viridiplantae > Streptophyta > Pinopsida > Cupressales > Cupressaceae > Sequoiadendron > Sequoiadendron giganteum. Next base: position 35,493,996 of record CM021109.1, on the reverse strand, counting down.
TTTTCATGGCCTTGACACACTACTTTTGACTTGAACATATAAATTTAACATATTAGCCTTTTGAAGGCATTTCATGACCTGGGTGCTCCTGCACCATACAACCAACCAACAAAAAGTTCCAAGTCCCTTGGAAACACATTGCATCATCTTCACTTGTACCTACAAAACAAAAATCAAATCTACCTTGGTCTTTGTCCTCTTTATCTTCATTTTTCTTTGCCTTGTCTTCTTTATTTGTCTTCACTTTATCCTTGCTTTCTCTTGTCATCTTTCTTTTCTTCACCTCTATCTTCATCTTTGCCTCTTCTTTGCCTTTTTCAGTCTTCATTATCATGTTCTCAAACTATTTTCTCTTCCAAAAGAACACATGACTATCCTTTTCATCTCTTCTCCATCTCTTTGCTCAACCAAGGACACAGGACTGTCCTTACACTCTTTCAACTTTCCTACAAGTACATAGGACTGTCCTTGCAACCCACTTCTTCTCCTCAACAATTATCTTTCATCTTCGACTTCTACTACTCCCATCAGTGGGGAATCCTTCATCAAGGCTGCAACTATTCAGTGCTTCTTCAGACAGGAATCCATCAAGTTCTAACTACAACACAACTTAGCTTGCCTCACCTAGGTGTTCTGCTTACTCTCCCTAGTCTCTTGGACTTTCTCAATGTAGCTTAGATGGATAAGAACCTACAACCAACCAACAATCTCAACCTACCATCAGCAACAACATTAATCCAACCAACCAACAAAACTTTGCTAGCTCTGATACCAATTTGATGCAGACACATCTGCCAACCAAAACCTAACAGGGGTACTTAAGACCCAAAACCAAACCATGAGAAGATCTATTTTAACACATTATATCAAAATCACCATTAGGAAGCTTTGAATTAAGTTATTATCTTCAACATTCACAACTTATGCTCATTCTTTAATTCATTCAAAAAATCCTACATTTCTTCAATCTCACTTCACTTTGACCTCTTTTCCAAGATACCATTCTCAACATGTATTAGATTGAACTAGATACACTTCCATCAAACTGACTGAACTTAGTACATCCCTCTGATCAAAAACACTGAACTAATCAACACCTTAACATTCACTACTTCCAAGGTAAGGTAACAACTTGAACACACATTCTTTCTTTTAACTAACATCAAACCTTTGAGACATTATATTCATTACATTATTAATCATACACACTTTCTTAAATGTTGATTCCAATAGATCATAGTAACTTTGCAACCACGACTAACTGTTTGTATAAGTCAAACACCATGTTCTTATAAGAAAAAAACATACACTTCCCTATAACCTTCTCCAAAACATACAAATACATTTTCCAACACATTTTTAGACAGATCCAAGGCACTTTTCATCAGTCACAACACTGTACATATAGATTCTTATTTTCTTGCATTATAAGACCACATTGTCTAGTAGCATTGTCATACACTTAAATCGGGTATACCATGCAAACTACTTTGAATCATTCGATTCTCTTAGCACCTCTTGAGACCCTTCTTAATCCCATTTAACATATCAAATCACAGAGTATTGTTGTTTGACAAAATCATTGGAATAAATGACTGTCCTACTAGTAAAAGCTTCCAATTAGCCCATTTTATCAAAGCAAGTAGTATCTAAACTCCACCAATTCATAAAATAACATCAAACAGTCCTTAGACATGTTAAAAAATCTCAATATTTTATCATATTTAAGGTTTAAGAGGCTCAAATACATATTGTTCTACTAAACCCTTGTTTATAGGGTGAACAAGCACCAAAACAGGGAGGGTTTTGTGAAACACACACTTGCAAACCTCTATTTCTCTGGCCACCACCTGAACCTTTGCACAATATGTCTACAAAATCATTTGAGATCATTTCCAAGTACATGCATATGCCATTTCTTCATAACCCTATTTTGAACTCCATTGTTCAGGAGGAGAAAGTCATATTTTGTTACCCCTGAAACTACACACCTCACAAGAGTGAAAATACATGAAAGGAAACTCATTCCACTGGCCATCTAACCCTACATCGGTGGAATGGACATTGATTCCTTGTTAGACTCTCAAAACCATTGTGAACAGTTTACTGCACGAGACACATGAAATTGCTTCTAATACATTTGTTTCTTAAAAGTTTACCATCAACCTTCTTGAAAAATGAAAACTAACTCTTTCCCAAATGAAATCACACAAGGATGTAGCTTTGATATTTCTAACTATCAATACAAAGATGAAAAGAATGGGAGAAAATACTGCTAACACAAAAAAACAAGGGTTTTTTATTCAAAATCTAGTTACAGGAATACAATTGCTACTTTTCCTCGTCTTTTCAAGCTTTTTATAGTTTTTTTCCTCCTTGCAACTGACTTACCAACTTCCATTTCGGTTCAAACTACCTTTTGCCTCTTGATTTCCTAATTTGTGCACTTTGTTTGCATAATTACATTTTGACAACAACATTGCATTATTTGCATTTTTCCACCTCCTAGTGACTCATTCCATAACTTGAATACATAAAAATTAGGATTTTCATGGCCTTGACACACTAATTTTGACTTGAACATATAAATTTAACATATTAGCCTTTTGAAGGAATTTCATGACCTGGGTGCTCCTGCACTAGGGAGTGCGAGAGAGAGGGAGAGGGTGTGGGTGGGAGAGACTTGATAGAGAGGGAGAGAGAGAGAGGGAGTGGGAGAGAGGGGGTTGGAGTAAGATGGAATTATCTAGGTAGGGTGAGAGAGAGAGAGAGACCAAGACCTAAGAGATAGGGAGAGAGAGGGAGTGTAAGAGAGAGGGAGTAGGAGAGAGAGGGAGTGATGGAGAGGGAGTGGGAGAGAGATAGACAAGGTGAGAGAGAGAGAGAGGGAGTGTGAGAGAGAGTGGTAGGGATTGATTGAGTGAGAGGTATGTAGAAAGAGGGAGAGGGTAGATAAAGACAATTAGAGAGGGTAGGAGAGAGAGGGGGAGAGAGAGGTGTGATAGATATATAGAGAGGGATAGGGATTGAGGGTGTAGGGTTGAGAGATTAGGATTGAGGGTCCAATGTATAGGGTAGAGGGTTTAATGTATAGGGTAGATGGTTGAGGGTTAAGAATTTAAGGGTTGAGGGGTTGAGGGTTGGGGGTTTAAGGGTTTAAGAGTTGAGGGATGAGGTTGAGGGTTTAAGGGTTTAGGGTTGTGGGATTAGGGTTGAGGGTATAGGGTTAAGTATATAGGTTTTAGGGTAGAGGTTTAAGGGATTATGGTTGAAGATCCAATGTATAGGGTAGAGGGTTGAGAATTGAGGATTGAGGGTTTAATGTATAGGGTAGATGGTAGAGGGTTTAAGGGTTGATGGATTAGGGTTTAAGGGTTGAGGGTTGAGGGATTAGGATTGAGGGATTGAGGGTTTAGGGATTGAGGGTTGATGGATTAAGGGTTGAGGGTTTAAGGGTTGATGGTATAGGGTTGAGAGATTAGGGTAGAGATAGAGGGATGGAGGGAGAAGTGAGATAGAGAGAAGAGAAGAGGGAAGGGGAAATATAGATGAGTTTTGAGGGATGAGGGTTGAGAGTTGAGGGTTGAGGGTCCAATGTATAGGGTAGAGGGTGTAGGGATTGAGGGTTTAGGGTTTAAGGGTTGAGGGTTTAGGGTATTGGGTTGAGCGTTGAGGGTTTAAGGGTTTAAGAGTTGAGGGTATAGGGTTGAGAGAGGAGAGAGAGAGAGAGAGAGGGAGAGAGAGAGGGAGTGGGAGAGAAGAGGGTTGGAGTGAGAGGGACTTATCTAGGTAGGGTGGGAGGGATAGAGGGAGAGAGTTATCTAGGTAGGTGCCAAAGGGAGAGAGGGGGGTTGGACTTATCTAGGTAGGGTGGGAGGGATAGAGGGAGAGAGAGAGTTATCTAGGTAAGGTGCCAAAGGGAGAGAGGGGGGTTGGAGGGATAGTTGAGAGAGAGAGAGAGAGAGAGAGAGTGAGAGAGAGAGAGAGAGAGAGAGAGAGAGAGAGAGAGAGAGAGAGAGATTAGGGTTTAGGGTTTGAGGGTCGAGGTATTAAGGATTTAAGGTATAGAGTTGAGGGATTAGGGAATAAGGCATAGTGTCCAAGGTTGAGGGTTTAGGGATAGGGTATAGGGTTAAGTGAGAGACCTATATGGCTAAGGAGGGATGCATGGATAAGGAGAGTGAGTGAGAGAGGAAACCTTTGTAAAATCAACATTTTCATATTGCAAGCACGTTTTGAAGAAGTTGAGATATAGCCATTTTACATAGCAAGACAAAGTGTACTTGCGTTATAATGCGAGCACATTTTGGCTTGCTCTAAAAATAGTAAAAAAGTTAGCACACCCGTGATCTAGGCCCACATACTTTGTTATTCTCCTGGTTATGTGCGTGTTTTGAAAAAAATAAGATTTTTGATGTTGTTGGGAAGTGCACATGCAAATTTTCACATTCTACCACCTTTACATGAACTTTCCACCACCTTTTTATGGTTTTCCAACTTATGAATGAGGAAATAAGAAAGTTTTCACATCGAATTTGATATATATCAATTCAAGTCTCAATTTTTGTAGTGTTGCAATGTTAATTGTGATTGAATTGTAGGAATTTAACATTATACATTGGTTATTTGTATTGTTGTTAGTGAAATTATATTCAAGAGTGATATACAATTGAACATTGAAAAGGAAACAAGCTTGTGAAAAACTCAAATTGTTGAGGAGTTTGATGCAAGAAGAAACAAAGACTACATAATTGGGTAGAATTCCTCCATTCAAATCTCTATTTGTTTTAGGTATGTGAAGTCTTTACACATTTTCTTTACATTTTCCTTAATTCTATTATGTTTCTTTATCATCCCTTATCATACATGCTTAATACAATGCTTTGATTTTTTTATTATGCCCATTCCATGTTCATCATTGTTTGTTTGTCATTATAACCTTAGCCCCTCTTGGAACATTTTAAACTACATAATTCTTTAAACTTGCCAATTACATTTTAAACCACATCTCTTTGAGGCATTTTGTTAAACCATTGACCTACCTTGTATATGCTTCCATATTTTGTATACACATATATATGAGAGTAGTTATAAGTATGTAATATAATACATCATTTCTCAATCCTTTTCTATGGATGTGCATACCCCTTTCCAAAGCTTCCATTTTGGTATAGGCATGGGGGATGTTGGAAAATGTAGTGAAATTTGGTTTTACACCTAGAAATTGCATTTTCTTGAAATTTTCTAAATCCTTTTCAACAAATCCATTTTGTGCAGATTCTACAATCATTGTAGTCCATGAGGACATATCTCATTGAGGCATTTTTTCAAATAGTTCTACCAAAGCAGCTAATTGCCTTGTCTATGCTACCAAATTTTCCATACATGTCTACCAAACAATTTTATCAAACAACATAGACAAGGGAATCAACTGTTTGAAAAAATTCCTCAAAGAAATGTGGTCTCATGGTGATGCACATCACCATGAGACCACAATCATTTGTTTGAAAAAATGCCTCAAAGAAATGTAGTCTCATGGTGATGCACATCAAAATGAGACCACAATCAGCTATTTGAAAAAATGCCTCAAAGAAATGTGGTCTCATGGTGATGTACATCACCATGAGACCTCAAATAATCACCATGAGACCACATTTCTTTGAGGCATTTTTTCAAACAAATTATTGCCTTGTTTATGCTACCAAATTTTCCATGCACGTCTACCAAAGAATTTTATCAAACAACATAGACAATGCAATCAACTGTTTGAAAAAATGCCTCAAGGAAATGTGGTCTCTTGGTGATGTTCATCACCATGAGACCATGTTTATTTGAGGCATTTTTTCAAACAGCTGATTGAATTGTCTATGCTACCAAATTTTCCATACATGTCTACCAAAACATTGTGTCAAACAATCCCCCTTTATTTCAATGATTTGATTGATGCTTGGGTACCTTTTTCCAAAGGTAGGATGTTGAAAAAAGTTGTGGAATTTGGATTTATACTCAAGACAATTGTATCTTCTTGAAATTTTGTAATGTCTTTTAAAAATCCATTTTGTGCTTATCTTTCAATCATGGCATTTCATGAGACCACATTTCTTTAAGGAATTCCATCAAAAGATTCATGTGAGCTTTGTCTATGCTACCACATTTTGCGTACATGTCTATTTGTGGATATTATATTGGTAGGTCATCTGTTAGAAAATGGCTATAGAGAAAAGTCACATTCAATAATTTCTTGCAAGGTATAAATACTTAAAAAGAAATAGCTTTCCATTTTCATTGTGTTCTTATTGCTCTTGTTTACTCATCTTGGTGGAGGCATTTTGTCAAGTAGTTCATGTGCCTTGTCTATGTATCCACATTTCGCATGTGTCTAGTAAGGAAATTGCAACCATAACACTCATGAAAATCCTCCCTTTTATGTTTTGATAGATGTCATACCCCATTCCAAGGTCCCCATTACATGGTAGTGAGCTCGCTACCTTGCCAATGCAGTAGAATTGACAAGGTAGTGGGCTATTTGAAAAAATGCTTCATAGAAATGGGGTCTCACGGTGATGTGGGTTGTTTGAAAAAATGCCTCATAGAAATGGGGTCTCATGGTGATGTGGGCTGTTTGAAAAAATGCCTCATAGAAATGGGGTCTCACGGTGATGTACCCATTTCTATGAGGCATTTTTTCAAACAACCCACTACCTTGTAAATTCTACCGCATTGACAAGATAATGAGCTCACTACCTTGTAATGGGGACCTTGGAATGGGGTGTGATATCTATCAAAACATAAAAGGGGGGATTTTAATGAGTGAGCTCACTAACTTGTCAATGCGGTAGAATTGACAAGGTAGTGGGCTGTTTGAAAAAAAATGCTTCATACAAATGGGGTCTCAATGGGTTGCTTTTAATAAAGAGAATAAACCAAAAACTGTATCAGATGAAGACTAGATTAAGTTAGATAAAAAGGCTTGCAACACTATTCATTTGTGTTTATCTAATTCTGTTCAATTAAATGTGTCTAATGAGACTACTACATATAAATCATGGAATAGAATAGGAGAGATATACCAAACTAAGAGTCTCATTAACAAGTTATTTCTGAAAAGAAATTTATATTATCTTTAAATGAATAATGGATACTCGATTGTAGAACACATGAATTCATTTAATATTATCCCGAGTTAGCTACAACCTATTAATGTAAAGATAGATGAGGAGAATAAATATATTTTATTATTATGTTCACTACCTAAATCCTAGGATAATCTTATTGTTGCAATCAATGGTTTTTTTTTAGATGATTTGAAGTTGGATGCTCTCGTTGCCACTCTACTTTAAGAGGAAATAAGGAGAAGGACTTCAGAGGGGTCTAAAGATGCATTGCATGTACGAGGTAGATCTAAGGAAAAAGGAAAGGACAAAAAGAAAGGTGAAAACGACAAGTCTAATGATCGTTCTATCTAAGGGAGGGTTAAAATCACCTAGTAAGAGTAGATTAAGGTGTTGGAACTATGGTAAATAGGGGCATCTCAAAAAGGAATGTTAGAATACAAAGAAAAATAATGATGATTCCTCTATAGATAAATCCTCTAATGATGAAGCTACTGATGCTTTTATTATTTCAGCTAATATAACTTATGACGACTCTTGGTTAATAGATTCAAATTCATCCTACCACATGACTCCTCACAAGGAATGGTTTTCAACATATTCAACTTATGATGGTGGGAAAGTTTTCCTTGGGGATAATAGCACATGGGAAATTATAGGTTGAGGGGAGGTAAAATTGATCTTCAATGGTGGAAGGGTTAAAACCCTTAAAGATGTTTTGCACATTCTTGGTTTAGCTAGAAATTTAATTTTTGTATCTAAAATGAATGATTCAGGAGTGCATGTTACTTTTGAAAAGAGTGGTTGCAATTCAATCAGAGGGAATTTGGTTTTAACTAAGTGTAATAGGTGTGGCACCCTATTTAGACTTGAATGCTTCTACTTTCTGTAACTCTGTTAATGTAATTGATAACTCTATATCATGTAAGTTATGGCACCATAGGATGGGTCATATTGGTGAAAAGGGTATCAAAACTATCATAAATACAAAGATGGTTGATGGTTTGTTAGGTTTCTCTTCTGATTTTGATTTTTGTGAACATTGTGTATATGGAAAGCAACATAGAGTTTCATTTAAATCTGGAAGTACTAGAGCTAAACAAATTTTGGAGGAAACTCATAGTGATGTCTTTGATCTTGTGGATATACCATCTATTGGAAAGTCTCACTACTATGTTTCCTTTATTAATGATTATTCTCAATACTCATGGGTTTACTTTTTGAAGGATAAATCTGCTATTTTTTCTATATTTAAAACATTTAAAACACTTGTTGAGAAACAGACAGATAAAAAAGTAAAGGTTTTAAGAATGGATAATGGTGGTGAATTTTTCTCTAGGTTCTTTGATGATTATTGTAAGCATTCAGGAATTGTTAGATATAATACAACTCCATAAACTCCACAACAAAATGAAGTGGCAGAGAGGATGAATATGAATTTAATGGATAGAGCTAGAAGCATGTTGAGTAGTGCAAAGATTGAACAATGCTTTTGGATTGAAGTAGTTCACACTACTTGTTATCTAATTAATAGGTCACCTACTTCTACTCTTGTTGATAAAACCCCCTATGAGGTATGTACATGTAAAATACCATCAGTTTCTCATTTTAGAGTTTTTGGCAATGATGCATATGTTCATGTTCCTAAAGAAAAATGATCTAAGCTTGACTATAGAGCTAACAAATGTGTTTTTGTGGGTTATGAAGAGAACATTAAGGGTTATAAGCTTTGGGATCCTGTAGCAATGAAAATGATATATTCTAAGGATGTAATTTTTAGGGAGCTTAAGGAATTTAAAAATGATAAACAACCTCATGTAAAGTCTAACAAAATCATGCATTTTGATATTAAGGTTGAACCAAAAAAACATACAAAAGTAGAACAACCACAAGAAGATGCACATGAAGACCAACTGCAAGAAGATGCACATGTTGAAAACCATGATGAACATTGAGGGGAAGAAGAAGGATTAAAATAAATTTTTGAAGAGGAACAACCTAAGAATATTATTACACCTCTAAGGAAATCCACTAGACAACATAAAACTATTGATAGGTATGGATATAGTCCATCAGATTTTCGTTTTGTTTTTGCTTTATCTTGTACTGATAATGAACCTAGTCTGTGAAAGAGGCCTTATCTTTAGATGATCATGATTATTGGTTAGAGGCAATGAAAGATGACATAAAGTCCTTAGACAAATGTGACACATGGGATCTATTTCAGTTTCCTAAGGGTAAGAAAGCCATTGGATGCAAATGGGTATTTAAAAAGAAATTTAAAGCAGGTGGTAAGTTGGAATGGTATAAGGCCCAGTTAGTGGCAAAAGGTTACTCTCAAGTTGAGGGAGTGGATTTTGGTGAAATTTTTTCCCTTGTGACTCAATAACCTCCATTAGATTATTTTTATCTATTTCTAGTGCTTTTGATTTAGAAGTAGAGAAAATGGATGTTAAAACAACTTTCTTACATGGGGATTATGATGAGGAAATATTTATGAAAAAACCTAATAATTTTATTATGAAGGGACAAGAACACTTGGTTTGTAGGTTAAAGAGACCTTTGTAAGGTTTGAAGAAGTCACCAAGAATGTGGTATTATAAATTTGATTCTTTTGCATTGAATCATGACTTTATTAGAAGTGAAGAAGACATTGTGTCTATTTTAAATTAATTGATGATCAATTACTAATCATTGTCCTATATTTTGATGATATGTTGTTTATTGGAAATGATAAGGGAATGATTAGGGAATTTAAGAGTCAGTTATTTGGTATCTTTGACATGAAAGATTTAGGGGTTGCAAAATATATCTTGGGTATGGAAATCAACAAGGATCAGGTCAACATACAATTATGGTTAAATCAAAAGAAGTATGTTAACACTATTTTGCAATGCTTTGGCATGCATTATTGTAAACCAATAAGTATTCCCTTTCTAGTTGGAACTAATCTATCTCTATAGCAATGTCCTAAAATAGATGATGAACTTGAAGAGATGTATAAAGTTCCAGATGCTAGTGTTGTAGGAAGCCTTATGTATGCTATGATATTTACAAGACCTGATATTGCCCAAGTAGTGGGAGTTCTTAGTAGATTTATGGAAAATATTGGTAAAGAGCATTGGACTTATGTGAAAAGGATTTTTAGACATTTAATTATGTGGGACTTATAATCATTATATTTGTTATCATGGATCTTATGATATGATCAAGGTGATTGATTTACATGGTTTTGTTGATTTATATTTTGTTGGTGATCTAGATTGCAAAAGGTCCACAAGTGGCTATATCTTTACTTTGTTTGGAGGAGTAGTTAGTTGGATGAGAAAAAGACAACCTATAGTTGTATTGTCCACTACAAAAGTAGAGTACATGGCTATGACACATGCTTGCAAATAGGTAGTATGGTTAGAGAGATTGTGTTCAGGTATTGGTTTTCAATGTAAACAAGTAAGAATCAGATTTGATAGTCAAAGTGCCATTTATTTGGCTAAAAATCCAATGTATCATTCCTGCACAAAGCACATAGATGTTCAACATCTCTTTGTTTGAGAAATGGTTGAGAGTGGTAAAGTCATGTTACAAAAAATAGACACTTTAGAAAATGTTGCAGATTCTCTTACTAAACTAGTGAGCATAGAAAAAATTAATTGGTGTAGAGAGGCCATGGGCCTCACTTCTTCTAAAGCTTGATTTGTTTAGTTTCTCTTTATGATTTTTGCAAGGTGTTCAACAAGTGGGAGAATGTTGAGAAAGTGTCTCAACCTTGCTTTGTTTTTTAATTATTAATTGAAAAATTGCAATTATCTTTTAGTTGTCATGAAAATTTCTAAATGCAACTATGACAACTTGCAAAGTATTTTAATTGTCAAATTAGAAAGAGCATGAAAAAAAGGGGAAGTTAAATGTGAGCTTGGAAAAAGATAAAACATGTTTTTTAGTTGCATGTTCAAATTATTTTAAAATGGATAAAATCACAAGTTATAAGAGAATGTTTCTTTTCTTTGTGATTTATGACTAAATGGTTTTGGAAAGCATTCTTGATTTGTGTTTTCTCTCATTCCTATACATTTAGTGCTTGAGTTGAAGAGAAAATAAGTTAAGTTGTAGGTTGTTGAAGCCATGAAGTGTTGTAGTGATTCAAAGAGAGAAGTTGTATTGATGTAACTCATTTGAAGGATTAATACAAGTCTTGGATCTCTTTGGGTGTGGTTTTTTTTCCCGCAAGGGTTTCTCCACATTATTCTTGAGTTATGGTTTGCATATTTATTGTAATCTAGTCTCATCTATGATATATTACTCTGTTAATTTGAATGCATGAATTTATCTACATATTTTCACTACAATAATTTATCTTGTTTTTCAACACAATCTAGGAATTACAAGAAGAATATAATTCAAGAGGCTTTGTAATTTTGAAGAAGTACATGGATCATAGAAAACTAGCAAGGATAGCATAAAAGATCAACTCATAGAATAATAGTTTGATATTAGTAGTATGAGCCCCAAAGATTGAAATTTACCTAGAGGATGTTAGGAAAAAGAAGGTGTCTCAACCTTTGATTTTTCCCATAGCATTGATTTTTCGAAATATTGAATGTTGCTAATTTTTCTCACATTGTCTTGTGAGTTACAACTTCGAGTTTTTATTCAAATGAGGAGTCAAGTTGGAAAGTTGATTTTATAGGAGGAGTTGTGCCTAAAGGCATTTTCTATTTTTGTGTTGGGTTTATCTTCAGCCTTTGGTAGTTGATTTATAAATGTCTAATTTGTGCATTGTAAGCTATATAAATATGATATTTTGCTTGAGGAGATGAGAGGAGAGATTGAATTCATAGGGGTTATGTTGCCGACTTTTCTCTAGATGGAACAAGATGCAAATCTCCATGTAAAGGCTTAGACCTTGCAATTGTATTGTAACTATGTATTTTGTTGTTGAATAATACAATGGATCTATGCTTTTGGAGGGTCGGATTTTTTACCCGAAAGTGTTTTCCCCACGTAAATATTTGTGTTCATGTCTTCTATTCTATCTTTCATGTTTAATGATTCTGTTTATTGAATTTTTTTAATGCATGTTGTTGAAATTGGTTGATCTTGTAAGATCTAAAATTGCATGAACTTTCCTCTAAGGATTAATGGTGGGAAATAAACTATGTTTGATTCCGATTTATGACATAGTAGTACATTTTTTTGAGGTTCTCTAGAGAAATGAATGTTTACCGAAGGCACCTACTGATTTTAGGTGTTCATTCTGGGGTGAATCAATTTCCCTTCAATTGGTATTAGAGATTTCTTCTGGGATTTTCTTTTTGCTTGCATGTGCAGGTTTGTGAGTTGCATGTACTTGCATGTGTTTTGCATGTACTTTCATGGAATCGCATGTGGCTTGCACGTGCTTGCATGTTGATGCATGTAAGAATTCCTGGTGTTTCTGGTTTTGGATATTCCTTTTGTGAAGATTTCTTAGCTTGGAAAGCTTGAGGAAGTCTACAGGAATCGACTAAAGATTGATCCTTTGGTGAGTGGAAGTTTTTGGTATTTTGTTTTAGTTTCAAGAGACAACACGTAGCTTGAAGGATAGTGAAGATGGAGAAAATGGAGTTGATCATATTGAAATGATGTGATCTGAAGCTCCTAGTTGACAACAGAATAATCTTGATGCACGCAGTGTGTTTTTTTTTCTTTGTGGTTATGTTGCAACAAAGATTTCATATTGGGTGTCTGTGTGAGAGGCTCCCTAGTGACATGGAGAAGCTTGGGTTGTTTTCAGCTATGGAGTAATGTGCTTATGCTGGGTTATTTTTCTTGGTATTGGAAGGCATTGTTTTTTGCTACCCTGATTGCATGTAGGCTCTAGAGTTGATCATTAGATGATCTAGAAGCTTCTGCAATAGCCCATCTCCCTCAGATGCATGTGCATGTTGGTGGTTGTGGAGTTGGCTTGAAATGGCTTGGAGTTTATAAACTAATTTTTCTCTTTATGGATGCTTTGTACTTGCATGGCTCAAATTCATGTTCCTTAGACCTGAGAGTTTTATAGATTTTCCTAAAATATCTATGGTTATGCTCATTTGTGATAATCCATTATTTTGGTTTAATCATCATGGTGTTTTTGTTTCAAACTTTTGATTCTTCTAGATGTGAAGTGGGTGTGAATGCGCATGGGTTTTTTTCAAACACAGAGGTTTTACAGGTTTTACACGGTCAAGAAGAACTTGTGATTTTGTGGAGCTATGATTAGGCTATTTTCTAGACCCTAGCTTTTGGGGTGTTACTAGATGAGATAGTTGTAGTTTTTCATGCATACTTTGTGCATGGTGTGAGGAATTGAGATGATTTCTTTGCATGGGAGTGTTGGTACGTGATTAGTCACTCAACATTTCCATGGTGATGCTTGATGGATTCTTCGACTATGATGCTTGTTGTGGACATGATTGACAAATCAGATCTGGAATCGATCTAGTGCTTGAGTCATATTGTCTACATGGTTATTCTCTTTGAGATCACAGATTTGTAGTTTCCAATGTGATAGTGGGTTTGAATGTTGCATTGACTGGATCTACAGGTTGTGCCATTTTGTTGGTTGTCTTTACCTACATTATTGCATAAATTACTTGAAAGTAGATTGTTTATATCCACGAGGTTTGATTTTGTGTTGATGCAAACTTGTTAGCTGGCCTTGTCTATGGTCACTTGTGCATTGGTGTAGTTTCTTTGAGATGAGAGGATGGATGATACGAGAGTACCTGGATAGTCAGTGTTGGAGTCCTGTAGCATGGTATATTTCCTTGGTTTGGAAATCTTGGTTTCACTTGGTGTGATCAATAATACACCTGTATGTGTGTGGACCTGGATTATTTTCAGATTTGGGAGATGGTGTGTTATGTGCTTGGAAAGATTGGTACCACAGTTCAGTGGGAGTTTTAGCAATGACTATGTATTCATCACTATGTGGTGACTGATCTTCTTTAGTGATGCAGATGTTTTAGAGGGACTCTTAGATCTTGTTGTCACAGAAGGGTTTCTTAATATTTGCATATGAACACTATTTGAGGATTTGTAGCATCTCAGAGCCATGGAGGAATCTTGTGGTCTTTGGTTTGAGGTGTTGGTGGTGCTTGATAGGTGATGTTAGTTTAGAGTTTTTTTTTTTATGTCATGGTAAAATCTTGAATGCGCATTAGAGTTTTGGCATGATGCATTGCTCTTGATACCATGGTATGTTCACTTGGATCATGGGATCTCCTAAGGGGGATGGTAAGATTATGATGTCATGATAAGTTCCTGATTCAAATGATTAGATATTTGACAACGGTCTAGTGATTCTTTGTGTTTTGGGTGCATTGGTCATATATTTGAGAACTTCATGATAGTGCAGTGATGCATTTGGAGTTTAGCATGAGATGATTATTTGATGGTGCTCATGGATACATGGAGAATGAGGTGAGGCTATATTTCTCTTGATATGAGTGAAGTGTTGTTGAGATGGTTACTCTTGATGAGATTTCAACAGAAAGTTTGAGGAGCCTACACCTTTGTTGGACGTGAGTTCAATAGAGACCTATGAGGAGATTTCTCTTGGAGGAGTTATAATGGATTGCATATCTTGGAGGAGCATTCTCATTCCCCACTCTTTGTCTACTTGGTGGCTTATCACTTGAGAGGTATTGCCCATTGATTCTCTCATGTGCTTTATTCTTTCTTTCATAGACATGGATCTTGAGCTGCTATTAGATGGTTCTGGAGGATTCATTGTGAGAGATGGATAGCATGTTTATCTCCTTGGGTTTGAATTTACATTAATGATGATCATAGGGGATGGTAGTGGTCTGATTTCCTAAGATGAGAAATGGAGTAGTTTGGTTTTCTTTGAGAAGCTTACATCTATGTAGATACATGATGCATATGTTATGTTTGATCTCTTAAGGTTGAATGGGTTTGGATGTTGTTATGGATTTTATATTGGGGTTGTGAAGGATATCTTACCTATCATAGTTGGCACTTAGAGGTGTATGTAGAAGGGCATGCTACATGTCTATGATTTGTAGATTTTTCTCTTTATTCTGTTCTTCTTTCTGTATGTTCGGATTCATATGACTTTAGATGTGAGATTTCTATGTGGAGATATGGCAATCACTAGTTTGTGGTCATGTGTTGTCACTTGGGTGATGACATGGAGGTTATTGTATCTTTTTCTTTTGTCAGATATGGAGAGCATGGGAGAGTTGTGTAGGATTGTTGAGAGAGATGTTTCTTGTAGCAGTTGGTTGTAGGATTTTGTAGATCTTTGTGGATGGTCCTTGGTACTACATGGATACACTTTCTATGTGTTGTTATTGGTAGAATCATTATGCCTTTGATATTTTTAGATTTGGCATTACCCATGCAATGGGAGTTCTTGGATGTGTTTGGTCTTCCTCGACTGGTTGGCACATGGAGCTTGTATTTTCAGTTGACGGGTTGGCTATGTAGGTGGAATGAGTTTTTTGATGTGGATACCTTCAAGGTATGGGTGATTGGATGGATTATCACTTGTTGTGGGTGCTATATAGTCGCATGGGTGGTCGGTTAGATGGGAGCAGTTAGTTTCATGATTGTTGTCCTAGCTGATGTTCTATCTTGTTTTTTGGAGGATGACTTCATGGTTGTGTTTAGGTTGTGAGCTTTGAAGTTGGTGTTGTTGATGCTTCTATATAGCTTGTGAGCACAATGGAGTGGTGGTAGTATTCTGTAGCCTTTGCTATCAATTGGATCTGATGCTTGTGTTCTTTAGACTGGTGCATATACACCATAGCTTGTTCCTTTCCTTGGAGGATGGTGGAAACTATTTCTTGAGATGGTGGCCATCTTTTATGTTGTTGTAGGTGTCTTGGTTGGAGCATGAAAGTATTGTTTGAGATTCTCATAATTGCATGTATGGTTGTGATGATGTATTTTCATCAGTTGACTCTTAGCAGTTAAATCATGTTACTTTCATGGACTCTTCAAAGGTGTTCAACAAATGGGAGAATGTTAGGAAAAATAAGGTTTCTCAACCTTTGATTTTTCCCATAGCATTGATTTATCTAAATATTGAATGTTGCTAATTTTTCTCACATTGTCTTATGAGTTACAACTTATAGTTTCTATTCGAACGAGGAGTCAAGTTGGAAAGTTGATTTTATAGGAGAAGTTGTGCATGAAGGCATTTTCTATTTCTATGTTGAGTTTATCTTCAACATTTGGTAGTCGATCTAGAAATGTCTAATTTGTGCATTGTAAGCTCTATAAATATGATATTTTTCTTGAGGAGTTGAGAGGATAGATTGAATTCGTAGGGGTTATGCTGCCAAATTTTATCCATATGGAACAAGATGTAAATCTCCATGTAAAGGCTTAGAGCTTGCAATTGTATTGTAACTATGTATTTTTTTGTTGAACAATACAATGGATTTATACTTTTAGAGGGTGGGGTTTTTTACCTGAAAGGGTTTTTCCCATGTAAATATTTATGTTCATGTCTTCTATTCTATCTTTCATGTTTAATGATTATGTTTATTGAATCTACTTAATGCATGTTGTTGAAATTGGTGTATCTTGTAAGATCTAAAATTGCATGAACTTTCCTCTAAGGATTAATGGTGGGAAATAAACTATGTTTGATTCCAATTTATGACATAGTAGTACGTGTTTTTGAGGTTCTCTAAAGAAATTAATGTTTATTGAAGACACCTACTGATTTCAGATGTTCATTCTGGGATGAATCAATTTCCCTTCAAAGGAAATACTATCATTAACCAAGTGAGGAATATACCCAATTTATGATGACCAAGTTGAGGGAAGTTGGATCCGTCGATGCCCATTCGAGTCCTCCAACTACTAATGCATTTATAAGAGGAGCATTCAGTCGCGCCATAATTTTTTTTATAGGGTATTATATTAGCCTTGAAATTTTTTTCATAGTAGAGAATGTGAAGAAGGCTTAAAAATTGATTAATTTATTCCTGATGGCCTCACCACTTCAATGGTGGATGATGCATTTTATATCCCATAGAGTTGTTGCAAAAGTGATATATCTAATTCTAGTGCTCAGTCTGTACTTGCAGTTTTGAATGGTGGTATTAATTTTTTGAACAATGAATTCATGGAGGCCTTGTAGAGGAAGAAAAGAGAACCAAACCTAGATAGAAAACTACTTTTAGGGGGTGTAGGGGTATCCAAAATACACACATAATTTGCAACTGCTTTAAATAATATGGATGTTAGTAGTGAGTATGTTCTGAAGCTCAAACATGAAATTAAGGAGCTTGTGCATGATAACTTCACTTTCAAGAAATTTAAATATTCTTCTAGCACCAATATCCATGTGTTAAATCCATCTAGATCCTTTAATTCATCCTCCAACATTAATGGCCATATGGCAGATTCCTCCAGGCCTCTTAATCAATCTCCTAGCACCAATAAAAATCTCATGTGTGATCTAACAAGAAAACATTTCATAAAGAATATCTCAAATTTGGAAGTCTCACCACCAGCTCCTCTGGCTCAAAGAATTCAACTCCTTTGGAGTCAAATTCAAAGAGTTCACTGCAAACCAAAGATGGTTCTTCAAGCTTCATATTCTTTGTTTCTCTAGATATTATGTCAAAGGTTATGAATAATAGAATAGTAGCATCTAAAATTGAGAACTAAAGGGCTAGAATGACTATAGAAAGTCTAGTTCCACATGTCACCAAAAAGTATGAGGTTATTGGTGAGTATGTTATAATGACAGATGAAGCCAAAGTACATTGAAAAATGAAGGTTTGTTTACCTAATGATTATGAGAAGAATCTTAGGGAAGCTCAAGAAAACACAGATAATAATTTGCACATCTTGATATTTCAAAATTCAAACCAAGGAAATAACTCAGAGTTGAGGTTTTGGAGAAGTAATTTTATAGTATTGATCTATATACACATAACCTTATATTGGAAACAATTCCAAAAGGAGATTTTACTTGTGATGAACAACACACATTATTGAAGAAGTGCTTCTTTAGGTTTTAAAAGTGTCAAGTTACATAGGAATTGGTAAGACACCCATGGAATATCCTTGACAAGATGTTGTTCAAAGAATGATAGTTCAATCTGAAAAATGTGATGATGTTTGTAAATCGATATTTTTTTAAGGTCTTTTGAAGACCATATAAAGTTGAGAGTCAACTGAAAAATATGTTTCTTATAGGAAGGGGCCTGGAGTTGTTTGCAATAAAGAGGCTGGATTTAAGAAAGATGACTTTGTTGTAGAGTATTTTATTATATTTAATCACAAAGAGTCATGTCTTATGTAAGAGACACATCTTTTCATGTATAATATGGGTCAGTGCAGGATCATGGGGTCCAAACTAGGCCTCTAAGTGGCGATAAAAATTCAAAAAATCAGAGTTAGACAACTTGACATAAAAATTTGAATAGGTTATTAAAACATAATTTGAAAAATATGTAAGAAAAAAAGTTGTAGCAAATTGAATGTAGTTTCTAGGATACTAGTCCTTTTTTGGAAAAAAAGTAAATCTATTTTGCGAAAATTTGAAATTTCAATGCAGTGGTACTAAATTTTCAAGAAAAGGATAAGAAGAAGGTGTATATCTAACCACCTTAAGTACAAGAAAATAATATTTTTTTTTTCTAAATCTTTCAATATAAGTAGAGGACACATGCCCAGATGTGTCGGATTTTTTTTCGGTAATTTTTTTCCATGTAAATAATTAGTTATTATTTTTTTATTAGAACTATTTAGAATTATTAAAACATCTGTGTCTGACCACCATAACTTGGTCAAAAATTTATGAAATTCATTTTTTAATCCTATAGTATGCAAAGCATAGAATGTGGTGCATCTTGTAGGTTTCAAAAATGTTAAGTATTTTGAAAGTTATAGAATTTTTTCAATCAGCCTATCAATCAAGACTTTAGTCATAATGTATGTAGAAAATCAATAATAATAATTAATTAAATTCAAAATAAGACATAACTTATATTGGTGGAAAGCTGGAATTTTTTTCTATAAACCCTTTTCATTTTATGAAATTCAGATAAAAAAAGTTGTCATCCACAAGGGCGAACTTCAGAAAACTAAGAAAATTTTCAAAACATGGTTTTTGGGTTGACTTTCTAGGTTAGGAAATCCCAAACCAAATCCAAATCCAAACCCCGAGCCTACTGATTATATAAAAAAAATGGATATTTGTTACTTGTATTATTTATAAGACATAATACTATATAATATGTATTATGTATTATGTATTATATTGTACATTATTATATTATATATTATTATATTATATATTACTATATATATATTTTTGATTGGTAATAAGATTGTTTTTTATTAAATTTCCGGGTTTTGTCCTACCCCAAAATAGGGATGATAACAAGGGAAAATATCTCCCCTTGCAAAGGACACCAACAAACAAAAACTACTCAGAGCAGCAAATCGTAAACCCCCTAAGAATCCATATTTAGAGCCACAAATCCCAAATCCTCTATCAATCCATTCAAGTGTGTCCTTTGCCTTTGGTCCCTCCCTTTGTCTGTGATCGAAGGACCATGTTGAAGGTTTCCTTCTTTCCTTTTTTTATCTCGCTTACTCTTCACAACCTGCCATCCCTCCTCCACTCTTGCAGCCTCCTTCTGCTACTTCTTTGGAGTGTCATGTTGCCTTCCAACTTCTCCTTTCTCACCACATGCAATGTTTCCACACTGATCCTCTGAGGTGCCTTGCACCTCCCCCATTTCTTGACTCCTAGTCAATCCCAATTTCTCCCTACACTCTAAGGTTTTAGCACCTTGGTGGTTTTTTTTGCCACCCCTTCCTTCATTCTCACCACGATAGCGACATTGAAGGCATAAACCTCATCGTGACTTGACCCCCCCGTTTGTTCTAAGGCCCCATTTAGCTGATGTAAAGCCGAGTTACACACTACCTGAGAATATTCCTCTTTCTTCTCACCTTGTTTCTCCACTGCATAATGTGTATGTCACACATCCTTCCACCAAGTAGCTGGTTTAGGTACTCGAGATTTTACACATTGCACAGCCAAATGTCTAGTTTGAAAGCATCTTCTGAAATGGATGGAACCCCTTCATAGTCTAGAGGTTGCTTCCAACATCCTTTAGAAGTGTTGATTGTAATCTCTTATGGCAGAGTCTTTGCTACTTCCATCTCCACCAAAATCCAAGCATATGTCGAATGCATCAGATTTGAAGAATCATCATCAACCATCAAAAAATTTCCTAAGGAATTTCCTATAGCCTCCAAATAGGACTCAAACCAAAGATGGAGAGGAAAGTTTGGGATTCTCACCCACAATGGCACTCTATCAAACGTTTTTGTTGTAGGATTAAAAGCCATATGCGATGGATTCAATGAAAAAGCAATTTTTCTTCCTAACTCCAAAAATAATCACCCAAAAATTTATTTATGTCATTCCCAAATTCAAAAACAACAGTAAAAAGCCTCTCGAGACTACGTAAATTTGAATACATCCATTCACCACAAGTTCCTAGTGTTCTGAGATCCATTTATGTAACTCACACAAACTTGGCCAGAATCCGCTGAAGCGTCCAATCAAACCTAGTTCAGAGAAAAATTTAACATTGTCATTTACCTCTTCATCGAGCTCTTCTTGCAGAGAAACAAACACCAGATTAGCATTTCCATTATTTCCTAATGCCTGGAGGAGGTTCCCTACATCTGCATTTTTTTCCACTCCCAACTGGAAACCACCGACATTTCCCCTAGAAGAAGTTTCGTGGCCTATAGCTCCATTCTTTTCCCCTGCTTCCCTTGGATGCTTTACCTTCAGTCCTGTGCTCGCACCCAAGAATTTTTTGTTTGAAGGGCATCCACCATCTATTCCCATTGAAACCCTAGCTCCCACTGCAAACACCAATGGGTCCTTTCCGCTCTCCATTTGATTATATTTATATATTACTATATTATATATATGAAATATTATATATTATATTACTATTATGTAATATATATTATACACTACACAGTATATATTATATATTTATTGATGTGCGGCCAATTCACAATGGAGAGAGAGAGGGAGTGGGAGGGACTTGAGAGAGAGGGAGAGAGAGACTTGAGAGGGAGAGAGGGAGGGAGAGAGTCCAAGAGAGAGAGACTTGGGAGAGAGAGAGGGGGGGGCTTGAGAGTGAGAGGGAGAGAGAGAGAGAGAGAGAGAGTTGAGAGAGAGAGAGAGTTGAGAGGAAGAGTGTTTTCCCATGTTGGGACCCTCTAGAATAAGAAGTGATGCAACTATGAAACAAAACCATTACAACTCAATTCAACATTCATGCCATTAAAACCTTCAAGCTTAATAACATGTCATTAGATCCTTCATGTAAAAGGTATAAAATCATCATGAATAAGAATCATTATCTTTCAACCATGATACATAAACAAGAACATTATGTACACCATAGGGGTTTGATGCAACCTTCAAACAAAATCCTTAAAAGATAAAAGGATACATGTTCATTAGATTATTCATGTGAAATATATACAATAATCATGATAAAAAATAAGACATCACTCAACCATGACGCATGATAAACACTATATATGCACACTATATATGAACAAACACTAAATTAATAGATTATTTAACATTTACTACTAAATTTTTGTCTCATCATTATACTATTATATTCATAAATTCAACACTAAAAATATCCATCCAACCAAATTCTTTATAAAATATCCATCCAACAAAATTATTTATAAAATATCAATCCAAGGTCAAATTCTTTATAAAAATAATATCATTGTCTTAATAAATTTTTGGGGCTCTTTGTTGCATCTCTTCATTTCTTTGCATTTTATTTTTTAGAATGGGACTATCTCCTTTCCTCTAGCCATCATTGATGCTCATCTAAGTCCACTTACATGGATCTAACCACATCAACAACATTTTGCATATTTGATGCAAAATGCCTCAATAATGGGTGAACACATTCTTCATTCTGAATAACGTTAACTTGATCCTGAATGGTTCTAACATTCACATCGATTTGTTCTCGAAAGTGAGCACCATCGGATGTAGGTGGTGGAGGTGGGGGGTTATGAGGTGGAGTGGGTGGAGTTGGAGGGCATGGATCCATGATTTAGATATAAGTGAACCTGCATTAAATTTATAACTTTTCAAAATGTAAGATACATTTTTAAAAATCCGCTTAAACCATTCAATATAAATGACTTAATTGAATACAAATGAAAAAATGTGTAAAGCTCCTTTATGTCTAAGGCATGTAAATGAAAAAAAAAAAATTATTAAAGTGATTTGAAATCTCATTTAAAAAATACATTAAATTTTTACCTCGCTACAATGTGGAAGTGTTAAGCTCCAAATTGATTCAACAAAGGTGGAAGTGTTAAGCTCCAAATTGACAATAATTATTGAATCTGTATACATAGTAATGGTTAAAAAAAACTTGTCCCAACAACTATAGGGAAATGGGCTAAGTTAATAGGTAATAATCGATAGACTATGCAAGAGGCTATCATACAATATGATACAATATGATAGCCTCCTACATATCCCATCGATTATTACCCATTAACTTCACCCATTTCCCTATGCCTGCCAATACTAACAATGGATATAGATTCACTAAGTATTGGAAATTTAGAGCACTTCCAACAAGGGTCCTTTCTATTTTGAGAGTTGAGGAGAGTCAAAAAAATTAAAAAATTAAAAAACAAATTGTTTAGCAAACAAATACTAACTTAAGAATAAGCAACAAAGCAATAATTTAAGAAACATGAGAATAAGTGATAAAGAAGAAGGAAAAATAGACAAGAACGTAAAACAGTTTAAATAAATGTAGAAAGGGGGTAATGAAGGTTCAATTTTATGTTTTAGTGTGCTAGGTTCAATTTTATGTTTTTTTTTTTCCAGTAATGAAGGTTCAATTTTTTTGTTTTCCACTAACTACGGTTTGAATTTTTTTTGTAGGTTTATATAGAAATGAAAGAATTCAACAAAAATACAAAGAATGCAAAAAAAACTTAAATTAATCACTAATTAGCAAAAAAAAGAGAAAAATGCAAAAAACACATACCTGGAACACGTCAGAGGTCGGTATGCATGATGGAAGTTGCTGCTTAACTGGTAGCGTCCTAAAAATGAAGTAGGGTTTGGGTTATAAAGTCCTCAATGAAACAGATATCCGTTTATAACGGCTATCCATTTCGTAACAACATATTGATTTATTCTCATGAGCTTCAAATCCAATGCAATTAATAATGGATATCCCTTTACTATATAATTGAAACAGGGAAAATAGTGGGGCTCTCTTTTCACTTCTAGGGTTTGGACCTAAAAGGAGAGGCTATTTTCTCTATTTCACTCAAGAACAATCCTTGAGATTCCAATGCAAAGGAGATTGATATCTGACAAAGGGTGTGTTCTATGGGATGAAATGATGTAAATGAGGGGTTCAACACCAAGTTTAGACTTGGAAAAATGAAGGATGAAGGATGAAATGCAAAACCATAGTTTGATGAAATGCTTCAAAGAATGACCTAGAAATGTAAACAAACAACAACTAAAAATTGTAAAACTAGAGATGTGCACCTAGGAAACTAGAGAAGGAAGAATGGAGGTTTAAAATCTTGAAAAATTCACTGTTGAAGCCAACTGGGACTCATTCGCCAAGCTGGGTGAATTAGTCCAATGTCGGGAAAACTGTGCTATAACAGGTTTCAGACAAATGGGCACTTAGATCTACAAAAATCTTTGACAAACAGGTACAGTGGGACTCATTCACCAATAGTGGCGAATCAGTCCACTTCTAGATTTTTGGAAACTCAAAGTTGTATTTTGTAGCTCTTAGTTTGCTCTTCTATTCTTGATTTTGATCCAGGTCTGAAACTACATAATTCAACTTGTAGGTTTTCTCCAAGTTCCTCCAAGGCTTGTTCACAATCTTGACAATTTTGACTTGCTTCAACAACTTGATGACAACTTTTCTAATCTTATTCTTTCATAAATATGCAATCTAGATGGTGGGGAGTTCTATAGGGAGATAGGGGTCTTAGGCGTGACCTCTGAGTAGGGTAGAGAAGAATACCCTAGAAAGACCAAAGAGTAGGTCTTAGGAAGAGCAAATGTGCTCTTGAGAGATAGCACTCCCCACCAAATTGGTATCAGAGCCATAAAAAGGGCTTGGGAATTGAGAAGCGAATCTCAGAGAGAAGTGAATCCATAGGAGAAAGCACCATGGTGACTAATGCAAAGCTAGCTAGAGATTTGACATAGCAACAAGAAAAGAATAGACGACTTGAAGAAGTTGTGGAGGAGATGAAGCAAAAACTAGAAGTGGTTGCAGAGACTACAAGCAAGATGAAAGTGCAGTTAGTAGGGGATAAAGACAAGGGTAGGGATCAAGTTGAGGAAGACATAGAACTAGAACCTAACCCTCCATTAGCAGAGGAACCCTTCCTCAAAGCATTGAAGGAATTTAAGTGGCAAGGCATTAGAAGGCATCCCTGTTTTCACAGGAAGAATGGATGCAAAATTAGTTATGGAATGGATTGAGAGAATGGAGAATCACTTTGAATGTGATGGGATTACAGAGGCAAAAAAGGTGAAGATAGCCAAATCAAGGTTAAGAGGACAAGCATTAACTTGGTGGAAGTTCTTACAAGAAGAAAGAGAGAAGGAAGGCAAGAAGCCAATAGGAAATTGGAAAACAATGGTGGCTAAAGTAAAGGAAAACTATCTACTTGAGGACTATGACATCCAATTGCATAAGAAGAAGCACAATCTCAAACAAAGAGAACTAGATGTAGCTGCCTACACAGAAGAGTTCCAAAAACTAAGCCTTAGGTCTAGAGTGCAAGAAATTTAAAGCATTAAGGTTGCTAGGTATCTGGACAACCTTAGATGGAACATACAAGAAGAGTTGAGTATCTTTACACTTACTACCCTCCATAGCTGCTATCAGATGGCTATTAAAGTGGAAGAGAAACTAAAAAAGAAACAAGATTCTAATACCAGGGGTAAAGGAAGAGGCAGAGACCCTAGAGGTGGACATAGAGGAGGTTTTGGTGGAAGGAGCAATGAGAATAGAAGCCAAGGAGATTCTAAGGTGGGTGAAAAATCCCATGAGACAAATAGTAGAGGGGGATACAAAGGTAGAAGCTCTAACAATGGTGGAAGAGGCAAATTAGGAGGATTTGGGAGAATTTCTCATTTTGCTTCCATGAAGTGTTATAATTGTGGACAGCTGGGTCATCTGGCTTATAGGTGTCTTGAGAAGCCAACATCTTCACAAGGTGAGAGGAAGATTACCTATGTTCAAGAAGAGAACTATCCCAAACATTCAGAGGTGAGTTTAGATTCAGAGAAAGGAGAGAATCTCATGTTGAGAAGGATCTTGATCAAAGCACCTACCGAGGATGAACACAAACAGAGGAGAGCTCTTTTTAGAGTCAAGTGCAAGATACTAGGTAAGGTCTGCAAGGTCATCATTGACTTAGGATCTACTGATAATGTCATATCAGAAGAGGCAGTACAGAAGTTGAACCTCATCAAAATACCCCATGTGTGTCCTTACAAGGTTACTTGGTTGAATAAGGGGCAAAATATATTGGTCAATGAACAAGTATGGGTTGAGTTTGCTATAGGGAAGTATCAAGATAGGATACTATGTGATGTGTTACCAATGGATGCATGCCATCTGTTGCTTGGCATACATTGGCAATATGACAAGGAGGCAATACACCATGGCAAGGAAAACAAGTATTCATTCAAGAAGGATGGAGTGACCTACAAAATCCAGTCTTTGATAGAAGAAGGCATAGTGGAGAAGGCAGAATCCAGTGTACTTATGATGAGTGGAAAGGAATTCCTAAAAGACATAAAGGAGGAAGAAGGAGTTGCCTATGCAATCATGTTGAAGCCAAAGGAGGAGGAGTCACCTAGTTGGCTACCTATGACAGTAGAAGTGAAGCAACTATTGGATCAGTTCAGGGATATCATTTGTGAAGGCACACCAGCTACACTACCACCTAAGAGGGCAATTAGTCATCAAATAGACTTTGTACCAGGAGCAACATTGCCTAACAAGGCTGCATACAAGATGACACTGGAGCATAACAAAGAGATAGCAAGGCAAGTTCAAGAACTTTTGGATCAAGGGTTGATCAGAAAAAGCATAAGCCCATGTGCTGTTCCAGTGGTGTTGGCACCTAAGAAGGGAGATAAGTGGAGAATGTGTACTGATTCTAGGGCAATAAATAGGATAACTATTAGATATAGGTTTCCTATTCCTAGGATAGAAGACTTAATGGACTGTTTAGGGGGTGCTAAGTACTACTCCAATATTGATTTGAAAAGTGGCTACTATCAGATTAGGATGAAAGAGGGAGATGAATGGAAATCAACTTTTAAAACTACAGAGGGGTTATATGAGTGGTTAGTAATGCCATTCGGGCTTACAAATTCACCTAGCACTTTTATGAGGGTGATGAATGAGGTCTTGAAGGACTATATAGGAGTCTTTGTGGTAGTCTACTTAGATGATATCCTCATCTTTAGTAAAACAAAGGAAGAACATATGAAGCACCTAGAACTTGTGTTGAAGAAACTTCAAGAGGAGAAGCTCACCATAAATCTTGAGAAGAGTGAGTTTATGAAGCAAGAGCTAGTCTACCTAGGATTTGTAGTATCTCAACGAAACTTGAAGATGGATAAGAGCAAGGTTGAAGCCATTCTTAGTTGGCCTACTCCCAAGACAGGGACTGAAGTTAGGAGTTTCCATGGATTAGCTCAATTCTATAGGAAGTTTGTTAGAAGGTTTAGTGAAATCTGTGCACCAGTCCTTGACACCATCAAAGGAGGACTGAAAACAAAGTTTGTGTGGACCAAATAAGCCAATGAAGGATTTGAAAGATTGAAGAGGGAGATAGCTACCCAACCAATCCTAGTTTTACCAGGTTTTGACAAACCATTCATAGTGGAATGTGATGCAAGCAACATAGTAGTGGGTGCAGTCCTAAGCCAAGAAGGCAGGCTAGTGGCATTCTTTAGTGAAAGGCTAAATGAAGCAAAGTCTAGGTACTCATCCTATGAATTAGAGTTGTATGCTTTAGTACAAGCTCTTAAAAAGTGGAGGCACTACCTATTGCCCAAAGAATTTGTGGTATACACTGACAATTAGGCCTTAATTTACATCAATACTCAAGAGAAGCTCAGTTTGAGGCACATCAAATGGATGGAGTTTTTACAGTCATACACCTTTACTATCAAGCACAAGAAAGGGGTTAACAACAAGGTTGCAGATGCCCTTAGTAGGAGATTGCTTACCATTCAAGAGATACAGCTGCAGAGCATAGGGGTTGAAGGATTCAAAGAACTATATGAAGGAGATTATGATTTCTCAGTGATCTACAAGGTATGTACTAATTTTGAAAACCATTTTCACAGTGAATATGTAGATTATACTTTGCAAAATGGTCTATTGTTTAGAGGGAAACAATTATGTGTTCCAAGAGGTTCCATGAGGGAGAATCTTATCCAAGAAAAGCACAATGGTAGTTTGAGTGGACACATTGGATTGAACAAGACCCTAGACTTAGTGGAGAGGTTCTATTGGTGGCCTAAGATGCAAAGAGATGTAAGAAGGTATGTTGAACAATGTGGAGTGTGTCAAAAGAAAAGGTAAAATCAACAAATTCAGGTCTTTATTAGCCATTACCCATCCCAAATAGACCATGGGAAAGCATAAGCATGGACTTCATAGTAGGGCTACCTAGGACACTGACTGGTTTTGACAGTGTGTTTGTGGTATTGGATAGATTCAACAAGATGATCCATTTCATCCCATGCAAAACAACACATGATGCAAGTCAGATTGCACATCTATTCCTCAAGGAGGTAGTAAGGATACATGGGTTGCCAAAGAGCATAGTTGTAGACAGAGATGCGAAGTTTATGGGACATTTTTGGAAAACTCTTTGGAGGAGGTTAGGAACCAACCTGTCTCATAGTTCAACATATCATCCTCAAACGGATGGAAAGACAGAGGTGATAAATAGGGTACTTGGTAACTTGTTGAGGTGTCTAACTAAGGAGTATGGACAAGGATGGGAACAAGTCATTTCACAGGTAGAATTTGCCTATAATGATAGCACAAATAGGTCTACTGGTAAGAGTCCATTTGAAATTGTATATGGGTTACATCCAAGAGGTGTACTTGAGTTGAGAGAACTAAAAGGTTATGAAGGAATCAATGGACATGCTGATGATTTTGCTCAGTCAATGAGAGAGGTTCATGAGCAGGTAAAGAAGACATTAATGGAGGCTAACCAAAAGTTGAAGGCTAAAAGAGATGAAGGGAAGAGAGATCGACAATTTGAAATAGGTGATTTGGTGATGGTATACTTAAACAAGGCAAGACTACAGAAAGGCATACCAAGTAAGCTGCAGATGAAAAGGATAGGGCCATGTAAAGTGTTGGCTAAGTATGGATCAAATGCATACAAGGCAGAGTTACCCAAGGAGATGTCTATTTCACCTATCTTCAATGTGAAGGACTTGGTGAAGTATAAAGGACCATAAATGGATGAGGAACAGTATAGTGCTGAGGTGAGTAAGGATGTGGAAGGACTCAAGGTACCTGATCAGATCAGACCATAGGTTGACAAGATTTTGGATTCAAGGGTGAAGAAGAAGACTAGGCACAAGACATAAATGGAGCACCTAGTGAAGTGGAGACACCAACCAGAGTCAGAGGCTACTTGGATAGCAGAGAGTTATTTCAAGAAGCATGGAATCAGTGAGAAGTTCTTAAAACCACAGGTCCCTTAACTTCTTTGTTGCAGGGGGAGAATGGTGCAGGAGCACCTTAAGGTCTTTTGGAGAGATCTTTGCACATTTTGGCTTGTAGGTGGTTCTATCCAACGACCAAGGTAATAAGGAATAATTGATAAATTTCCAATGTTGAATTGATGAGTGTGTTGTGGAAAAGTTAGGTTAGTTTAGAGCCTTGAGGTTTGGGAAAGTCTTAATGAGGAGATTAGGCAAATCTTGACAATGTTGTCTTGGAAATTTGTCCTAAAAGTTGGAAAATGACACTAATGATGTTCTAAGCCCAACATAAGGGTCCTAACATGTGTGCATAAGGTATATAAGGCTAGAAAAACCCTAATATGATAGTTGGGAAAGCTATTGTACGGATTGAGATCTGGAAAGTAGAGATTGTGACTTGGAAAAGAGCAAATTTGTTTGATTTCTTTGACAGAGCCTTCATCCAGTCAACTAATGCTTTGAGACATTCATTTATGACCTTTTCTTGCCTTGTGTAGCATTGGTTTAGTCATTTAGTTTGACTGGTTAAGGTTTTGCAATTTGTTTTGGGTTCTTGGTTTCACTGCCCGGTTTAGGGATAGTTTTTGTAAATGATGATCCCCACTTGAATTCCCATAGAAAATCTACCATGGCCACTTTGAATCAAGTAGGGGATTGTGTACATAGCGTAAATATTGTGTTTGGAGTCTTTGTGTGCAAGGGAGTTGATGTAACCATCAAGCTCTAGGCGAGTGCAAGGGCATTCTGGCTAGAAGCTTGGATAGAACAATAGTAAGAAGACTTGCTAAATGGATTGGTATGTGCCAATTCAAGGTGTAGGGGTGTAGGGGAATGTGTCTTGAACATGTGTGTGCAAGGAGGATTGCAGAGGAGGCCATTAGAGCCCTCATTTAAACTAAAGAAATCGGACTATGACACTTGTCCTAGAAACCCTTGAAAATAGGGGTTTGGTGAAAAGCCTGTGTATGGATGCCAAGGGGATCTAAGACCTAGGAAATATTGAAGCCTAGGAGGTCTATAGTGAGAATCCATGAAGATTTTGGGGGTTTTTTAAGGTAGTCTTGGAGTTAAACCAAGAATAGTAGTTTTAGGAGGCCTAATTGACTAAAAACCAAGTTTCTTGAATTCGATAGTCAAATGAGGAAAGAATCCAACAAGATGGATCAGAATGGAGTAAGGTCACCCAAGGAATAGTTGGAAGACCTATTCCTAGCCCCAAGAATGGCTTGGGGAACGTTGTGGAAAAAATTATCCCAGAGGTGCTGAGTAGGGGTGTGAGAGTAAAGGTGAGTATTTGAAATTGGTGGAGAGTTCTATAGGGAGATAGGGGTCTTAGGCATGACCTCTGAGTAGGGTAGAGAAGAATAACCTAGCAAGACCAAAGAGTAGGTCCTAGGAAGAGAAAATGTGCTCTTGAGAGATAGCACTCCCCACCACTAGACTTACAAATCACATGCAAAGAGAGGGAAAAATGGTTGTGGTGTTAGAGAATAGGGGTTTTCCTTGGTCAAGTCCCTTGTTGGTAATTAAACCTTGAAATGAAAAGAAAATGTAAAGGAGATTGATGAATGAACAAAATAAGATGTTGCAACTCACCAAACCCTTGCAAGAAATTACTGCAATTATGCTTGAAATGGCTGCAATGGATGTGGTTCTTGATTTTTTCTTGATGGAGATAGATCTTGAATGCAAAGCTTGCTTGGATTATGAACTCTACACCACAATTGTAAGCACAATAACAAACATGAAGAATGTGATCTTTGACATGATGATTGATGCTTGAAGAATGCTCTTGAAAGCTTGATAATCTACTGTTGAAAGCCTTGAATTCTCTTGCTCAAATTTTCTTGTGAACTCAATTTTATATTAGGATGAGTACTTGAATGCTTTGGGGGTAAAATGAGAGAAATAACCTTGTATTTATACCCAATTATGCAAGAATTCTTGAAATTACAACACTACAAGCTGACATTGGATCTTGGAGAATAAAATCCCGCCAAAGATTTAAATAAAATTTGATTTTTGAGTTAAGGGGGACTCATTCGCCACCTTGGGCGAATGGGTCCCACCTAAGGGGACTCATTCACCTAAAATGGTGAATGAGTCTCACCTTAGGAATTTGAGGTGGTTTTTTAAGGATTTTATGTTTTAAAATCCTTTTATCGAAATTATCCTAAAAAATACACACAAATAGGGCTTTTGGATGCAAAAATGGTCCAATTAAAGCATAAAAGAGCCTAATTATTAATGAAAAGCTTAGAGGAATGTGAAAGTGTGCTACAAAAATTTACAACTCACCAAATAAGGCAAGGCTAAGAGAAATTGTGATTGAAAGAATGCTTAGAAATCCTAGAAAAGTGTGAAAGTGTGTTACAACACTTTACAACACCTTTACAAGGCATCATTAAAATATATTATTTCACAAGGGCCCAAGACCTAATATGAATGTGTTATCCACACTAAAACACTAAATCAAGGCTAACTAAACCAAAATCCACAAGAAGGAGGTAAACAAGTGCGAAAAAGGTTAAGGACCCTTTTTTCGACATTACATTTAGCCCCCATTTTAGTGAGAGGATGAACCTGATTCAAACTCACACTAAAGTAGACAAAAACACATCAAGGGGGTTCCCATGTACCAATGCTAGCAAGATCAGATGACAATGACCAAGAGGGATGATCAAGCCCCCAAGATCAAGATCCCATGGCAAATGAACATGAGTAAAAAGGAACACACATGAAAATTATATAAAGAACAACGACAAGGCCAATCATACAATGCCGAAGATGAAAAATAAATGGAGTAAGTAGAAACAAGCTTTGACCATTTGTCCAATGCGATGTGGATCAGATCTAGGTTGTTTGTCTAAGAAAAATGCATACTCACTCTGAGGCGATGGAACTCGTGGTTGTCCGTCGGGTGAGAAGTCCAAAAGGGTGAGAAACATACACTCATGGTTGGTATGTACTCACACACACACACAAGTGGCTATGGGGAAATTCATGCCACTAATTGGTCTTCCCACTCAATCATACCAAAGTCATACCTACTGATAACTTTAATAAGGTGCCACACAAAAATGACTTGGTTTTTGAGCTTCATGAGACAAGCAAAACTTTGTATGCTTGGAGCTCATGAATAAACATGATGGATCCATAGGCATGCAATATGTGTTATGCAAGGTTGCCATATAACAAATACAACATGCATAAATGTTCAAAGGAGTCTTACTTAGTTCACACAAGGTATTTAACTTAGGGAGCATTGTGCCTAATGTCTCCAAGAGAGGACCAATCAAAGAATAGAAAATTTGGAACTTATGGGATGTAGTGTGTCGCATCAAGCCACTAAGAGGGATGTGATATGATAAGAGAGATCGCACTCATGAAGGAAATCACACCTAATGTCATCCACAAAGCGAAAAACACATCATATGAAGCAAGAAGGCTGCACTAAGAATTATGAAAAGGAAAAATGTAAAAGAAATAATGCCAATGTATGCCCCCACTTTAAAGAAATTGCTAAACACCATGCTATGAGAAATTACTTAAAATTAGAAAATGAAAAATTCTTATTAGAAGAAAGACATGAGAGCCAACTTGGAAAACCCTATGACAAGTCATATGTTTTTGAGTAAGGATGTGTCATGTGAGAGAAAGAAAAGAGAGGGGTTGCCCCCAAAATGAAAACACCAAACATATAAGGGATTTATGGATTTGGGGTCAGTATGTTCTTTGTTGAAATGATTTTAATGATCTCAGACTGTCATCATCCCCCAAATACACATAGAACTGGAAGAATGACACAAAGATAGCGAAAAGAAAAGAAAAAACCTCTTGGGTCAACATGGAAGAGACATAGGGCGTCTTGACGACTTGTGTCATCCCCAAAAGGAAAACACAAGAAAAAGATGAAATCAAAAAGGAAAAAGAAATTCTTTTGGGTCAACATGAAGGAGACATGAATGTCTCAATGCCTTGCATCATCCCCAAAAGGAAAACATGATAAAAAGATAAAGAAGCACAATTGATGCATGACATAGAGAATAATGAAGGTACAAACAGAGGAATGCCACAAAGAGAGAAAACATAACGTTATGGGGGATCACATTACACACATGTAATCACACAAAAGAAAAATAAATAATTCAAAAGACTAGTAAGACAAATGTGAGTCAACCTATGAGCAAGTCATTTGCCTCCCAATCATGTTCTGTGTATATTAAAGGTGGGCAACTAGCCAGAGGGGCAAGAGCAAGCTCCAAACTAGGAGAAGCAACAAGTTCAGAAGATTTGTCATTTAAGTTCATGGAAGAGGAAAATAATGTGTTCACTTCATTATGCACCTCTTCATCAATTTTGGCATCCTCATCATCATCATCTAAGTTGATCATAATAGGAGGTCGAAGGATAATATCCATAGAAGAGTTCAAATCTTGTTGTGGAGGATGCATGGAAATTTCTTGCTGCGAATGGAGAGGGAGAGGGCCATGCATTACTTTAGTCAAGTTTTGATCTTGATTTACTTTTAACTCATCATGGAATTTGCGAGAAAGGGAATGACGTCTATGTCTATTCTCCCTAGCACCTCTAATTCTTTTGGTTTTGTTTTCAAGTTGCATAGGAGTGGGTTGATCAACCATAGGTTGCTTTTCTTCCCTAGGGGGGAGGAATGGAAGGAACCACAGGGGGTTGTTCAACCTCTTTCTCTTTGACTTTGTAAACTTATTTTATTCTTGGAGGTGTGGTGGGGTTGGTTTCATTGTTTCTTGGTCACTTGTAAGAGGTAGGTAAGGTTTCATGTTTAGGTTGGTCTTGTTTCAGTTCAAGCATGGTTTTGTCAAGGATGGTAGGCTTGGAGGTGGACAGGGACATGTTTGGAAGAGATAACTATGTTATCTTCTTTGCCTTTAACTTTTGGTAGGTCAAGAAAAATAACTCTTCTCTTGGCTTGATAGGTTCCATGGGCTCGGGCTGAAAGGCATCTAGGGAAGATTTTCCTCTAGATGACAAGGGGTTAAAACCACTCTGATGAACAGTGAATATTTCATTGTCAAAGAGAAATTTTAAGCATTTGTGCACAACCAAAGGGATGGATTTCATGGAGCGAAGCCATGGGTGGCCTAGCTTCACATGAAATTGGTCCAATTATGAGATGATGGAGAATGTAACTGTTACCTATTTTTCGCCACCAGCTCAAATAGGTAGAGCTGAATTGCAAATTCAGGCTAAAAGGTACACAAGATATTTTAAAATTTTTTGCTAAAATACTCATATCGTGCATTGATTTATTACAATGTAAATTTCACTAATGTTATACAAAAAGCATCTCAAAATGATATCACAAGTTTGCATAATGTTTGTTGTTTTCATTTATAATGTACGAACCAGAATCCCACACAAGTCGTGGGAGTAACTCATTTTGATTTTTACAATCAAATAAAGGGTGCATAAACAATAGCAAATTATACAACTGAAAATAGAGAAAGCATAGGGTAGAAGGTGATTCGTCATTGCCTAGAATGATGAATCATTGACAGTTGAGGTTTTCAGTTGCGATGCCAGTTCCATTTCCAGCTCCAACTTTCAGTTCTAGCTCCAGTGTACCTGCAAGTGATAGAAATGTTGTTAGAGCAATGTAGATCAAATCCTATCATATGCTTGCGCTACCAACAGAAATATAGAATGCAGTCGATCAGGCATCCATCAGATGATTACGAAAATTCAAACAACATAAGGAGAAAAGAGGATAAATTCAACTTCTTTTATTTTGCTAACATGTTTGTTCACTGTGTAGGAACAGGTTCATTATGTTCGTGACCATTTCATCAAATATGTGGAGAAAAACGGGCTCCCACAAGGGTTGAGCCCGGCATATCAAAAGGATACACTCTCAAGTTACATACGAGAGTTCATTAATATTGTCAAAACAGTCAAAAGAAAGCTGCTGAAATAATGAAATAATCAAATAAGTAGCTTTATTTCAAAGAGATTCAGGAAAAACAGTTTGAGCATACAACATAATTTTTCTCTTCATGTCATGAAAGGATTAAACAATTCTACAGAAGGAGCATGAGATAGCAAGTATAAAGGCCAAATGATATTCAAATCCCTGCTTAAAGCATGGATAAACATAATACATCAAAGGATCTCATTTAATGACTATTGTGCCAACACAGTTAACAAAATTATCAGAGAATCATAAGTTTCAGCTCTTCAATCATAGGAAATCAAAACAACAAGCTTGTAGCCACGAAATGACAGTCACAATGATTTGAACAACAGTTTGAATTACAACATACTTTATCACAACAAAGATGCCAGCATTTGAACAACCTTTATTAATAGCAAAAATATGTTGAAAGTTCGTGGAGCTTCAAAGTTTCAATATGATGGACAATATAGAAAATCAGCATATACAAATGTGAGCATGCTCCTGAACTTTTAGAAGGTCGGTGATAAGAATAGGAAGGAGAAGGCATGATTTCATTTTCAGGAAAGCACCACCATTTTGAGACACCATATTACATGGAGAGCGGTAGAGACACTAATTTATTCACAGCATCAACAAAGACCTTTCATCAAGGCGAAAAAGGGAATGGACATCAGCAATGTCAAAGCTAAATGAAATGAAAGAAACTCATAGTTTCTGATCGCAACAAACCACCGAGTATAGTCAAAATGGAATAGCAACATAGCAAAGTTTATTAATAAAATACCTAGAATAGGTTTCTTCATGAAGACCATGTATTTTACAGAAAAGATAATAGAGATGCAGGAAGTATAGAAGCGGCTAGGACTTCCAAAGACCCATGCAAGTGCAAAATCTGACCTCTCTCATGGTAATCAAAAGACCCAAGCTAAATGTTAAGTGAACAGATCTGGACGCAGCCATGAAGGTACTGTAATATCCAAAAATGTATATTATTGTCACAAAAAGAATTTTTAAAGCTTTGTAAGGAAAGAGATATGATATTCTATGCATGAATATTATAGTCACAAAGGCAATCAATAGTTACTCAATATTGATAGTGGCCCACACATCAATAGTGTTATTTTTCATACATCTTTATATAAGGAATGGAGGGGTGTGAACAACGAATCAAGGAAAATGGTTTACTGTTTCATAATATAGGAAATGCTTCTTTTCAGTAGGAGATGGCGAATACCCAGAATGATCAAAGCAACACAGAGGCCGAGTTCTTCATGTTGCAAAGTCAAAAAGAAAGTTACAAAAAGAACCATGGCGGCTAGAATGGGGAATCTTCAAATGCACAATTAAAAAGGGAAGGATATCACAGGCCGCGGCCTCAATCACCATGAGACTTATGAAGAAAAAATTGATAGATGCTTTGTTCTATATACAGGGGTGTTTATTTTTATCCCCAAGAGAGATACAATACAGATACAAGTTTTCTTCACCATTTTTCATAGCAAACAAGCTTCAAGAGAACAAATTACCATGGTGAAAATTCAATACTATTAAACATAAACAAATAAGGAGGGATGCACAGGAGGAATGAGAAATTCATCATATAAAAGCTATCACAGCTGTGGCTTCAAGGTTGATTGCATTTACAGAAAATGAGAAATAATGGACTGTCATGGTAGAGGAACTTACCTTGTAATTCTTTAGAGTTTCTGTTCAAGGGCGGCTCAATAATATAGGAAAATAAATAGAAGTGCCAATAACCCGCAAGAATGATGATAGTCACGGATTAAACTTATAAAGGAAGTAGAAAGAAATGACTTACCAGCAGGTACAAAGCTCGTAAATCCTCAAGAAGGGCCCTAGACTGAATTCCAGCAAATGCATCAAGTGAGTCACACAAAAATCTCTTTTTCTAGCTTCAAAGACTCCTCCAATCACTCACCTTACAAGTTTCTAGGAAGAATTCGATTTAAAACAGCAAGGGAATACTGAAATTCGAGCCTCAAAACTCCAAACCTAGCATGGCGGCACCCAGCAAGAGTAGAGGCTTCTCAAACAAGCATGAAAGAATGTCGATAATGATTAGGGTTTGGACTTATCTCTGCCCTATTTTGGTTGATGACTTTTTGGCCATCTTTTTTTCAAAAAAATCAAAAAAATTAATACTCATTTTATCTTGCTTAGTCCATGGCCTTGACTCTAAAGTCAAAATACCTAATGATGTGGCTTTCAGCTTTTGCAAATACTATGATTTGCTAAGTATGGTGGCGGATTCCCTCTATGGGCATGTGATGAATAGTTTACACAAGTTTGATATTTTATTTTTGCATAATACATTGTAAACTTAAATAATTAAATGATAATTATAAATCATTTAATTATTTTAACTATTTTTAGTGCAAAAATAAAATATTAAGCAAGGAGGGATTTCTTTTATTTTTGCATGGGTGGATTGATACAAACGAGGAGATTTTTGCATGCTTTGACCCACGTTTTCAGGGGTTTGCAGTTCAGTTGGAATAGTGCATGTATTAGTTATGACTTGGGAGTGAGTTTGAGCTTGAGTGGACTTGTTTTTGCATGGTTTTGGGCCTCCTTTTCAGAGATATTTTCTTCTGCTCAGAATTGGCCTTGGAGTTATCACCCTTTCTTGGAGTGGAGCTTTCAGTTCTTTTTACATGCCTTTTGTAAAGGCTTTTGTATATATTGAAAAACTTATCTATTTTTCAGTCAGTTCTTATTTTTCTCCTTTGCACTCTGCAAAGTGAAGGATTTGTAACTCAAAATTTATTTTTCAGGTTAATGCAGTAGCAGGTTTACAGGTTACATGGAGTTATTCCTTTTTGCTTAAAGGATTTGAGTTTTACCTTCTCATTATTGGTTTTTTGCATTGATGATTGATTTGATGAAATTTATTGTGTTTTAATAAATCAGAAACCTTTAAATTTTGTCTCTTTCACTAATATGAGTTCTTAGATACAATCAAGTTTCAGGTCTTAAGTTGTGCTTGTATTCATCTATTCAAAGTTGTGAAACATAGTTTCCTACCAGGAGAGATCAATCAACCTTCTTTCCAAACACTTTTGCGATAAGATTGTCATTAATGAGCTATGTGAAGTAATCCTTGAGAGTTAATTGTGAATCAGTCTACCTTCTAGATCATCATTTTTAGGTGCATCACCAGTTTAAGTTTTTATAGTTCTGCTTTTAGTTTTAGTCTTTCTTCCTTTTCCCAACAATTTACCCAAAATATTAATCAGAAAAAATCCATAGGAACCAGCCTAGAATCTGGAGGTCTAATTCCTCATAGGGTGCCCACAACCTAGAATTAGTTCCCATGTTTCAACAGATTGCTGAATTTAATTATTCATGCATACCGGTGCAATCTGAATTGACAATAGTAACATCCAATAATTTTGGTCCTATTTGTAATGGTAGGGTGATCGATCCAATTGTAGGGCATGCAAAACCATTATGTGTCTTGATCCATGCTTGCGGTTTGTCATAATCATCTTGATAGAGCTCATGCAAGAGTAGGAATTCCTCGGTGATCACATTCTCTCCATAGGCGGGATCTATTAATATCCCATTAATGGGCTTATCATAGATATGACCGGCTATGTAAAGAGGACCATCGGGAAAATGTTTAAGTATATCCTTAGAGGAGAAAGCAATATCAAGAGGACTCTTAGTTCGACCCTTACGAGGGAAGATGTCTATCACCCCTATCATTTCATCTATAGAATTGATATTGATAGCATTTTTTGGAATAGAATCAACTGTGTGTTCATCATCTATAACAACATTCATCACATCATTCTTAGGTGTGTCGCTAGCTTTGATAAATAAAATATTATATTTTGGCATGGGATTGGTAAATATTTGCAAGTTTTGTTTTAGAGGGGAAACAAAATTATTTCCTTGATCATTAGTACCTGCAACTGATAGATGGTCAGAATCAATGAGGTTTTGCACAAGATGTTTAAGATTCTTACAATGTTCTGTATCATGTCCATTTTGTCGATGAAAGTGGCAATAAGTGTTTTCTTTAAAGTTTAGAGGCAAATGCTTATTAGGGTCAAGTTGTCTGATGGGAGGTAAGGTAGTCATTTGTTGGTTTAGAAGTTGGGACATGGTATTATGAAGGGTGTTGAGTAGGGGAGTGAATTATCTCTTTGGGTCTCCATAACTAAAGGGCATTGAGGCTTTGATAGCAACAACTTGGTTATGGACATTTTGAGTTTTTTGTTGAGGAGGGTTGAATTGAAGGAACCCTTTATTTGGTTTTCTAAAGGGTTGGGAATTACTTTGGTGCATAGGCTCAAATCTTTCAATTTGGCTAGAAGTGGACTTTGTATCGCGACTAGAAACCAAATTTTGGTAATCACAAAGAGTAGTGTACAAGTGCATGAAGGATGGGAATTTCAACATGGTCAACTTGTCTTGGATTTTGTTGTGCAAGTTTTCTATAAACATATTTTGAAGGTGTGGGTCAGGGATCTCGACATTGACTTGGGAATAAAGAGATTGATATTAGGAGATAAAGTCAGTTATCTTTTCATCCTCTTTTTGCTTACATCTGATCAAGTCAGCCAAGGTCAGCTTAAGAATCATTTGCACTTGGAAATGGTTTATAAATGCCTCAAAAAGTTCATCAAATGAATGGATCGAGTTATTCGGTAAAAAAGAGAACCACTCCAAGGCAGTGTCTTTCAAGGTCCTAGGAAAGAGCTTTTCTAAAAGTTTATCATCAAGGAAAAAGTCACTACATAGGGCAGTGTAGGCATTAACATGGTTAGAAAGATCTCCATTCCCTCCATATTTCTCATATCTAGGAATCTCTACACCTTGTGGCATTGGTGTGCATAGTATCTCCAAGGATAATGGAATGATTTTGACATAATATCTAGGTGGACCATTTTGATTTTGGTTGATGGTGGAAACTTGTTTTTGAAGGGATGAAATGGTTTGGAAAAGTTGATATATGAGATGATCATTGCTTGTGTTATGAGATGGAAATGAAATGGTTGATAGAGTGTATGTGTTTGTGGGACAAGTAAATAGAATTCTTATAGGTGGTAAGGTAGTAGGAGCTATAACATGCAATGCCACATAGGAACTAGGGATGCTAGCTGGAATACCTAGGGAAGGAATCACATTACTAAATTGTTGCATTGTTATGACTTGAGGAGGGGTGTAGGTAGGGATTGAGGGTATTGTTGTGGGAGGAGGAATTTTAGTTCCTCCTTGGATTGAGCATTGTTTGTGGGAAAAGGACAACTAGTGGTTGAGGGAAGATGCTTGCCAAATATTTGCACTATGTTTTTCACAAGGTCAAGGCCATCTTCAATTTCAAGCATACAATGAATGTTTTCAGTTGTAGGAATTGCAGTGGTTGAAATGTTTTCAAGGATAATTTTATGTTGCAATTTCATTAGGTCCTCATAAATGTGAATTATGTTTTCTTGCAGAATGCTATCATTCTTTGGTTCAACTTACATGCTACTTGAAGGAAAAGAGTTACCTAGGGTGTTATCCATGCCTAGTGTACTAGTATCAATACTAGGAGTGGAAGCTCTGGACAACCCAAGATCCATAATGATTGTGCTATCATGGGATGAAACGAGTCTCAAACTTCTTCTCACTATGGTATTAGCAATAGGACACCAAATAATCATGCAAAAGATATTGGATGCAAGTAATGTGCAAATGTAATGTAAACTAGGAAGAATGAAATGCTTATAACTAAAATTCTGGACATTAAAATTGAAATGTAGAAGCAACAAACAAAAACTCAGAAAATGAACTATAAATGCCAGAATATGCAATACAAAATATGCAGAGGGACTGATTCACCCAAGGTGGCGAATGAGTCTAGGAATGATTTTTTTAGAATTTTAGAATTGGATTTTATGATTTTTTATGTTTTCTAATACAATTATAAGATGCAAATGCAGAATTTTATGGATTTTCAATGAAATTAAGTGCAATTATGCAAGCTAAATGAGCTTTTCACTAATGCAAAAATTGAAACCCTAGAATGCAAATTAAACAATGCAAAATCTAATGCAATGTTAATACAAGCTAAATCGAGGATGTAAATGTACTCCAAATCAGAATTATGATGCTCTAAATCCAGGTTGACCAAAATGAAATGGAGAAAATAGTGGGGTCTCTTTTTGCTTCTAGGGTTTTGGAACTAAAAGGAGAGAGGCTATTTTCTTTATTTCACTCAAGAACAACCCTTGAGATTCCAATGCAAAGGAGATTGAAATCTGACAAAGGGTGTGTCCTAGGGGATGGAATGATGTAAATGAGGGCTTCACCAACAAGTTTAGACTTGGAAAAAAAATGATATGAAGGATGAAATGGAAAACCCTAGTTTGATGCAATGCTTCAAAGAGTGACCTAGAAATGTAAACAAACAACAACAAAAAACTGTAAAACTAGAGATGTGCACCTAGGAAACTAGAGAAGGTAGAATGGAGGTCTGAAATCCTAAAAAATTCACTATTGAAGCCAACTGAGACTCATTCACCAAGTTGGGTGAATCAATCCAATGTCGGGAAAACTATGTCGAAACAGGTTTCAGACAAATGGGTACTTAGATCTACAAAAATCTCTGACAGAAAGGTATAGTGGGATTCATTTGCCAATAGTGGTGAATTAGTCCACTTTTAGATTTCTGGAAACTCAAAGTTGGATTTTGTAGCTCTTAGTTTGCTTTGTTGTTCTTGATTCAAATCCGGTTCCAAAACTACATAATTCAACCTATAGGTCTTCTCCAAATTCCTCCAAGGCTTGTTCACAATCTTGAAAACTTTGACTTGCTTCAACAACTTGATGACAAATTTTCTAATCTTTCTCTTTGATAAATTTGCAACCTAGACCTGCAAATCACATGCAAAGAGAGGAAAACATGGTTATGGGGTTAGAGAAGATAAGTTTTACTTGGTCAAACCCCTCGTTGGTAATTAAACCTTGAAATGAAAAGAAAATGTAAAGGAGATTGATGAATGAACAAAATATGATGTTGCAACTCACCAAACCCTTGTAATAAAGTGTTGAAATTATGCTTGAATTGACTACAATGTATGCAATTCTCGATTCTTTATTGATGGAGATAAATCTTGAATGCAAAGAT
Source organism: Sequoiadendron giganteum (assembly GCA_007115665.2). NCBI lineage: Eukaryota > Viridiplantae > Streptophyta > Pinopsida > Cupressales > Cupressaceae > Sequoiadendron > Sequoiadendron giganteum. Next base: position 35,451,958 of record CM021109.1, on the reverse strand, counting down.
TGCTTGGATCATGAACTCTGCACCACAATTGTAAGCACAATAACAAACATGAAGAATGTGATCTTTGACATGATGATTGATGCTTGAAGAATGCTCTTGAAAGCCCGATAATCTACCTTTGAAAGCCTTGAATTCTCCTGCTCAAATGCTCTTATGAACTCTATTTTCTATTAGGATGAGTACTTGAATGCTTGGGGGGTAAAATGAGAAAAATAACCTTGTATTTATACCCAATTATGCAAGAATTCTTGAAATTACAACACTACAAGCCGACATTGGATCTTGGAGAATAAAATCCCACCAAAGATTTAAATAAAATTTGATTTTTGAGTTAAGGGGGACTCATTCGCCACCTTGGGTGAATGGGTCCCACCTAAGGGGACTCATTCACCCAGAATGGCGAATGAGTCCCACCTTAGGAATTTGAGGTGGGTTTTTGGGTATTTGATGTTTTAAATGCCTTTTGTCTAGATTATCCTAAAAAATACACACAAATAGGGCTTGTGGATGCAAAAATAGGCCAATTAAAGCATAAGAGAGCCCAATTATTAATGACAAGCCTAGAGGAATGTGAAAGTGTGTTACAACACTTTACAACACACCAAATAAGGCAAGGCTAAGAGAAATAGTGATTGAAAGAATGCTTAGAAATCCTAGAAAAGTGTGAAAGTGTGTTACAACACTTTACAACACCTTTATAAGGCATCATTAAAATACATTAGTTCACAAGGGCCCATGACCTAATGCGAATGTGTTATCCACATTACAACACTAAATCAAGGCCAACTAAGCCAAAATCCATAAGAAGGAGCTTAACAAGAATGAAAAAAGGCTAAGGACCCTTTTTTCAACATTACAATAATAAATTTATTATATATAAATATACTATAATATTTATTATATAATAAATACATTATAGTAAATATTATATATAATATAAACTATGATATATATAATTTATATTCTATATATTGTATATATACTAAATATTTTATATATTATATAATATATTTTATACATAGCCCATCTTTGAAAATGAGGCAAGGTTCAGGCTATAAAGTCCTCAATGAAATGGATATCTTTCTCATAGCATCATATTGATATATTCTCATGAGACTTCAAATCCAATGCGGTTAATAATGGACATCCCTTTGCTATATAATAAATTTATTAATATACTATAATATATTTCATATATACTATATATTAAATATATTATAGTATATAGTACATATAATATATATAATTTATATTCTATATATTGTATATATATTAAATATATTATATAATATATTTAATACATACTATCTCTTTGAAGTTTCCATCTCCCTCTCAGATCTTTAATAAATATATTTAATCATTATATATTAAAGAGAGGGAGAGAGAGAAATACCTTAAATGGAGAGAGGGAGAGGGAGAGGGGGATAGAGAGGGAGAG
>CM021109.1:35382740-35450420 GCA_007115665.2 Sequoiadendron giganteum | reverse complement strand
AGAGGGATAGGGAGAGAGGGAGAGTGGGATATTGATGGAGGGAGAGTGGGAGGGAGAGAGGGAGGGAGAGGGAGAGGGAGAGAAAGAGAGAGGGAGAGTGGGAGAGGGAGAGGGAAACAACTTTGAGGGGAGAGAGGAGAGGGGGAGAGGGAGGAGAGTGGGAGAGAGGAGAGGCAGAGAGGGGGAGAGAGGGAGAAAGACACGAGGAGGGAGAGGGGGAGAGGGGGAGGGAGGGAGGTGGGGAGGAGAGGAGAGAGAGGAGGGAGGGAAAGTGGGAGAGAGGGGGAAAGAGAGAGGAGGGGAGAGAGGGAGGGAGTGGGGAGAAGAGGGAGAGAGGGAGGGGGAGAGTGAGAGAGATAGAGAGAGGGAGGAGTGGGGGTGGGAGAGGAGGGAGTGGGGGAGGTAGAGGGATGTGTGAGAGAGGAGGTGGAAGAGAGAGAGAGAGAGAGAGAAGGCGAGGGAGAGTGAGAGAGAGAGTAAGGGAGAGAGGGAGAGAGAGGGAGAGGGAGAGTGGGAGAGAGGGAGAGAGAGGGAGAGTGGGAGAGAGGGAGAGAGAGGGAGAGTGGGAGAGATGGAGAGAGAGGGAGAGAGGGAAAGACTTGTGAGGGAGAGAGGGAAAGACCTGTGAGGGAGAGTGGGAGAGAGGGAGGGAGAGTGGGAGAGAGGGAGAGAGGGAGGGAGAGAGGGAGAGAGAGAGGGACAAAGATAATATATAGTATATAATATATAAATATATATAATAAATTAATATAATATATATAATAAATTAAAATAATATATTAATATGTAATAAATATATATATTATGAGATAATATTTCATAACACTAAAGTAAGTGGATATCTATTTATAACGAATATCAATTTCATTTTTTAAGATTGTAAATGTAGACTTCCACGAACATCGGTGGACATGTCAAGTGAAAGACATAATGGATATCCATTTTGAAATAGATATCCGTTTTGTAAGTTATATAAAAAAATGGGACCATTTTGAGTATTTCAACGGTCCCTACATTCTCTCTATCGTGAAATTCTCGTGCTTTCTATCTCCATTAGAAAAAATTCTTCTTTTGAAAGATTCTCTTACACTTTTTTTACAATTATAATCATTTGTGTGTGTGTTTTTGTTTGTACAAGCAATGGGGAGCATCAATTGTTGTAAGAGAAAAGGTAAAATAAAACTAACAACAGATGAAATTGAAGCATATAGAGCAAAAGATAGAGAAAGTCATAGGAAAAGAAGACAAGGTATGAAAAATATTCAAATTGAAGCTTCTTTTGCACAGATAAATGTTAATTCAAGTGAAGATGAAATAGAAACTGAAAATATTGAAAATCATATTGAGAATGAAAATGTTGTTCAAAATGTTATTGAAAATGAAAATGTTGTTGAAAATGAAATTGTTATTGAAAATGAAAATGTTATTGAAAATGAAATTATTATTGAAAATGAAAATGTTGTTGAAAATGAAATTGTTATTGAAAATGAAAATGTGATTGAAAATAAAATTGTTATTGACAAAGAAAATGTTGTTGAAAATGAAATTGTTATTGAAAATGTTGAAAATATTGAAAATAGTGAGAATGAAAATGTTAATAAAATTGAACATGAAAATGAAAATGTTGAAAATGAACCTTATGTAACACCTAATTAGAAGAGAACACATAAATGGTTGGTTGAAATAGATGAGAACATAATTGATAATCTTGAAGGAAAAAGGTCACAAAGAATGGTTTGTTTGTGGGATACCAAAATGTTCAATGAATACTTTTCCGATAAGACATTAACCTAAAAATGCCAACTTTTTGTGCAATTACTTAAGATTTACAAAATGAGACCATTATTAAAAAAATTGAAAATTCATCTCACCAAAAAATAAAAAAATAAGTATTATTGTCAAAAATCGTTTTAATGATCTAACCTCTATTGGAAAGACTAGTAAGGAAAAAGATAAAAGGGTTGCTCATAGAGTGATCACAACCTCACTAGTAAGCCACCATTTGAGAAAGGCCCGTTTAATGAGACAATCTCGCATTGATTTAAACTTAAATCATATAACATTGAATATAGCACTCTCAAGAAGAGGAAGACTTGATAGTCCCCTTCAAAATGATATATGGGCTTTTAGTGGGAGGATTCCATGTGTTGATAAGAAGCTAACCAATAATTTAAAGATGAAAATTGAACAATTTTGGAACTCTCACTCTAGAGTATCACCGAACGTAAAGGATGTTTTAAAGTTACGAATTGGTAATCGAGATTGTACATCGCATCCTAAACATTTCTTGGAATGTAGCCAAACAATTTTGTACAAACAGTTTTGTCAAGAACATCCAAATTTGCAAATCTCACAAAGGGATTTTGAGTCTTGCAAGCCATTTTATTGTGTACCTATTAATGTTCATAATACATGTTGTTGTAAATACTATTTTGAGTTTTCAATGTATCATGAATTGCTATGCCATATTCGTTCTACTATGCATACCGAGGAAATGTTGCAGGAGTGTCATGCAAAGAAACTTCCCAAATCATCTAGGGAGTTGTTGGATTCATTTTTATGCATTAGAGGTGATGGTTGCTTATTTTATAGAAATAATTGTTTAAATGAAATCTGTTTGCAATGTGGTGGTTTATCAAAGTTTGTAACTTGATTTCATGAGGGCAATGATCATGATTTTGGTAACAATATTTTTGAGAAAAAAATGTTTGAGACAGTCAAATACACATTGAAGAGTGGAGGTGAGGGTTCTAGATACAAGTTGGCTGCAAGAGAGGTAAGTATGTATTGATTTTATTTCTGATTTTAAGAAAAATCCTTTCTATAAGTATGCAAGGCATAGCCACATGTCATAGTGGTTGGATTGGCAATTTAGGATATGTAAGGACTCTTTCCCCATTGGAACTATTGTATATGTAGTTGATTTTGTTGAAAATTACACATTGCAACCACAAAATAAAGTTCAATTACAATATTATAATTCTATTCAAATTACTATTTTTGTCCACATAACATATAGACATGCCCCTGATAGTATGGAAGAGGACAGAAAGATAATTAGGGAGTACCAGTTTTACATGAGTGATGATAGATCTCATTCATCTGAGTTTGTACAACATTGTTTTGAATTTTTTTGAGTTCTTGAAAGAAAAAGGAATTGAAATGGGTCAACATTTGATTTGGTCAGATAACTGCATAGAGAAATTCAAGAATGCTCACATGTTTTATTGGTTGAGCAGGATGCATATAGAGAGGGGTGTACCACATATTTGGAGTTTTTTTGAATCTGGGCATGGAAAAGGAAAGCATGATGGAACAGGTGCATGCATGAAGATAGCTTTGGTTAAGGAACAAATGAAGATCAAAGGTGGTGCAACATTTAGTGATGCATGTTCTATTGTTGATTGGTGTACTTATGCACTATCACAAGGAGGGACAGTTGATTCACAAGTGTGTAGATTCTTAAAATATTAGAGACAAAATGGGAGACAAAATGAAATGTCAAACAATTAGAGATTCTTCAAAGATGCATTCATTTTGAAGCTCATATGTGGGTGCATGGACCATATGGACACGAGAGATGGCTTGTTTTTGTCAGAATTGTATTCAGTGTGATTTGGATCAGTGCGAGTCAAGTGAGTGGGTAGATACATGGATTCCATAGTACCTAACCTATTTATCTGTAGCACAATCCTTGTTAGAAGATGTAATGGAAAGTTCACTTGACTACGACCACCTTTTAGATCTTGTACAACTAGGACATGTCTATGCAGTTTAGCACCACAAGGGAATGAAGAGGGATCAAACTATTAGTTGGAACAATGTGTACAGGGAAAGAAAAAGCTAACACAACTAATGACATATGATGATGGGTTCATGTATCCTACAGGTTCAGTTGTTATTTTTCGAACATGGATGCATTACCATTTCATATCATTTAGGTTGTTTAGAATAATATAGATTTGTTATTTTAAGCATCATTTCTAGTTTGTAATACCATTTCATCATCATTTAGGTTGTTTAGTATAATATAGATTTGTTATTCTAAGTATATTTAGACGTTGATAAAAAACTTATGATCATACATGTTCAGTTGTTGTTTCCAAAACTTGGTTGTGAACATATATGATTAGAAAGAACAACATACCTACATTTGAAGACTATGAGAAACACAAAACCATTCTCATGTATTCACACCTTGTTATAGAAAAAAATGTTAAGTTATTGAGACATCATGCTAGACCAAAAACAAAGGAACTATGGATAATTGGTAGTGTTGATCATGAGACATTAGTGGAAAACTTGAAGGTAAGAGATGACCCTTCAAGCATACTAGAGTAGCGGATCATTTGTTGTATGGGAAAGGTATGATATTGTTCATCACATTTTGATATTGTTTATCTACTAAGCTTCATTATTTAGGTTGTTTAGAGTAATATAGATTTGTTATTCTAAGCATCTTTTCTAGTTTGCATTACCAATTCATCATCATTTAGGTTGTTTAGAATAATATAGATTTGTTAGTCTAAGCATATTTTCTATTGTGACCATATATATTTGTCATTCAAAGTATATTGTGATGTTTCTAGCACGATTGATCGTGGAGCTGCTACAACAATAGCCAACTTTGATCCTTTGGCAGAGGTATGCGACATATTAGAATAATATAGATTTGTTGTTCTAAGCATCTTTTCTAGTTTGCATCACCGATTCATCATCATTTAGGTTGTTTAGAATAATATAGATTTGTTAGTCTAAGCATATTTTCTATTGTGACCATATAGATTTGTCATTCAAAGTATATTATGATGTTTCTGACATGATTGATCATGGAGCTGCTGCAACGATAGCTAGCTCTGATCCTTTGGTAGAGGCATGTGGCTGACTAGAAAAATATAGATTTTTTATTCTACGCATCTTTTCTAGTTTGCATTACCATTTCATCATCATTTAGGTTGTTTATAATAATAGAGATTTGTTATTCTAAGCATTTTTTCTATTTTATGTAGTTTAATTGCTACCTTGATGGTTTGTATAGGTGCTTGCCACTCCAGAACATTAACATGCTATTGTTGTGGAAGACTATGCTAACTACAAAGGAAACACATGATCTATTTCCTTCACCTACTAGGAAATGACTATGTATTAGGTCTTTTTTTTGTATGCCTAAGTGGCATTTTGTAAATCCTATATTTGATATCAATTTTTGAATGATAATATCATGCATATTGTGTATACTTTACAACTTATGTGTATACTTTATCACTTATGAGTATTCCAATGTATACTTTACGACCTACATGTTTTCATGCGTATACTTTGTATTCATGTGTGTAGTTCATGAATTAAGTGTGTGTATTTGAGTAAATGATTCACTTTTTCACTTACTCACAAGGAGAAAAATGAACCCTAAACCCCTTTGCACCTTTACACAACATCCATCTAACCCTTTTTCCATCAACTGAAAACTCAAAACCACAAGAAAATGCCTTAGAGATATCAAAAACTGAGAGGGTTATTGTAGAGGGGCCCTATATGATCCCATAGACTCAGACAAATTATTTCTAGGTGACACGATTTCTGAGTAATAGCTCATTAAAGATTGCTTCCTTTTAGCACTTTGGACTCTTAAGGAAAATTGCTGGTCCAATGTATCTCAGAGTGATTCGATATGTTTGGGTGCAAAATAGGACCATGGTTAGCGTAAATGTACCCATTTGGATGTTTTGGAATAGTTCATATGGTCATACAAGTTGCATAACAAAACTTGCACTACTTTGCAACTTTGCATTGCTTGTATTTAACTTTTTCCTCAACTAAAAAATCTTCACCATGAGAAAAAACCTTTGAGATAAAAAAAATACGAGAGGTTATTGTAGAGGGTCCCAACATGATCTCGTAGCTTCAGACGGAGAGTCTATAAGCATCACAACTTTTGAGTAATAGTTTGTCAAAGATTGCTTCCTTTTAGCACTTTGGACTCTTAAGGGAAATCATCGATCCAATGTAGCTCAGAGTGGTTACGCATTTTTGGGTGCAAAATAAGATCATTATTAGCATTAAAGTACCCATTTAGACATGTTGGAACAGTCTATTTGGTTGTACGAGTTGCAAAATAAAAGTTGCACCACTTTGTAACTTTACACTGCTTGCATTTGACAACTTTTTCCTCAATTGAAAACTCATCACCACGTGAAAAAACATTTGAGATAGAAAAAAATAGAGATTTTATTATAGAGGGTTCCAAAGTGATCCCATAGCCTCATACAAAGAGTCTATAAGCATCACGGTTTCTGAGAAACAACCCATCAAAGATTGCTACCTTTTAGCACTTTAGACTTAAGGGAAATCACCAATCCAATGTAGCTAAGAGTGATTTAACATGTTTGGGTGAAAAAGAGGACCATTCCTAATGTAAAAGTACCCATCTGGATGTGTTGGAATATTCCATTTGGTCGTACAAGTTGTAGAATGAAAGTTGGAACCACTTTGCAACTTTACATTGCTTGCATTTGACAACTTTTTCCTCAACTGAAAACTCGTCACTCTGAGAAAATGCCTTCTAGATAGAGAAAACTGAGAAAGTTCATTGAAGAGGGTCCCAACATGATATCAAATCCTTAGATAGAGAGTCTATAAGCATCATGGTTTTTGAGTAATAGCCCATCAAAGATTGCTGCCTTTTAGCACTTTGGACTCTTAAGGGAAATCGTCGGTCCAATGTAGCTCAAAGTGATTCGGTGTGTTTGGATGCAAATTAGGATGATGCCTAGCGTAAACGTACCCATCCAAACATGCTAGAATAGTCCATTTTTTTGTATGAGTTATAGAACGAAAGTTACACCACTTTGCAACTCTACACTACTTGCATCTAACAACTTTTTCCTCAATTGAAAACTCCTTAGCATGGAAAAAAACCTCAAAGATAGAAAAAACTGAGAGAGGTTATTGAAGAGGGTCCCAACACGATCCCATACCCTCAGAAAAAGAGTCTGTAAGCATCATAGTTTATGAGTAATAGCCCGTCAAGGATTGCTGCCTTTTAGCACTTTGGACTCTTAAGGGAAATCGTCAATCCAATGTAGCTCAGAGCGATTCAGCATGTTTGGGTGCAAATGAGAACCATGCCTAGCGTAAACATACCCATACAAACATGTTGGAATAGTTTGTTTGCTCGTACGAGTTGCAGAATGAAAGTTGCACCACTTTGCAACTTTACACTACTTGCATTTGACAACTTTTTCCTCAACTGAAAATTTATTACCATGGAAAAATTCCTTCAAGATAGAAAAAACCGAGAGAGGTTATTGAAGATAATTGCAACGAAATTCCATATCCTTAAATGAAGAGTTTTTAAGCATTGCAGTCTTTGAGTAGTGGCCCATCAAATATTGCTACCTTTTTGCACTTTGGACTCTTAAGAGATATTGTCAGTCCAATGTAGCTCTAGCTGTTTTAGAATGTTTGGGTTTGAAACAGGGCCATTCCTAGCCTAAACGTACTTATCCACACACTTTGGAACTATTTTTAGAGCAGACTGACCTCCTTTTCATTGATGATAAAATGTTCTTATCTTTTCATTCCTTTTGTAAGTGGTAAATTTTGGTCTTCAGTTGTTTTGCTTCAATTTCAACGCTTAAGAAAACAAGATCCCTTTGTTTGATAAAGTTTTCAATGCTTAGGACAACAAATTCATTTGTTCAAATCCACCTTAACCATCATCTCTCATTTTTTTTTTCCTGCACAAATTCTTACCAAATACAAAACCTCAATTGCATTAGGTTGAATGGAATTTATGACAACAATTGCGACATAGCAAGTTTGGTGTGGGTCAAGGTTGATTGACATACATATGACAATATCATATCAGTGTTATTGCTTTTGTGCGAAGTGTGCACTATGACTATTTTATATCAAGCCCATATAGTATGCCTAGTTTTCTTATTGATGCATTATGGTTAGCAACATTCATTGTTGTGCATTACGATAATACATATTGCATGTCGAAGGTCAAATAACATGCATGCCATGGAGTTGTATTTGGTTTTTTAATGGTAGTATCATACTCATTTGGTATTTTTAATGGTTGCATCATGGTTAAGTGATGTCTTAATTGTTGATTGTGATTATTTTATAGATTTCACATGAACAGTCTAATGAACATGTATCTTGTTCAGTTGTAAGGACTTTGTTTGAAGGTTGCATCAAAACCCTATGGTTGAAAGATAATGATTCTTATTCAAGATGATATTATACCTTTTACATGTTATTAATCTTGAATGAACATTGAGTGACATTGATTTTTATCAAGATGATTATATTACTTTCGAATGAACATTGTAACATGAAATATATCTCATTAAGTTGTATCCATTTGTTTGAAGTTTTTAATCAATCAAAAGAATCAATGCCATAAGACCGTCACAAGATTCTCTTTTCATCTTTTTAGCCTTATCTATGAGACCACAATTCTTTGAGGCATATTTTCAAATAATTCTTCTCAAAAAATATTATACAGTGCTTCTCATACCATTTTCATTAATTTTAACTTCTTTTGAAATAAAAATCAGCTACCCACTTCATTACAGGAGTTCAAAAACCAAAATAATGTCAAATGTAAATTCTTTCAATAGATCTTGAAATCATGTGTATTCTCAAATCGAGTGTTTGCTAAAAATGTATTGGTAGACATGTATGAAAAATGTGGTACAATAGAAAAGGCAGTGAATTGTTTGAAAAAACTCCTTAAAGAAATGTGGTCTCATGGAATTTAATGTATGCAAACCTTAATATGAATGAACTCTAACATAGATGGATTACCAATTGTAATTCATGTTCTATTAAAATGCAATTTAGTTAATCTATAAAATACATTATCAATCATAACTTTAAACCATTCTAAGATAATTGGACATTCCATTTTGAAAATTCAAAGTAGAAAGATATGCACACGAGGAACAAATTAGATCGAATATCAATTCTTATATATCAAAATGTAGAATAATTGTGTTTGTGCATATACAAATTTGGCATATGCCTACTCAGAACAAGTTTTATAAAAAGTTTTACAAAATGTGGCATATATGCCATCTCAAGATCTATCAAACCCTAAGTACTTATCAAGCTATATCATATCCTAATCCTATAGTAGACCATCAAAATCGAGCCTCCTTGAAGAAGTTAATTTCTTTGAAGCTTCCTACACAATAACAATTCAAACCACAAATTAGATTAATTATGTGAATGGTTGACAAGATAGACTAGTAAATAGAAACTTATATACTATCATTCATAAATTATGAATTTAACATCAAAATCACTATACGTGTACTATATTATATCAATAATGTAATTTTTGTTTACCTCAAGTCTTGCTCTCTTTTCTACAAGATAGTCTATATATGATTGTCCCTTAGGATGATCAGGAGTCCTCGTATAAAGAAATGGTCTCACACTAGTCACATTGCTAAGTTAGACAAAGGACTATAGCAAGTAAAATAAAAATAATACAAATTAACATATAATTGTTGACAAATAATCATATCTACTAAACATATATCTACTCCTATCTAAATGAAAATATCTCCAATATAAAATAAACACATACCTATTATGATGCTACACCACTATATGGTCCAATAGTGGGTGAAACAACTAAGATGGTTTGCTATATAAAAATTGACAAGAATGTAACACAATTTAAATGCAAATGCACATATAATCATAATGCCGAGAATAATAAAAATATATACTTGTTATGCAACTTCATCCAATGGGTTAGACCTAGTCAACAAGGTTGTATAAGAACTAGGTTGCTACATAAAAAGACAAGATTACATTAGACTATCAATCTATGTAGTACATGTATTTAAATATAATAGATTAAAAAATTAACATCTAAAATAACAATTTAAATAATATGGTATAATGATTGTCTAGGGAAAATGAAATGGTTGTCTGCATAGCCTCCTACACTTGCGACATCTTCTCCTCTATTAACACCTGTTAAATATTCCAACACATAAACATATATTAGTACAAATATCTCTCATAAAATATGAAATAATTTACATAAAACACACTATGAAATTAATTTAAGTCTTATTGGTCCTTCCATATCATCCTTGGTAGTCGATGTCTCTCCTGCAAATGGTCCACTTTGTGCTCTATCAACTCCCACATCCGATATATCATGAACCTCATAGTCAGATGTGTCTATGGAAGCCTCAATGGACCGTCATAGAGGACCCAAACATAAATTTTTGCATGTCATGCAGTAATGAGACACACAAATATGTCCCAAAGAGGATGGTGTACCAGTGGGAGCTGATGCAACAGGTGCACCACCATCATGATGGGATGCACCATCAAATGGTTGCACAACATGATGGGTCTGCATGACCAAATGATCACTTAATGAATGTAAGGCATAAATTCTTAGAGTCCTTGCATCTAAAACAATCTCAAGGTAAGGTAGTGGAGTCAGGGAAACAATAGGTGGAACAAGACGAATTGGGGTGACTCGGTGTGCTCTAGGTCTATCTTGTGGCATCCCTCTACCAATACCTTGGAAATATTGCATGTCAAAGTAATTGACATGCTTCCCTAGGACAAACTCAACATATAATTTTCAGAGAAAATACCGAGGGAAATCAATATTGTTGTAAGGTGGTTTATCAAAATCCATCCACCAACATCTCCAAACATTATCTAATATGCCTATATGGGTGCACCATTTAATTGAAAATTTTGGATTATGCACATTAACGACCTGTCCTATTCTATGATCGATAAGTAACTGAGATAATTGGGCTTTGTCAAGTGCCCTCACCTCATCATACGATAACCCATCAACATAAAATTGCCTTTGTTCCTCTCACCAATGTGCAAATCGATTATGTTGAGTTGCCAAAGTTTCAACATTTGAAATGATTGTTTCCAAAGTTTTTTTCATGTCTGATAGCTCAATGAGTGTCTCATAGATTCGACATACATTTCTCAATTGATCTAAATTTTTGTGAATACATTCATGTCTTATTGGCACATTTTGGTTTGGAAACAACAGTCATGGTGAAGGAGGATTTGGAGGGTTTTCATCTTGTGTGGGGTTAGGGTTTTCATGTTGAGACATTTTAAGCCTATTAATTGATATTTTTTTCAAAATTAACAATGATTTTAATGCAATAAAAAACTTATCAAATACCTTATTTTTGACTAAAATTTTAAAAAACAATGCAAAAATAATATAAATTGAATAAAAGCATAAAAATCCAAACATACCTTTGAAATTTGATTGATTTTGAGCAAAATGATTCACTACGAACGAATATCTAACTTGGGAAGTAGAGAAACCCACACACAGTGAGCTAAATATGAGCTCTCAGGTTTTTCTTTTTTTTTTAATAAAATAGGAAATAAATATCCATTTCTTGTTTTATACTTTTTTTAATATATGGCCGGGTCTGGGACTTGACCATATATTTATTTGTAGTGTTTTTTTTGAAATATATAATAGAAAGTTATAATATATAATATACATTATATTATGTATAATATATATTATAATATAATATAATATAACAATATTATATTATATGTTATATATATATTATAATATAATATTAGATTATATAATAATATAGTATAATATTATTATAATATAATATAATATTATTATAAAATAATATAATATTATATAATATTATAATATATTAAATATATTATTATATAATATTAAATTAACAAAAATTATAATAATGTTTTTTAATTTAAATTTCCATATGCTATATATAAATATATTAAAAAATATTGTTATATATATTAAAAAATTATTATAATATATAAAAAAATAAAATTTGTTGGGCCTAGACCTGACGAAATTAATTTTTTTGACTTAAACTAAACAAATATTTGTTTAGAAATATATATCTGTTTATATGTTTAGAAAGGAATATTCATTTAGAAACATATATCTGTTTAGAAATGGATATCTATTTTAAAATGGAATCCATTTTGAAATGGATATCTATTTCTAACGGATATCCGTTTTGGTTTGGTATTAGGTTTGTCACTAGTACTTTCCACCCAAGCCTGCAAAAAGTCAAAACAAAAATTTCACATTTTTGGGTGAGTTAAAAACACCTTTTTTTCACATCGCCACTTTTTGGACCCCCATGATCTTGCACACACCCATATTTGTTTAAGGGTCTTTGGATCCACCTTTTTGAGAGTAGAGAACTGACGATATCAACTTAAGCTTTTCAATACATGGTATCAGAGCAACTGGTGATGCCTATGGTTGTGTGAATTATTTAAAAAAAGGGCAAGAATTGAAGCAATGTAGGATTGTCTGTGACTACCATGACTATAAGGCATTAGAAGGGCATGATGCAACGACTAAAGGGGATATTTTCGATAGGAATGAGGGACTTTGTGTGGTGTAAATTAATAGATGCATCCATCACCAATGTGAGAAGGCATGGAGAGAAGAAGAATGTGTGGATGAGAAACTTGGTAGCGTTGTTATTGAATGTGGAGAGGAAAGAAAAGAGCATAGAAATAAGAGTCCAAACTGGAAAGAGGCAACATTGTCTATCCTAGTAAATGATCTTTCACTTAACATATTTGAATCACAACATTGAAAACATGTCAGATTTTGTGAGAAAAATGATTTGGGAACTAGTAGATTTTACCTCATATTCTGAGTTGTTAAAGTCGCTATTATAAACCATAGTCTTCTTACCTTTGGCTGTATTGCATATTTGATTAAACATACATAATTTGACATTAATAAAAATTTGAAGGCTAGTATAGTTTTACATTTAAGTTTGGATGTATACAAATATAGAGGTGTTGGTGATAAAATATGGTTAGTTTTTCTCTTTTGGACCAAATATTGGAATAAGATTAATACATTGAAAGCTTGATTATAAAATATTTTAAAATAAAATTCAGATGTGAAGAGTTATGGTTTCAAATTTTATAAGTACATAAGATGTTTATTTTATAATATAAGAAATAAGGTCACTGCATTGTTTGATAAGAAGCCACCAAATTCAAAGATAAATATTATATCTAAAGTGATTAAGTTGCTACATTGAAGGAAGGAGTAGACCTGCATCAAGCAAGGCTATCATAACAATTGGAAGAAGTCATTACCAAAACAATTCACAACTCAGAGAGGTAAAGATTTCTTGTTTGAATCCACAAAAATTAGAAGTCATCTCAACAAATAAAATAATATAAGATAAGGATGAATCACTAACATGAAATAAGGGATACATTTAATATCCCAGACGTAGTTTGAGAAAAAAGGAACAATTATAAAAAATAAAAATGTAGCAAGTATAAAAGTTTAAAGTTACAATATTTAATCATGTTCATAAATAATTGCCTCATATAAAAAAGCCAAATTTTCAAAAGAGATTATTGAGAAGTGAGATTGCTCACCAAAAGAGATCGTTGGTATGTAAAAACCCCAAACCATCCAGAAGGAAGCTACAAGTGGTAATATTTGTTGATTTATCTTGTTGATAAGAAGTTGGTAACTTCTATGAGCTACTAAGTAAAAAAATTGAAGAAAAATAAAGTGTAGTTCCTTTTTTGTGTATAGAGCCATTTCTTTTGAAGGAGAAGATCACATATTTTGAAGAGGTTGAAGTTTGTAAGAAAGCTACCAATTTGAGAAGAAAACTATATGTGGTAAAAGACAAGTGAGAAGAGATTGTAGCTTTAGAAGAAAGTCTATCTACATCTATTATTGGCATTTGAACAAAGAAATGTGATTATGTTTTATTAAAATTTTCACAAAATTTGATGAAGTTTATAATATTTGTTAAAGTCTAATCTTGAAAAGATGCAAAATAAGTGGTAGATCATTTAAAGTCATGGAAGATTGAAGGTATTAAATCCACAAAAATCAATTGCCATTAGGTATTAACATAAGTGATTTTTTTGTACTTAAAATTTAACTGTATAAGGAAACTATTTGTTCTAATGGGAAAGACTATTAAAAGAGTGAAGAAGGAGAATGAAAACTTAATGTGTGTAAAATATATTTTGGAGAAATAACTAGAGAAATTTAGAAAATAAATGAAAAATTAGAAGAGGAAAATAAGTCACAAAAGGAAGATATATTGAAATTTAGAGAAGAAAATAATTTGCTCAGTCAATTACTTGAAGCTCATGTAAAGGAAAATCAGTGTCTAAAGTCTAAGCCTACACCATGTAATGTGTCATGTGATACAAGTGATTTTTTTTATTCGTTAGATGAATTGTTTGATAAATGTGATATGACTAAATCCTTTTTGATCAAAAGTATAAGGAAGACAATAGTAATTTTGAGTCTACAAATCTTGCTAGTTGTGTGGATAATGAGAAAGGATGTTCTTCAAAGAATGTTGGTTTTAAGATAATGAAAATAATGAGATGTGAAGGAAAATGTTTGGAAAAATACTGAAAAGGAATTATAGATTCCATTGAGCCAATAGTGAGGCCAAAGAAGGAAGGCCTTGATATGCTGGTAAAAATAAAAATGGCATTACAGGTGTTATAAGTTAAAACAAATTATCTCAAGGAATATAGTGCATACAATGTTCTCATTGTCATAGGCATGAACATAGAAAATTGTTGTGTTGGGATCTTCATCCTTGTAGTATCTGTGGATTGAAGAATCATTCTGATAAATTGTATTGGAAAAAAAAGTGGAAGAAACAATCTCTACAAGATAGTAAATAGATATATTGTGGATGCATTGGTGTATATAAGTGGAAAAAAGTCATTAAGTATGTTCAAAATGTTGTACAAGCATATATATTTTCATGTCAAACAAAATAGAAATCACGCAAGGTCAAATATCATCGTAAAAATATATAATTTAATCTATGAATTTTTGACTACTATAAGTGCTACTTGAATTTTATCAATGTAGTGCTGCAAGATTTGAAGTTGGAGCACCCATATATGCAAAATAAGTACCTTTGATCACAAAGATCATTGTTGAACCTAAAATTTGTACTATTGATTGGAAATATTATTGTTGAATGGTTGTAACATTGATTTCAAAGATAATTTTTGAACCTAAAAGTCGTATCGTTGATCATAAATATCATTGTTGAATGGTTGTAATGTTGATTGCAAAGATCATTGTTGAACCTAAAAAATAGTATTGATCGAAGAGGTCATTTTTGAATAGTTTTAGCATTAATCACAAAGATCATTGCTAAATTTGTGAAGGTTTTGATTGTAAAGATCATTATTAAAATTGATCGAAGGTTTTGATCATAAAGATCATTATTGAAATTGATCACAAAGATCATTGTTGAATAGTTAGTAGCGTTGATCACAAAGATCATTATTAAATTTGTAAAGGTTTTGATCTCAAAGATTGTTACTAAATTTGTGAAGGTTTCAATCGCAAAGATCATTGTTGAAATTGATCACAAATGTCATTGTTGAAACTAATCATAGAGATCATTGCTAAATTTGTGAAGGTTTTGATTGTAATGATCATTGGGAATTCTTCACATCCTTTCCTGATATAACTATGAAGAACACCTTACTATAGATAATTATGGACAAAATTAATCAAGGCTATTCAAAACAAAGACAAGTTTTTATAATTTTCAAATGTACATGGGTAGCTAATAAACCTATTGATAGATGACCCCCAACATCTAATTAAGTTGTGTGATAAAATAGATTTTATGGAAGGGTGTTAAATATAAACCATATTAATAAAAAAAAGTCATGTCTCATATAAGACACACCTTTCCATGTATAATATCTATTTAAATGCCTTTAGATCATTTTTTTTTAGAGTAAAGAACTGGCAATATCAATTTAAGATTTCCAATTTTCTAAAAAAATTACTTGTGATGAATGAAACACATTATTGAATAAGTGATTCTTCAAATTTTTAAGAGTGTCAAGTTACACAGGCACTGGTAAGACACCTATCCTCTATGGTAGTGCAAGCTTAAAAATATGATGATGTTCGTAAACAAACATTTTTTAGGGTCTTTTTGAAGACCATGCAAAGTCGCGAGTCAACTGAGAAATATCTCTTATAGGAAGGGACTTGGAGTTGTTTGCAGCAAGGGAAACTTTAAGAAAAACAACTTTATTGTAGAGTTAATGGGTGAGGTTTATCCTTCTTGGAGGTGGTATGAGAAGTAGGAGAGGTGGTATGAGAAGCATGATGGGATCAGGTCTTTTTAGAGGAGGGATAAACATCTCGCTCTAGAGTTCTCTAATATTATTTTAGAAAGGACAACGATTGATGGTGTAGGTTATGATTAGTTATGGTTGATGCAATTATTAGGAAACCTGCAGCCATCTAATGACAATTTCCACATAACCCAGTATAGAGATCTATGCAAATAAGTGATAAAAATCCACATGCAAGAGAATAGACAACATACCCATCAAAGAAGACACAAGATATACCCTGGGAAAACCCTCAAGAGGGAAAAAACCAGCCTCCAAAAGCATCCACACTCCATGTATTATTCAGCAATGAAAACCCATTACAATACATCTTCAGAGACTCCATGAACACTTCTAAAGCAACAAGCTATCCATGCATTCCATGTGACCAAGCATGAATCCACACATCTCATGCCATGCTTCAAACCCTCACACATGCACAAGCTCAACCACTTGCAACAAAACTCTCCCAACCCTAAACAACTACCCTTGTGGTGGCTTTTATAGAAGCAAGCTCCCACAAAACCACCAAGTGGTATTACATAAACCATGTGCCCAAAACCATGAACTTACAAAATCATGTGACCCCACATTTAATATTGGGTACTTTATTGTATTTTATTTTTTCCCCAATATTAAATAATTATATTTTACAATTAAGTCCCAATGTCACATACAACATAAAGTGGCCCCAACATTATAAGAATTATGCAAGGTGTACAACACCTAATTCTAACAATCTCCCACTTGTTGTATACATTGCATAAGAGGGTAACAAGAAAGCTCAAACATCAAGATAATAAAATCCATAGGCAACATGTACCATCCTGGAATCCAAGTGCTCCATGTGGTCCATCAAGATACCTGTAACAAGAACCAAGGTGACCACCATCTCATCCATGAATGCTCTCATCCTCCACCATGCCAATGCACTAAGATAAGAACACATCCAAAGAGAAGCCACACTAATTGTCACAAAGAATCATAATCCTGCCTCAAATTGATATCTCAAATCATAAACACTCAATCCAAAAGAAAAGAATATGCACCTGTAGCTGTCAAGAATAAATCACCATAGCTGAAATGACACCCACAACAAATGCCAACACATCCAACTATCCATACCTCCAAGGTATACAAAACATAGTAAACTCATGCCACTGATCATATCCACCCATAACCTGCAATTACAAACTCCATGTGCAAACCTGTCAAAGAGTGACATACACATCCAAGAGCTCCCACTACATGGGCAATGTCCAGATGAATGCAAACCTAGAATGAGTGCATTCAACGCATCACTTCGTTAACATTCTAGAAACAAGACACCATCACAAGTGATCAAGGCATACCAAGTCTACTAACAACATCACATAGAAGATGTAAACATGTAGTGCCAAGGAACATCCACAATGATATACAAAACTTGCAAACCAAACACTTGTAGCATGTCCTCCTACACACCTCTAAATTCCAATTGTGTCAAGTATGATCTCCTCCATAACACCCCATAACAAAATCATAACATCATCCAACCGTACAATCACCAAGATCAAGCATAACATATGTATAATGTAACTAATCATGGATGTAAGGATCTCAAAACAAGAAGATCAAACTCAATGTAACCATTCCCAAGCCAAGGAAATCAGCCCAATAAACCATCTCCTAAACCCAACATGTACAAGGAGATAAACATGCCAACACTCCTCAAATGAATTCTCCAGAAACCAAATATCCATGGCTCGAGATCCATATCCATGAGAAGACAAATCATAAACATAATGCACCTGAAAGAAAATGGGCAATACCTCTCAAGTGAAGCACCGAATAGACCAAGAGTGGGGAATGAGAATGCTCCTCTAGGATATCCAAGTCATCATGACTCAACCAAGAACACTCTCCTCATAGGTCCATGTTGAACTCACGTCCAACCAAGGTGTAGACTCCTCAGATTTCCTGCTGAAATCTCATCAAGAGTAACTATCTCTAATCACAAGAGAAATCCAACCTCATCTACATCTCCAAGTATCCATGAGTTCCTGTAACCAATCAATCCATGCTAAACTCCAAGCAAATGATCAATGCACTCAATACAAAGAGAACCAACCAAGATCAAAATCATAGCTCCAACTGCAGAATCAGGATCATAAACATGACACTATGATCTCACATCTTCTCAAAAGAAGATCACTTGCTCAAATCATCATAACATGTACCATGCCACAACTCTAAACCAGTAATCAAGAGTATACCATAACATAATAAAAAAAGCCATCCTACAACCAAGGATCACCTATCAAAACTAACAAGTCATAAACAATACCTCAAAATCTCCAACACCTAATGTTAATGAACTCTCAATGTAGCACACATAATCCAAGAGCTCCTCCATGACACCAATCAACTCCTACTGAAGATAACCATCCATAATCAATAATGGATCCACATCATTACCAAATGCTCCCACTGAACCGTGATATCGAGCAATCCCATGGCATCATGATGCACACAGCCAATACCACATCACTGTCATAAGCTCACACCAAACCTGTGAATCCAATCTCTCAATGACAACATGATAACCATCCTCTAAAGCAAGAAGATACACTGCGAAACCATCATAACCATCACCGCCAATCCATCACTATCAAAAGCTCCCATTGAACTGTGTAACCAAGCTATCCATGACATCGTGATACCAATCTCCTCAAACCAAGAAGATACACCACCACAACCTGAATCAATATCCAATCCAACACCACCAATAATGCACCTGCATAAACCATCATGACATGCCAAAGTCTCTAATGCACTAGAAATATCCATGACACCATGATCACCACCAAATGTACCAACATCACCCAATCGTGTCCACATATCTGCATAATCATAGTCAACTACATAGGTCTCATATCATGACTGTACTTGGTAATACCATCTCACCTCCTCAACATGAAATCAAAATCAGCAAACCAAGTGACTAAACCAAGCCACCAAAACTGAACATGCATCAACAATAAAAATATCAATGGGAAAAGACAACCCATATCCAAGTCATAAATGAAACATGTAAGTATAGACCGCCTACAACATTGCACAACTTGTAGATACAACAATACAACATACAAATCTAACCATACATTGGTAACCATGTCAAATGAGAATAAATATGAGATGTACAACTGAGCATACAATGAATCCAACGCCAAATCTCCTCAAATCCGACAATCCATAAGCTCATAGTATCACCATAGTCAACATAACCCATAAACAGCTCAGATAAAGAAAACAGCAAATAAACCATGCCAAAATAACTCCAAACCTAATCCACTATGTAGTGCTTTGAAAAATCTTTCCGTTGACTATTCGAAGTCCAAAATCTGACTTCGTATGCACTCGATATGCCCTCTCAAAGCTCAAAACAAATATCTGACTTTGACCAAGCAAAACACTATCAAAACTGCAAAATCTGGAAAAATTTCTGATACCACAGTGTAGAGCTCTAAGTCACCTTTTCAATGAGTCCAAGAAGTCAAAAAATTGACATTGTGGGTGAAAGATATGCCTCCCGGAGTAAAACTGCTCCAATCTGACTATAAGGCAAATTCTGGTGGGTCCCACTCCAAAGCAAATATTAATTTTTTTTCAAAATTTAAAACTGGCGGATTTAAGGATTTCATTTAAACTTCATGCGGCCACTTCCCTTCTTTCAAGATTCAAAGTTTAAGACTTTATGAAGGCCGACATACGGAATTTTTGTAGGCTGAGAGTACGCTGACATAGGCAGGAGTGGGTACGGGTCTGCGTACCCCGTACCCCCATATAATATTTTTGATTTTTTTTTTTTTTGTTTTTCAATAATGTTTTTCTATCAAGATTTTTGATTTTTTGTTTTTCATTTTTGTAGGTCAAAATTTTTCACCGACGGGAATTTTTATTTTATTTTATTTAAAATTTTCTAACAACTATATCGTCGACGTCCGTACGGCCGAACAGGGGTATAGGCAATTTTTTTTTTGAAATTTTTCACAGTAACAAAAATAGGTCAAGTTATATATCAATCTTCATCTCTCGGTCAACCCAGATCCAACCATGAGGTCCATTTTGTTCTAGGAGGTCATATGTAAAATTTCTCCCACAAAACCCTCAAATGAATGCACAACCAAGAAACCCTATTTGCCCAAAATTTTGCACACCCCAAATTTGCAAACAACCCATCATAACAGCAAACCCAAAACCCTCAAATCTGCAATAAAACACCTACAAAACCCTCATATCTTGCCATGTCTTTCATTTTCTCATGCATTGCATAGATTCAAACTTAAGCAGTTTTTTTTTTTTTTCTCAACCTAGGGTTATCCAACCACAACCAAAGCTCTGATACCACTTGTTAGGAAACTTGCAGCCATCTAATGACAATTTCCACATAACCAAGTATAGAGATCTATGCAAATAAGTGATAAAAATCCACATGCAAGAGAATAGACAACATACCCATCAAAGAAGACACAAGATATACCCTGGGAAAACCCTCAAGAGGGAAAAACCCAGCCTCCAAAAGCATCCACACTCCATGTATTATTCAACAATGAAAACCCATTACAATACATCTTCAGAGAATCCATGAACACTTCTAAAGCAACAAGCTATCCATGCATTCCATGTGACCAAGCATGAATCCACACATCCCATGCCATGCTTCAAACCCTCGCACATGCACAAGCTCAACCACCTACAACAAAACTCTCCCAACCCTAAACAATTACCCTTGTGGTTGCTTTTATAGAAGCAAGCTCCCACAAAACCACCAAGTGGTATTACATAAACCATGTGCCCAAAACTATGAACTTACAAAATCATGTGACCCCACATTTACTATTGGGTACTTTATTGTATTTTATTTTTTCCCCAATATTAAATAATTATATTTTACAATTAAGTCCCAATGTCACATACAACATAAAGTGGCCCCAACATTATAAGAATTATGCAAGGTGTACAACACCTAATTCTAACAACAATGCACAAAGCTAATTATGCTAGTTGTGTTTGTCATTCCCATCAACCTAATTGTGAAGCCAAAGTCGCTATTATTGATGGACAATACCAAATAGGCCTATATACTTTATGACCTATACAGTATGGGAAATAAATCAAATTTGATTATAATTCCTTAACATAAAGCAAGGAAGAGTATGTTGCATTTGTGTGTTTGTGTGGCACCTATAGTGTAAGGGAGTGCAAAATGCTAAGGGGGAAAGTTGGCTCCATGGGGGCATTCTAGGAATGTACCAAGGTGATTCTGGGTTTGAGCTCAGGGAGCTTGCCCAAGTCCGACGCAAAGATGAGCCAGGGGTTGCATCCGAGTTGCATCGGGGTTCTAAGGTTGGGCCAAAACTAGGTTCCAAGTGAGCACCAAGGTAGGTGAATGTCATGGCAAAGTCCTTGGGGAACCAAGTGGGGTTTTGTCAAATGCTAGAAGGATGCAGGATTCTTCTATGGCTAGGGAATTGTGATGAATTCCTAAGGTTGAGTTAAGGGGATCTAGACATGACAATGGGTTCCCAAGCCAAAAGTAGAAAACCATAAATGAGGGATGCAGATGGAAATAGTGGTGCATCCTACAGTGGTCTGGGATTGTGACATAAAAATATTATGGGGGAATGAGAGTACCCCAACCGCAAGTGACTTGCATTATACACGGTGATTCTTATTCTCCAACGAAGTGTCATGGTGGGGAAACCCAAGGAGTCACATAAAGGTGATCATTGAAGCAAGTAGAGTGCAGAGGTGATTAGGGTGTTGTGAGGATGAGGATGGGTGTAGTGAGGAGTGGTGCTATGTTCTGAGGGTGAATCGAAGACTATGAGAATTGCAATGGACTTTGAGATCCCAAGGTGGGGGTCCTGGGTCTAGGAGTGGACCTTGAGTTCCCGAAGGAAGGGGGACCTGGGTCTTGAGTGGGGAGGTCTTCTGGGAGACACGAGAGGTCTTCCAATTGTACTGAACTATAGGCAGTTTCAGAGTGATCAGGGGTCACAGGGTTTGGAAGCAACGTGAAGAGCTACAACCCGGGGTGAGATCAACAAAGATCATAGCTTGAAGAGTTGGTGCAAAACTAGGGGCGGGAATTGTAATTGGGTTCTTGGAAAAAACTTAGGGTAGTGAGAAAATCTGTTGCAATTGAATGTAGATTGGGCTAGGGGCCATTTGCAATCAATAAAGCTATGATTTACCCCAAATTTGGTGTTGTGCATTGTCTCTTGTGTATATATTGGATTGCATTGCATTGTGAAGTTAAGTTTTGCTATGCATTGGATATTTTTGGAGTTGGTGCTTGCAGGTTTTGAGCTTGGGTGAATTTGGGTTGGAGGTGTAGTTTGTATCACTTGGGCACACTTGAGTCCCATGGACAAGTGAAGAAAAGAGTTTCAATGCTGCACAAGAGCTTGGCCCTGTGACAGTTGGTATTAGAGAAGGGCTTGATACCCCAAGTTAGAAACACCACATATTTTGGAGTGATGTTTTGTTCAATTGGGCTCTATGGATTTTGAAGATGCGGATGATAGAGGGTTAGGCTTTGAGGGAGAGAAGAACAACCCAAGACAACACATCAATGTGGAGAGGGGTACCATGAGGACCCGAGATAGAGTCACTGAGTTGGAGCATAGAGTAATTACATTGGAGGATGAGGTCAAGGACCTCCATATCTCATAGACGACTCAGGGTATTGAGTTCAAGAAACTAGAGGATGAGGTCCAATTCTTGAAGGGGGTCATTGCACAGGGTGTGATGAAACTAGGGCACAAGGCCAAACCCCCAAAATCCTATGATTGACAAAGGGATGACAAAGTTTTGGAGAACTTATTTTGGGACACGGGGTAGTATTTGGACTCACTAGTGGGATACTCAAATGAAGCCAAGGTGAGAACTGCTGCCACATTCTTGTTAGGTGCAACCAAGATATAGTGGAGGACCAGAGCTGAGGATATGAGGGCTAGAAAGATGGTGGTTAGGGTGGAAAACTGGGATGAGCAACAAAAGGCTCTTAAGGATTAGTTTAGATCGGGGAATTCGGCCTAGCAGTCCAGGTTGAAACTCATGAGCTTGAGACATAGTGGGGCAGTTAGGGACTACAATAAAGCCTTCACTACCATGATGTTGGAAATCAAGGAAATGTATGAGGCAGATAGGTTGTTTCAGTTTACGAGGGGTCTACAACCATGGGCTCAACAAGAACTCCGATGTGGAAATGTCCAAACCTTAACAAAGGCTATTGTAACAACATATCAACTACTAGATTACAAGAATGACTTGCAGAGGGATAGTGTTGGGTCAAGTTCTCACAAAAGAGAGAAAAAGACACCCCAAAAAGAGGACAAGAGTAAGTCCAAGGAGAAGGAAAAGGAGAAATCCATGGGGAAGTCTTCCAATGCCAGTAAGACAACTGGGAGTGGGTCTCAGAAGACCCAGAGTAGTAAGAAGGGGCTGACACGAACCAAGGATTAGGAGTCGAGGACTCCTAGGAGGCAAGGTGGGTGTTTCATATGTGGGAACTCAGATCATTGGGCTAGGGATTTTTTGGAGAGATAGAGATTGAGTTCAGCAACCCAGACTTAGAATGCAGAGCAAGATGGGTTAGCTTTAGCCATGGGTGTGATCCAAGGTTTGAGTGCATTGAGTGTACAAGGTCAATCGAAGGCCATTGTAGCCAAGCTAGAAAACAAGAATAGATTGTGCTATGTGGAGGTTCACTTGAATGGGAAGGGTACCATTGGAATAGTAGATTCAAGAGCCACACACAACTACATCTCATCAAGGAGAGAAATTGAGTTGGGGCTCAAGGTGCAAGAAGGCATGGGCTCCTTTAAGACAATCAACTCACCAGCCAATAAGGAAATGAGCATTATCAAGAATGCATCGATTAGGGTGGGTGCATGGCAGGGCCACATGGATATTACAACCATTGAAATGGATGAGTTTGAGTTAATATTGGGGCAGAAATTTTTGAGGATGGGCAGAGTTGTAGTGATTCCTCACCTAGAGTCTATTTTGTTTTTGGATCCTAATCAGACATGTGTAGTCAAGACGACAGAGAAGAGGCAGTCTGAGAATACTTAGATGGTTTCAACATTGAGCTTTAAGAAAGCAACGAAGAGGAGGAATGAGGAACCCATTTTTCTAGCTGCACTACTTGGGGGTTGGGATGAGCTGGATGAGGTGCAAGAGACACCAGTCCCACCAGACGTAGAGGAGATCATCATTGAGTTTGAGGATGTGATTCCATTGAAATTTCCTGCATAACTACCGCTGAGGCGGGCCGTAGATCACAAGATTGAGTTGGAACCGGGGGCAAGGCCTCCAACCTAGACACCATATAGGCTGTCTAGACTAGAGATGGTTGAACTTAAGAAATAGTTGGAAGAGCTATTGGAAGCGGGGTATATCAAACCGTACCATTCTCCATATGGGGTGCCTATGCTGTTTCAAAAGAAGAAAGATGTAACATTGAGGTTATGTGTGGATTTCAAAGCCCTCAACAAGTTAACCATCAAGAATAAGTATCCCCTACCACTGATTTCCGAATGCTTTGATTGCTTGTCTAGGGAAAGGGTTTTCAGTAAACTTGATCTAAAGCAGGGGTATTATTAAGTGAGGTTAACACTCGGGGATGAGGAGAAATTTTCATGTGTGACCAGGTATGGGTCATACGAGTTCATGGTGATGCCCTTTGGGATTTGCAATGCACCAACTACATTTTTCACACTCTTGAACGATGTGTTTAGGCCATTCTTGGATAAGTTTGTTGCAATGTATTTGGATGATATTTTGGTTTACAATAAGAATATGGAAGAGCACAAGTAACACTTGGTAGAGGTTTTTGAGTTGCTCCGGGAGCACAAGCTATTTGTCAAGAAAGAACAGTGTTTTTTTTCTCAAGAAGAGGTACACTTCTTGGATCATATCATTGGAAAGGGGAAGATCATACCAGATTCAAAGAAATTGTAGGCAATCAGGGATTGGGAACCGCTACAGAATGTTCATGAGGTGAGACAGTTTTTGGGTTTGGAAAAATATTAAAAAAAGTTTGTTGAGGGGTATTCTAAGTGTGCTGTACCTCTCACTAATCTTCTCAAGAAGGATAAGAAATGGAAGTGGTCGAACAAGTTCCAAGAAGCATTTGAGACATTGAAGGAGAGGCTTACAACTTCACCTATGCTGGTATTGCCTGATTTCACATGGCCTTTTGAGGTGCAGAGCGATGCTTCACACTACGCTGTTGGAGGGGTTCTAATGTAACATGGGCATTCAGTGGCCTATGAGTCTAGGAATTTGAAGGATAGGGAGAAGAATTACCTTTCCCATGAGAAGGAAATGACTAGGATCATCCATTGTCTCAAAACTTGGAGGAATTATCTCTTGGGAAATTAGTTTGTGGTTAAGACAAACAATGTATCCTCAACTTATTTTAAGACATAGGCCAAGTTGACTCCAAAGCAAGCTAGATGGAAAGAGTTCTTAGCAGAGTTCAATTTTGAGATCCTCTACAACCCTGAGAAGATGAACGTTGTAGCGGATGCTATAATCAGGAAGGCTCAGTTAGCTGCAGTGGAGGAAGTGGTGTTAGATGCAGGTCCAGGGGAAAGTAGGGTGGAACTATATGATGAGGTATTGGTATCCATCAAACAGAGCTATGAGATGGATCTTCAGGCAGTAGAGCTCTACAAACAAGTGCAAGAGGGGATGACTTGGAAGTTCAACATAAAAGATGGATTTTTGGTTTTCACCTAGGATCGAGTCTATGTCTCCCCAAGTGGAAGAACTTGAGAAGGGAGATTTTGCATGAGTGTCATGAAAAAATTTGGGTTGGGAACCCAGGGAAGAAGAGGACCCTCACACTACTAGAAAGGGGCTTCAATTGGCCAACGATGAGGCGTGATGTAGATGAGTATGTCAGGAGTTGCCTCATATGTCAACAAGATAAGGTAATTGTGACCAAGCCTCTAGGAGGTTTTCTCTAGCCCCTACCTATTCCAGTGAGACCATGGGCAAGTGTGAGTATGGATTTCATTACAGGGTTGCCTAAGGTGGATGGGTATAGCAGTATAATGGTGGTGGTCGATAGATTCTCCAAGTATGCCATATTTGTTCTGTGCAAGGCACCATGCAGGGCGAAGGATGTTGCAGACTACTTTTTCAAGAATGTGGTGAAGCATTGGGGCATTCCACTTAGTATCATCAGTGATAGGGATGCCAGGTTTACCAGTGCATTTTGGAAGGAGTTGTTCAAACTGATTGGAACAAAGTTTCTCATGTCAACCAATCATCATCCAAAGACAAATGGGCAATCTAAGAGGATAAATGGGTTATTGGAATATTATCTTAGGCACTTTGTTTGGTCAGACCAGTCCAATTGGCCGAGCTTATTGGATCCAACACAATTTTGTTACAACATGCAGAAGAGTGCATCGAGTTAGTATTCTCCATTTGAGTTGGCTATAGGGTAGAAGGCACTGACTCTTGACACAATGTTGAGTGGATACATGAGTGAGTGTCTAGGTGCAATGGATAGATTGAAGGATTGGCAGGACCAGGTTGATTTGGCTAGGCACAACTTCATCAAAGCTGTAGAAAGGATGAAGAAGTATGCAGACTCAGGGAGGATGCATTTGGAGTTTAAGGTTGGTGATAGGGTCTTCTTGAATATGGATCCAATTCAGTTTAGACCACCCAAGGGGTTGAGTCCAGTGTTAGCTTGAAGGTTTGATGGGCCTTACACAATGATAGAGAGAGTCGGTAAGGTTGCATATAAATTGAAGTTTCCAGATCATATGAGGGTTCATGATGTTTTCCATGTCAGTCAGCTCTGTCCATATCATGAGGATAGGCAAGAAAACAACAAGAATGTGCCAACAAGGGGGCCAACGAATGTCTTGGAAAATCCAAGCTTGGAGGTGTAGGAAGTTATTTCTATCAGGGAGAGAGGATTTGGAAACAAAAAATGGAAGGAGTTCTTAGTTCATTGGAAGGGCCAGTCCAGAGATGAGGCATCTTGGGAAAGAGCTGAGAGCTTGTGGAAGTATGAGGACAAGGTGTTGGAGTTCTTGGAGAAGGACTCCACCACTCCCTTCTAAGTAAGTGCAGAATTGGGGACCACCACAACAGTGTCAGGGACAGTGTTGCCGGCATTGGGGATGCCACCTGAGATAGAGTGGGGAGGATGTAAGGGAGTGCAAAATGCTAAGGAGGTGAGTTGGCTCCATGGGGGAATTATAGGAATGCACCAAGGTGATTCTGGGGTTGAGCTTAGGGATCTCGCCCAAGTTTGACGCAGAGATGAGCCAGGGGTTGCATCTGAGTTGCATTGGGGTTCTGAGGTTGGGCCAGAACCAGGCTCCAAGTGAGCACCAAGGCAGACGAATGTCATGGCCAAGTCCTTGGGGAACCAAGTGGGGCGTTGTTGAATGCTAGAAGGATGCGAGCTTCTTCTATGGCCAAGGCATTGTGATGAATTCCTAAGGCTGATTTAAGGGGATCCAAACATGACAGTGGGTTCCCAAGCCAAAAGCAAAGAACCAAAAATGGGGGACGCAGGCGGAAATAGTGGTGCATCCTACAGTGGTCTGGGATTGTGATGAAAAACTATTATGGGGAAATGAGAGTACTCCAACCGCAAGTGACTTGCATTCTACATGGTGATTCTTATTCTCCAGTGAAGTGTCATGGTCGGGAAACCCAAGGAGGCACATAAAGGTGATTATTGAAGCGAGCAAAGTGTAGAGGTTATTAGGGTGTTGTGAGGATGAGGATGGGTGTAGTTAGGAGTGGTGTTGTGTTCCGAGGGTGAAGCAGAGACTATGAGCGTTACAGTGGACTTGGAGATCCCAAGGCGAGGGTCCTAGGTCTAGGGTGGACTTGGAGTTCCTGAAGGAAGGAGGACCTGGGTCTTGAGTGGGGAGGTCTTCTGGGAGCCATGAGAGGTCTTCCAATTTTATTGAACTATGGGTAGTTCTAAAGTGATCAGGGATCACAGGGTTTGGAAGCAACGTGAAGAGCTACAACTAGGGGTGAGATCAATAAAGATCACATTTTGAAGAGTTGGTGCAAACCTAGGGGTGGGAATTGTAATTGGGTTCTTATGCAGAACTCAAGGTAGTGAGAAATTCTATTGCAATTGAATGTAGACCGAGCTAGGGGCCATTTGCAATCAATAAAGCTATCATTTAAAACCAACTCTAGTGTTGTGCATTATCTCTTGTGTATATATTGGATTGCATTGCATTGTGTATATATTTGCATTATGAAGTTAAGTTCCACTATGCATTGGATATTTTGGGAGTTGGTGCTTGCAGGTTTTGAGCTTGGGTGAATTTGGGTTCCACAAACAAGTGAAGAAAAGAGTTCCAGTGCCACACATGAGCTTGGCCCTATGACATATGTTTACAAGGATAGCTACTTAAATATTTTTGGGGAAGGGGCCTATCAAAAGGTCCCAAAGGAGTGTCATAGTATATTAAATAGGAAACACTTTCTCTTGGAAGCTTGCACCAATTTTTTTTTTCTAAGAAGACTTGAATGATTTGTGAAATGTAGGTGTTAGGACTTGTCTGCTGTTGAGATTGCCTTGCTAGGAAATAACATATTCAGCTTGTGTGGTGAGGTTTATGAATCTTGAAATAAGTAAGATTCTTGACCAAATATTAAAGCATATTAGAAAATAAAAGAGGAACGATGGTTTTGAGATTTCATATCAATGTGATAAGAAGCAAAAATTCCAACTTAAGAGAGATAACAAATAAAACCTTACTTAATAGATATGCCTAACCTGCTTAGAGGAGATTGAATGGATGGTGTTGTTCATTTGATAACTATTACACTCAACAACTACCATATATATTTTTGGATTAAAAAAATGGTTTGATTGAAGATATTGAAAGAGGAAGATAGTTCGATGCTTAATGGATTAATTGGAATGAGATCGTGTAGGAATTTGGAAGGTTTTTAAAAAATTAAAAAAGAAAAATTAAATTTCAAGAAATAGTTACATGGTTTGGGGAAATGTTCTAAAAGAGAATTTTGTTTGTAAAAGGGAATCCTTTTCTCCTTAAAAAAAGGAAAGATTTTTGTACTTGGGGAATTGTTGGAGTCTTTGAGTTCTAGTTTGCATTAACATTCAAGAAGAATTATTGTTTTGATGTCATATATTCTTCTTGAACTTGATTGTTCTTATGTCCAATTGGATATTTATCTATTTTCCCTTTAACTTCTCTTCTCACATTCTTGATTGAAAGTTTGTGTTCTTTCATGATTTCTTTTCTCCTTTAGGAATTTTTTGTTGTGTTCTTATGTTTGTAGTTGAAGTTTTTTCTTTCCTTTTCTATTTATTGTTGTTTTCATTTCATAGTTTCTGGTTACAAGTAGTAAAAAACTCAAAATATAATCATCCAAGGGATCTGTCCCTCTCAAATGCAAAAGAGAATTCTGAATTTTATAACAATTTTTCTATTTTTTGGTGTATTTTGTTGCTACCCATTGGGAAAGTCTATAAATTTTACAACAAAAAAACTATTAACCAACAAAACCATACAATGATTTTCTCAAATCATAAAATAAATGCTCCTTCCCCTTCACAAAAATTCTATCATGTTGTCACATATAAATTTCCTCCTCAAGATCCCCATATAAGAGTAATTTTAACATTCATTTGTTCAATCTCAAAATCACAAGCTACAGTCATAGATAATAAGAATCTAATAGAAATTAAATTAACAATACGAATAAAATTTCACCAAAATATACTCCCTCTCTCTAGGAGTAACCCTTGGTCACTAGTCTAGCCTTACATCACTCTAACAATCCATTTTCTCTAATTTCCTTCTTATACACCCACTTGAAACTAATGAGATTTATTCCCTTAAACAAATTCACAAGATCCCATGTGTCACAAATATCTAGGGCCATCATCTCCTTATACATTCCATACATCCAAGAATCACTATCCTCCAAAGAGAGAGCCTACTCAAAAGATTTAATTCCATCATCAATGCTTAACGAGGAAAAAACACAATAGAAATATGGTGGGCTATAACTATCAACTAAATTTGCTATCTTTTGGATCTCCTAATGTTAGGAGTAAGGGCCTCTACCTATTCTTCTATATTATCATCATGCACATCCTAATTTATACTCTCATTTGAACCCTCTTCCTCTTTTCCATCCTCCAATCCATCTATTTTTTCTTCCACATGTACGCACATCTTTTTTATTTTTCACCTTAGTATCAAAATGCACTATTTTCTATCATTTTTCTTTTACTTTTTCAAGACTTTGAAAAATCTAAACTCCAAAAAAAATATACCTCTAGAATAATTTAATTAATGGCTTAGTGGATTTTAAAGCTTATAACCTTTTATATTTTCACTATATGCAATGAAGATGAATTTATGAGCTTTCAGATCCAATTTTGGTCACCTTTTTTGAGGTGCACGAACATAAGTCTCAAAGAAAATAATCTCAAATATGAAATAGAAGGCTTCATACTAGTCCACACTCCACAAGGTGTATTATCAACAAGACCTAAATAAGGAGTTTTGTTAATCAAGTATCAAGTGATACTCATAGCCTCTATGCAAAAGAATAGATCCAACTGTGTACCTCTCAACATAATTTTATCCCTTTCCATTAAATTTTGATTCATATTTTTTGCAGCCCCATTCTATTTAGGTGTATAGGGGGTTATCTTTTACCGAACTATACTTGCATGCTTGCAAAACTCATCAGATTTCTGACAACAATATTCGCCATAATTGTCAGATGTCAAAATCCTTATTTTATAACCTATTTACATGATAAATAAGGCTTTAATTACTCAAACTTAGTGATAACTTACAATTTAGCATGCATAAAATAAATTTGGGTATTTCTAGAGGCATCATCAATGAATGAAACATATAATACCAATATTTTCCCAAAGAACTCATATCCACTATATCATAATGTAGTGTAGGAAAAAGTATCCCTTTTCACACTTAATTTGGAAATAATTAATGATAAAATGAGATTAATTATGCCTTGATTTAGTTTTGTAATATGTTTTTCATGTTCACATTAAATTTAGGGCCCTTTTAAATTAAATGGACTTAATTATGCCATGCTTTTGGTGTTGTAAGGTGTACCTTTACACTTCACATTAATCTAGGGATTTATTAATTAATTGAGGTTAATTTTCCTTAATTGGACCCTTTAATTCAAATCCAAGCCTAATCAAATGAAATTTCCAAGGGATAAAACCTTACATTCATAAATTCCATTACACAACACTTAACTTTGGAATATGTGTGTCCTTGGTAAGTGGCCTAGGGAAAATGGGTCCTCACTTAGACCTAGGACGCCCCTTTGAAATATTTTTTTGATAGTATTTTAATGATTTCAAATCTATAATTCAATGTTGGCTTGTGATATTTGAATTTTAGATATTAATGTTAAGATATGTATAAATACAAGGTTATTTCACTAAGTTCATCCTAGATTTTCAAGCTAAGATCATAGAATTTCATAAGAAATCAAGAGTAATTTCACAATCTAGCATTCAAGAGAAATTTCAAGGCATTCAAGGGTAGATTTATAGAAGATTATTGCAGCAATCAAGATTCCATTTTCATGTCAAAGATTTCTTGCATCATGCATGTTGTTTGAGCTAATATGGCATGATGTAGAGTTAGAGATCTATTGAAGCACATTCAAAGGAATTTTTTCATATCAAGTTTCATGATTAAGATCTACATTCATTGAGGTCACTTCATACTAGTTTGCAAATTTTTTATCCAAGGTTTCTTGAATAAGGTTTTGTGAGTTGTTGTATAGAATTGTTCATTCATCATTCCTTCATGATTTTTTATTTCATTTCAAGGTTTAATTACCAAAATGGGGTTTGAAAAAGGCGAACCCCCATTCACCTAAAAAACAATTTTTTTCTCTCTTTGATGTGTAATTGTAGATTTTAGGTTGAAGATTGTTGAAGAGAAAAATTGAAGAAGGTTGAAAAGTTGTCAAATATAAGAAACTCTTCTACAAATTTTATTTCTAGCTTTTTGACAATGAACACCTAGAATCTGGAGGTGCAAACTAAGAAGAAAAGAACCCATAAAGCATTTTCCAAGAGCCCTAGCCAAGACCCATTCACCATAGGGCGAATGAGTCCTCAGTGAAGTCTAAAAAGGAATCTTTGGTGATAGGTACACATCATTCTCACCTTTCTATATATTCATTTTGATCTAGTTAGTTCTATTAGTCTTTAGATCTGTTCTCTATAGCTTGTATTTTGAATGAAATTAGAGAGATAGGTGCAATGTTATCAATTCATTTTGGTGAACTTATTTTTCTATGTGTCATTATGGTGAACCCGACCTTTCAAACATGAGTTTGATCCTTGAAGTTTATAATTTTGGATTCTTCTTTCATCCTAGATTTAGATCTTACATTCATTTACATCTCTTTTCATTGAATTAGGTCTCGTTAAGGGCGACTTGTCTTGGCATTTCATTTAAGGGTTTTAGGGTTACATATTTTTCATTCTTTAAATATGAAAAATACCAAAAATATCACTCATATTGCATATCATTTACATATCATTACATCATATTCATTTTCATTTGAAAATTAAAAAATCGCAAGTCAAACTAGGTGTTCTAGGTTGTCATTTTGTCACATTTTGCATTTGCATTTCATCTTCATTTCACAAAAAATTAAAACTGAAGCTTGCTGTAAAAAACTAGAATCTGAAAACTAGTAAAAATCACTTAGAAATATGTAAAAAATTGTTTCAAAACCTTAACCTAGGACCCATTTTCCCTTGGGAAAAAGAGTTCCTAACTAGAGTCACATTCTGATTTTCTAGGCATTAAAATATTCATTTCTGCATTTTTGTTTGCTTCTTTCAAATTTACAAAATAAAATCCAAACCAAACTTGAGTTGTTGAAATTCCCATCCTTTACATAGTTATGTACAACCCTTTGTGACTATTAGAATTCGGTTAGTGGTCATGAGGTGAAAAATCCTCCTAGCTGCTCTAAAAGGTTTGAATCTTCACCTCAAAATAGTTACCAACCTTTTAAGAAATAGAATAGGGGATTTTTACAACTTAATTATCCTCAACCAAATCAACAAGTTGATAACCAAGTGGATTATATAAAGATGAAAAACCCATTTTCCTTTGGGGATAAGAATAGAAAATTTACCCCTCTACCAGACACCCTTCATAATATCATGTTGTAGCTTGTGAACAAGAATATGATTTCCTTACCTTTTGTCAGAGCTCCTAATCCTAATAAACCATTACTTTCAAACTATAGATAAAATTATTATTGCCATTACCACCAACAAAATGGACATGATATGGAATATTGTAAGTGTCTTAAAAATCTTGTGCAAGACCTCATTGATTCTAATCATCTTTTAATTGGAGGTATGAATGATCAAAGTAATAAGTTTGTAGCTCCTTCTAACCAAAACTTACAAATATTTACCGATCCCATGCCAAAACATACTATTTCATTTGTCAAAGCTAGTGAAACAAAGAATGATGTGATGAATGTTGACACAAATGATGAAAAGATGAAATACAATGAGGAAAATACTATTGAATGTATGGAATCATTGAAGTTCAACATCGTATGGGCCAAACCAAAATGCCGCTTGATATTGCTTTCTCACAAAATGACATAATCAAACATGCACCTGATGGTCCTCTTTACATAGCTGGAAGAATCAATGACAAGCCTACCAATGAGATATTAATTGATCTCATCTATGTAGAGAACGTGATCACTAAAGAATTCTTATTTGTGCATGAAATTTATCAAGATACATATGAAAGATCGAAAGCATGGATCAAAACACATAATGGTTTTGCTTGCCCTGCGATTAGATCGATAAATCTTCCTCTAAAAGTGAGACCAAAAACATTAAATGTCTCATTCACCATAATCCCATCATCAGACCAAATTCATGTGAAGTTAGGCTATCCATGGCTTTTCTCCATGAATGTTGTCCCATCAATTGTGCATAAATGTTTGAAGTTTCCCTTTGGAAATGAAGTCTTTACTGTACATCATAGTGGCTTTAATCCCGTTTCTTCCTGTGGAAAATTTTCATTTGATTTCTTTTGGACCAAGCCTATTGAACCTATTAGACCCCGTGAGGACTACTTTTTCAAAGAATATCAAAAGTTTAAGGCAAAGCACATAGAAAAATTATCCCTTAGAAATATGCCTCAACTTGTGATTGAGCTACCTATCCTTGACAAAACCATGATTGAACCAAAAGACATTCCAAATATCCAAAATCAACTTATGATAAATCATCCTACCATTTCCTATAAGAGACCATGAGACAATCAAAGTAATTCTGTTGTGCCTCCTAAAATCAAACAAGTTTACAAAGCCAAAGAGAAAGTGGTTGAGAAACCTCCTATGGTTCTTTCCATTCCTCCCTTAAGGGAAGAAAATAAACCTATGGTTGACAAACCTACTCCTACACAATCACAAATCAAAAATAGATTGAGAAGAAACCAAAATGCTAGAGAGCATAGGAATAGACATCATGCTATTTCTCATATGTTACAAACTAGAGAAGAAAAGAACAACATGTAAAATCAAAATCCGAACTTACCTAAAGCAATGCATGAAGACCTTATACCCTTATTGTAACATAAACAAGAACCTTCCAAAGACATTATCATTTGACATCCTCTTGTGATTAATTTAGATAATGACATTGATATTGCAAAGATTGATGAACAAGTATATAATGAGTTGAATTCATTTTTCTCTTCTTCCATGAACTTAAATGATGATAAGAGTGTTGAACTTGGTGCTTTTCCTAGTTCAACACTTGCCATTGTCCCTTTGGCTAGTTGTCCACCTTTCATATATACTGATCAAGATTAGGATGTGGACGACCTACTATAGGTTGAATCGCCTTACTAGTCTTTCACATTGTTTTATTTTTCATGTTTCTTTATGTGATTGCATGTGTGTACTGTGATCCCCCATATTTTTATTTTGATGTATCTCTCTCTCTTTTTGTGAATTCCTCTATATGTACCTACATTCTTCTATATGTCATAAACATTTTACCCTTTTTTCTTGTATTGTGTTTTCCTTTTGGGGATGACACAAGGCGTTGAGACATTTAGGTCTCTTCCATGTTGATTGAAGGATTTTTTTGTTTTTTTAAATCTTTTTGTGTCATTCCTCTAGTTCTATGAGTATTTGGGCAATGATGACATTTTCAAGCTCTATAACAACATTGTAGCAAGGATATATACTGATCATGAATCCATAGATCTCTTATGTATTTTTGGGAGCAACTCCTCCCTCCTTTTTCGTGACATAGCTTTATTTTGGAAACATATGACTTGGCATAGGGATTTCTGAGGAAGCTCTCATGTCTTAGGATTAAATATTGGCTACTTTAAAGAAATTTCTCACATTAATGGTGTTAGCAACTGCTTTAAATTTGGGGCATACATCAAAAATATATGTTGATATTTCTCATGTTTCATGGTGCAATTTTATTTTTCTTGTGATGCATACTTTTCTTTGTGGTGTCATTGGGTTTTATGTCCTCCAAGAGTGTGATATTTCTCAATGTAAAACTTTCCTCTTAGTGGTGGTGCGACACACTGCATTCTCTAAGTTGCAAAACTTTTACTCTTGATTTATCCTCTCTTGGAGACATTATACATGATGTTCCCTAAGAAGAATACCTTACACGAATGAAGCAAGATCCCTTTGAACAAAAACCATGTGCATAATGTTCATAAGTGTTTGGCATAACACAACTTGCTAACCTTGTGAAGCTCAAACCCTAAATTCAAGGCCACCTAGCATAGCACACCTTTCTTACCTATGGAGCTTTGTTATGTGGTGCTTTATTGAATTTATTAGAGGGATGGCTTTGGTATGGTTAGTATGATGAGAAACCAACATAAAGGCATGACTTTCTCATTGTACAGTGAGAGCCTATAGACTTGGAATGACTTTCTCACCAAGCCACTTTATTGGAAGACTCACCAAGTGGATAGCTTGAAGTTTTGCTACCTCAAAGTGAGCACAAACTGATAGCTTAGATGTGTTCCACATTGTGTTGGATAGTCTAGGTTTGATCTTCTTGGTCTTTGATGTTGTATGATTGTGTATCTTTTTCATTGATGCATACATAAGTATCTTGAATGTCTAATTTAGTGTGAGTTTGACATGGGGTCATACTCTCACTAGAGTGGGGGAAAAATATAGTGTAGGAAAAAGTATCCCTTTTTCACATTTAATTTGCAAATAATTAATGATATAATGAGCTTAATTATGCCTTGATTTAGTGTTGTAATATGTTTTTCATATTCACATTAAGTTTAGGGCCCTTTTAAATTAAATGGACTTAATTGTGCCATATTTTTGGTGTTGTAAGGTGTACCATTACACTTTCACATTAATCTAGGGCTTTATTAGTTAATTGAGGTTAATTTTCCTTAATTCTAGCCCCTTTAATTAAAATCCAAGCCTAATCAAATGCAATTTCCAAGCTATAAAACTCAACATTAATAAATTCCATTACACAAAACTTAACTTTGGAAGATGTGTGTCCTAGGTAAGTGACCTAGGACCCATTCACCATAGGGTGAATGGGTCCTCACTTAGATCTAGGACCCTATTTTTACATAATGTTTACATTGTCCGATGTGTGTCCTAGGTAAGTGGCCTAGGGAAAATGGGTCCTCACTTAAACCTAGGACCCATCTTTGAAATATGTTTTTAGCCGTATTTTAATGATTTCAAATCTATAATTCAATGTTGGCTTGTTATATTTGAATTTCAGAAATTAATGTTAGGATATATATAAATACAAGGTTATTTCACTAAGTTCATCCTAGATTTTCAAGCTAAGATCATAGAATTTCATAAGAAATCAAGATTACTTTCATAAGATCACTTCAAAAGCATTCAAAAGCAATTTTAAGGCATTCAAGGGCAGATTTATAGAATATTATTGCAGCAATCAAGATTCCATTGTCATGCCAAAGATGTCTTGCATCATGCATGTTGTTTGAGCTAATATGGTGATGTAGTGTTCAAGATCTATTCAAGCACATTCGAAGTCATTGTTTCATATCAAGTTTCATAATGATCAAGATCTTTATTCATTGAGGCCACTTCATGCTAGTATGCAGATTTTCTATCCAAGGTTTCAAATAAGGTTTGGTGAGTTCTATAGGTTTGTTCATTCACCATTCCTTCATGCTTTTCTATTTCATTTTAAGGTTTAATTACCAACTTGGTCAAACCCCATTCACCTAAAAAACAACATTTTTCTCTCTTTGATGTGTGATTGCAAATTTTAGGTTGAAGATCATTAGAAGAGAAAAATTGAAAAAGTTGCAAAGTTGTCAAAATTGCAAGAAAATTTGTCAAATCATGAAAAATCTTCTACAAATTTCCAGCTTTTCGATAGTGAACACTTGGAATCTGGAGGTGTAGATTGAGCAGGACAAAACCCATAAAGCATTTTCCAGGAGCCTTAGCCAAGACCCATTCACCATAGGGGGAATGAGTCATTAATGAGGTTTGAAAAAACATCTTTGGTGATAGGTACACATCATTCTCACCTTTCAATATCTGCATTTTGGTAGTTATTTATGTTAGTCTTCAAATCTATCCTCTATAGCTTGCATTTTGAATGAAATTAGAGAAATAGATGCATTCTTGTCATTTCATTTTGGTGAACCTATTTTTCTATGTTTGACATAATATCTTTATTGGAGGAATATGTATCTTACAAACATAAAATATTTACTTGCATTAAAAAATATTTATGACAAATATCTTTTATGTTTTCTTCCAAAATATGAGTACTGAGAGATAAAATACAAGTCTATATAGTGATATTTAGTTTCTAAGTTCCAATTTTCCTTGTTTTGTAAATAGAAGAGGAAATATTTTTAAAATAAATTGACTCTTTTTAGGTGGCTATAACAACTATCTCTAAAGTGGTTTGGTGTAAAATCTCCTAAATAAAGGTTTCTTAGTTTTTTTTTAGACTGTAGGAATCGGGTAGCACGACCCCCTATAAACTGCAGTGTGCCTGGTAAACTTTTTAACATGACCAGCGGTGCTGGCGTGAAACACCCTCCGGTACCATGGGGGTGAGGGAGACTAGACCTTGTGACCAACCTCATCCAATAGGAAATATTTAGCCAACCGAGCTAGGGCCCCAACCCAAATAAAGGTTTCTTAGTCATCGATAAGAAAACTAAGCCATTTATTGTAAGCTAGAAATTCAATGGTGGCAAGCTTGTTGTTCATGACATATTTAAGAAATTATAAATATTATTATTGATTAAAGTATATACACTAATAGGTTTTCTTTATCAAATTGTGTATATCATTAATGAGAAATCAAATGTATCAATGATAGTACTACATGTGAGAGTAATAGTAGCAATCACATATCAAAGGTTAATATCATAGTTGATTTTGTTTCTATTTCCTTTTTTGTTTTCATTTTTGTGTTTATATGGGGTGGGTACTTTGTTGATTTTTTGATCCAACAAAGATAAATTTACATAGTATCTATTTGCAAAAAAAAAATTAATGTTGGAGTTGAATGGGTTGCAAATCTTAGATAAGGGTACAAAAGTAAACTTTTCTAAGAATCATAAAAGATAATGGAACTTCTAAGTTGGTTTGGTAGAGTGGATATAGTAGTGTTGGTCATAGGAATTATGATGGTGGTGCTTGAAAAATAAGATGGATTAATAGGGTTAAAGAGAGTTAGCGCGATGGGAATGAGCATCAAATATGAAGCCATCAATAGTGGTATTTTGATAAAATATTTAAATATTGGATAATATGGGCATAGATGAAGGAGTTATATTAGGATTAGGACTAATAATTTCCAAACTATAGTTCTACCAAGGCCTAATAATGGAAATGGTGTCACTAATACTACTAAGATATATAGGAATAGATATAGGGACTCATAAAT
Organism: Sequoiadendron giganteum; assembly: GCA_007115665.2. NCBI lineage: Eukaryota > Viridiplantae > Streptophyta > Pinopsida > Cupressales > Cupressaceae > Sequoiadendron > Sequoiadendron giganteum. The sequence goes on along the minus strand of CM021109.1, from coordinate 35,411,170 downwards.
TTTTGGAATCACCTCCAAGTAAGTGATGATTCTTCTCCATCATATCCATTGAAGGCTGAATAGAATTTATCATGACCATGTAACCAATATTTTTGTAACTTCTAGAATTTGACCCATCATATTTTATGCTTGAATCTCTTGATATATCATCAAACCAAGCATCTTGAAACATATTGATGGTGAAACTAGTACTTTGTGTAATTTGGAGCTAGACCCTAAAGTAGATATGGGAAGGAAAACATTCTTAGAGAAGTATGGATTTGAATTAATGTAGATGAAATTTCTCAATGAATTATTTTATTTTACAGGCAACCATTTCATAAGTACAAGCAACTTCTTCTATTGTGTCAAAGTTTCCTTATTATGTACTTAGGGATATGCTATTATTATGTATTTGTGTGGATGGATATGTTAACATATAATACACATCCCTTAAGTTACTTATATTAGGTCATATGGGTAACCTATGTAACTAATTATACTATGTGATGAGTTGGTATTCAGTAGTATTATGGTACCCTTCCTTTATGTTATTAGGAGGAGGTCCATGTAAATAATGTGAATATGATTGTAATGATATAAATAATATCATATACCTAGGTACATATCGATTAAAAGGATAAACATTATCAAGCTTGATAAATTTGGTCAGAATCACCCAAAAACAATCTAAAAGAAGCCCCAAAAAAGAGAAAGTAAAGAAATTCAAAGATACATGGACAATCACAATACTAGTCCCTATTTTACATATATATGAGACCTTTTCTAATAAATAGACCAAATATCACATTCCATGCATTTTCTCGCATGGAATCTTTGAGGTTTGACATACCTCACAAGAAAGTATACTATATGAAATTTATGAGAAATATTTGTAAACTCAGAGATTCTTTTATGCAAGAGGTTGAAATTTCAGAGTTATTTTCTTTCTATAGTTTGTTGTACTGTATTAAAATCTAGCTACTTTTTATGTAATAAAAATTAGGTAGGATGTGAGGAAGTTATAAAATTTGTTTCTCCAGAAGGTAGGCATAATTAGTGGGCCATGAATGTGACTCCACCAAGGATTCATAGGTCCTCTTCAATATTGATAATAACTCTTTTGGTTTTATTGGATTTATGCTTCTAATGATGTTATTGAAAGACCTAGTATTTGGTGTTCGATTAATAACTCATTTCCTATCAAAACTTGGTTTGTGTGTGGAGTATCTATATGGTGAATTAGAATTAGATAAGTGTGGTAATCTCCTTATGTATTAGATAATTGATGGGAGGGAAACTTGGTACTAAATGCACAACAACTTGTGTCTTCTTTATTAATATTGGCCACCATAAACATCAATGTGTGGTGTATGTGTAATAGTATTAGCTATAGATTTAAAAAGTTCTCAAATAGCTTTAATATCTATCCATGTTATCAACTCAATCGCTATTTCCTAAAATTATAAAAAAAATTGATAGTTGAGCCCTTGCTAGATATTTGCCTTCCATATCACTTTTTATGCTAAAAAGGTATAACTAAAGTGGTAGAAATGGATAGAGTGTAGTGCCATGAGCATGTTATCAATAAATTTTTAAGAGCTAAAATTCATTTAAAAAAAGTAAAAATATAAGGTAACTCTTAATAAATAAAATAAAATAAATCTTAGTAAATAAAAACTCTTGAAATAAAAAAATAATAATTTATTATAATGAAATAAACAATGGTGGTTCAAATAAAAACAACCCCAATCCTTTACTTGCAAAATCTCTTGACAAGAAAAAGGAGATTAATGTCTCCCAAAATCTTAGTAAATCCTCCAAATAGATATGTAAACATCAATTTATCAAAACACCACTTACTACTAGCATTCTATCTTTTAAAAGAGAAAAAAATGGTTCTTCTTCTTCCTCCACTCAAAAAATTAAAGGTTCTCTTTTAGTTTGTCTTGGAACTTGGATGATAGGGAATACACTCTAGATAAGTAGAGTAATTTCAAACCAGCTATACAACTGGGAAGCTATAATCCAATGATAGAAAGTAGGTTTTTAATATAGAATAGCTATGCAGCTCCTAATGAGTTGGATAGTGATAATATACCTTTGGATAATCACATTCCATGAATTATCTCCCATAAAATTATTGAGGTTTGATAGAACTCAAAAGAAAATGTATTTTGTGGAATATGTGATAAAGATTTGCAAACTTGAACCTTTTATTGCAAGAGGTTAAAATTTTAGGCCTTTTTTCTTTCTGGAATTTGTTATGTGATATTTCTAGCTAGCCACTTTTCATGCTAGAACAATTAGGAAAAATGTGGGGGAGTCTTAAAATTTATTTCTCCAAAATGGTGGCCACACTTAGTCGACCATGGATGTGACTTGACCAACAAGGATTCATTTGCACTCTTCAATATTGATAAGTAGTCTTTTGGTGTTATTACATTTATGCTTCCAATGATGCTATTGAACCATATAATCTTTCATGTTAGATTAGTAACTTAGATCCTCCCACAACTTTGGTTGTGTATGGAAATTTATATGATGAAATGGTACTAGATAAGTGTGGTAATCTCCCTATGTGTTGAACAAATCATGAGATAGAAGGTTGGTACTACCTGTAGAATAAAATAGGCCTTTTTAATCGCAATATTGGCCACCATCACAATTACTCTACATGTTTTTTATGGAATAATCTTTTCTTTGGATTTGAAAGATTTCTTAAATAGCCTGATAGAGCCATGTTATTAACTCATTTTTTATTTTCTTTTTTCAATGATTTGTCCTTATGAGTTAAGCATTTCCCAAAGATGTTCTTTCATATCACTTTTTGATGAAGTTATGCATTGAATGGTAGTTTGCAATGGACAAGATTAAAATAAAAATAAATTTGAGTGATAATGTTTAAATTGAATCATTAGATATGCCTTGGACATATTCAATATGTTTAGAAATTGAAGTGACACCCTTAACATTAGAAATGATGGATTGAATTATGGAATAATGCTTTAAAGTGTACCCCCTACTTTCTTCACATTTATGAGTGTCAACTTGCATAATTTTTCCACCGCACATATGATGTCACTACTTTAGAGCTTTATTATTCCATCAGTAATTTTGAAGAAAGATCATTTATTACTCACTACTTATGAGTGGCCAAATGACCAAATGTTGCTAATAATAATTCTACTAGAGGATCTCAAATCAAAGTGTGCCTCACTAGCTTAAAATTAAATGGCCTCTTTAAGCCTTTTAGACCTAGGACTTTTTCTATACATATGATTCTCTTTGGGGATCACCCCAGAATTCCTAATACTTTCTATATGTATACTAAGTCCATGGTTTTCTAGATACAAGTACAAGTTAATAAAGTTGCTCTAGAAGTTTCTCAACCAGAAGTTCTTCTTGATCGCTAGGGTATGCACCCTAAATGATTTCAAGGGTCTCACTATCCTCTCTCTCTAATAAGGGCCAACCCCCCTCAAGGGCGTTGATAACACCATTGGCTATTGACCATCACTTCTTATGAGGAATGAAATTTAGCTACTAGAACAAACTAATAAAGAAGACAGTATTATGATTCTGAAGCCAATCCTTGATGGCCAATATCTTGTTAGTGGCTATAATAAGATTAATGATTGTGATATGTCTCCTGCTATATCTATAATTTATAAAGATTTAACAATTTAATTTTTATTTAATTTTATCTCCTATATTAGATTAAAATTCAACCTTACATAAGTTTTGAAATGTGATATCATTCCACCCATTTTTTATATAAATATAATATAATATACTTATTTATTCAAAATTATATATAAAACATTAATTCATCAAACTCAAATTTATTACAATATACACTATTTCTTTCAATACTACAATACCCTTAGGTTACAATACATTACTTAAAAATGCATGACTTATTTGATTTCCTTTATGAATGCATTATCTACCAAGGATCCTTAATGCAATGATCTTTGTATAAAATTTCTGATATCGAGCGTGCTATAGATGTAGATGTATATACAAATCTTTAAAAAGAGTGATGGTTCACAAATATTATATTAATGAGTTATTGTCCCAATGGTAAGATACAAATTACCCGGGGTATCTCTAAAACTAGAAGAAGCTTGTAGATGATACTAGCTAAGAATAGTATGGTAATAATAGTCAGGGAGTAGGACAAGTACAAGGACTAGACTGAATTCTTGATGGCTGAGCTATAACCGTTTTGGAGGTCATAGTATCTAGACCAGAGCATGACTCCACCATAGTTGGAAGAGGTGCGGATTTGAGGGAGCACATCGGAGATGAGGGTGTGTGGAGGAACGTAGCCAGTGCCGGAAGCTGCAGAGGATGCGGGGAGGCCTAGGTATATCTGGGCAGAAGAGGGAAGAGAAGAGGTCCACTGCTTCCAGGCATCGGCGAAGTCACCACCATATTGACAAGGAGGGTTGTTATAGAATTGCACCCAAACATAGTCGAAAAGGCCTGTCATGAGAGCAGTCCCCAAGTATGCGTCAGGGAATGGGCACTGAGGAGCTGCGGTGACATAGACCTTCTTACCTCCGTAACCCTTGACGTACTTGGCCAGACTTCCCCAGTGCTCGGTGGTGCCACCCTCAATGTCCAGGTCAATCCCGTCGAGAACAGCGTCTCCCAGGGGCCTGGAATCGGACTGGCCTCCCAGATAGTTGTCCCACAGATAGGACGCCACGTTCTTGGCATCTGCGTCGCTGCTCAAGTAGTAGCTGCCTGCTCCTCCGCCCAGTGACAGAAGCACCTTCACTCCTCTGCTTTGGCATGCCTTTATATCGCTACTCAGCCCACTGCAGCTCCCTTTCGTGTATGGATCGCAGTGCCCCGCCAGATTAATCATGGGTGTCTGTCCGTTGCCGAAAGTAGCCAGAAATGCCAGGATTACGATCTTGTAGTTGCCCGTCGAGCAAGTGCTGCTTAAGCTGCCTTCGTTACCATTCTGTCCCCAGTAAATTACGATGCTTCCTGCTGCAGCTTGCCTCATTGCTAACGATACCATTAATACCATTATCACCGTAACTGATGATCTCCATCTCTTCATCTCCATATCTAGTGCTCTTGCTCTTTCTCAGATTACTTTCTCTCTCTCACTCACTCACACTCTTGCTTGCCTTCCCTTGCCGCCGTTTCTCCTCCTTATATGCATACCATCACATGCATCTTCCTTCCTTTCTCTGTCATCTGTTGCGTGCCAGAACAGGATCACTCTACGTTTGGGTCGTTATAGAGTGGGCTGGCCATATGCCACTAGAAGCACCCTTCTCCACCGCCGCATTCACATCTGTTAACTTATATTCATTGGAACAGGCGGAATGCTGTGGTCGCCTGTCATCAACAAATTATTAATTGTTTCGTTGCGTGACATCTTTTCAAGTATATATAAGAATATGGTAAACGATAAATATAAGCATTTATCCCGTTCAATTCCTTCGCTTGATATCATATATATTATCTATTTTCTACAGTCGGAACTATAATGTGGCTTTCATATATTTCTATCAACCACGCCCTCCTAACTAATAATATGGCTTGTATAACACGGATACGTAGTGATACTGTAGCCGTGGCATCATCATATACGTACTAACGATTAGTGGGATAGATAGCGATTCGAGGGATCCTTTGTTTGGATAATGGAGTCAGCAATTGATATAGGATCGATGGCCTCATGAGATGAGAGAATGAATCAATGGGTACTTGATAAACATATGAATGTCCGCCTCTTATTCCCACCCAAACCGATCGGTAAGGAGTACGTTTTATTTGTGGAACCGAGAACGGATGAGTCAATCCGTGGGGTTGGTTCCAGAGAGGGACCCTATTTACCAAAGGATGGTGGAGCATACTAACTAAGATTGGGTTTTTTTTGGACCTACCTAGCTAAGAACCCCCTCTTGTATCTATAGGTGGGATCAGTTTGTGTGATTTCTATTGAATTTTAACCATCTATTTGGGTGTGATTTCTATTGAATTTTAACCATCTATTTGGGTGGGAGAAAGATAAGGAGGTTCATTATCAAAAACAAATCAATTCGATTATAGTTCTTGTCAATTAGAATTCATCTCCTACTAAGCCAATTCCTAAACACTCATCACCACCTCGACTCTTCGTTAAGGTTGCCTTAAGATACTTGGTAAAGATTGTAGTTATGAATGTAGATAGGTTGAAAGAGGATAGTAGATCTCTTAGCTCTTTCTATCAAGAAGTTTCTACTTGATGAATACAAAGCTCACTTCCATCTCTAGTTATTATACACTAATAGATGGACAAGTAGTGTCTATGAATATGTAGATATAAGCAATCTTGAACAACTCCAACCACATATATCTATCGAAAAGTAATAATCATCAACCAATGCTCGTTCTTTCACATTATCTCTCTTGCTTCAATACATGAGGAAACCTTATTCTTATACATCGCACTCCACATGCATTAAATCTAAATCATTCATCACTTAGCATTGTCTTAGTCACATTAGTAACACATGCATTATTTCTTGTTGTCTTCCAATTCTTTCCAAAGTAATTGATTTAGATGTAGAGGCTTATCATAAGGTAAAGATCCTAACTAAGCAATTTTCTAGATCTTTTTGTCAACATTATTAGCCATTTATTAAAGGTTTAGAGACACAAAAAAAAATCCACATATAATAGTCAAACCCATATGTTTGAGAAAAATACATGCATACATACATAGATTAAATGAACACATGAAAATGATTCTTCTTGATATTTAGTCTATAAATTCGTAGAGCACATTCAAATGTTTAAGACATTCTGTATCAAGTTTCTAAATTTAATTTATTGTCATATGTAATAGTTGAATCTTTCTCTTCTTTATTGACATCAAGGTACACATTTACTTCCTATTATTTCACTCTTTTTAAATTTCAATTAGGTATGTGTTTCAAATACCATCTCTTTATCTAGGATAAATTATTTATTGATTGATTTTTAAAAAAAAAATTATCCCATATATTTATTTAGGTTTGAATTTACTATCTTGCATTAAATGGTAAACCTAAAATCAAATTCCTATATGATTTTTTTCCTAAGCGTTTTAACCATCTTTATATCTACATTTTTTATTGAATGTATTTATTATTTATTATTTTATTAGGGTGGATGCACTCTTATTTATATGATTCATTGATTGTCTTAATTGGGGATTCTACTATTATTTTTATCATCTCCTTAAAATCCTTTATGCACCCACTATCTTTGTGTAATTTTATTTATACATGTTTATCATGGATATTAGTTACCCTTTCTTAAAATATCAATTCTTGTTTCTATGTTTTATGATGATACATCTTTTGTGGCCTATGCTATTGATTTAGATCTCACCTCAATTGAATAATCATTTGATACATTGAACAATCTTGATTTATCTAATGTTGTACCTAGTGAGTATATTCCTTCTCCATATCACAATATATTTTATCTTATAGCTATGATTCTCCTCTATGTTCCTCTCTTGCTTTGTATTTCATTGAGGAGCCTAGTGATGTAGATAAACATGTTCCACCTTCACAAGAGGTTACTAGTCCTTCTTCTATATCTTTTTTCTCGTGGTCTATTGATGATGCCCATAGTGAGGATTATAGTACTAATTATTTATCTTTTAATGATGAGGTTGATGACTCTTAGATTCATGATGACGTGGATTATGATGCAAATTATTTTAAATTACTAATCATATATTTATATTTTTGTATTGAAAATATAACATTACATGTTAGATCCTTTTTATCTTATTATTATGCTTACACTTGTGATATTGATAATTTGATACATGCATTTTGGTATAATAGGAATAGTGTTACACCTCGTTTCATAGATACCAAGTTACTTTTACCTTTGTGAGTGAAAGTTTTGATAAATGAAAATTGTGACTTTAATATGCTTAGTAGGAGAATGAATACTGAAATATGCATTATGATGTTATTGCTTTTAAATAAATGATTATGTTTATATTGATGAAATGCAATAAAAGAATATGTATTGCAATGTGAATATTTTAATTCTTTGTCGATACAAATATTTTATGATGCAAATGGATTTAATGTGAATGGCTAACTGCCTATGCAATGTATTAAGTTGGATGTAGGAACATATTCAAGCCTCATGTACGCGAGGGGGAGTATCACTCAGAAGAGGAGCTTGGTGTAGTAACCCTTAATAAGCCTAACTTAGCATACACACATTCACGGTTTAGGGTGGTCAAACTTAGTCAAGTTAGAATGGGATTTGGTAAGTAAACCCTTACTCGAAGTCTTGGATTAACTAGGGAGTTTGTTTGGTCATCTTTGAATGGTTATGATTTTAGCCTTTGTTTTCGAGATTGTTTCTTTGGTTAAAATTGTGTGTCTAGATCCTTATTTTGAGTTTGAGTTCTTCTTTGTGTATTTACTAATTGATGATTATATATATAATGAATATATGTATATATATACATATATGTGTGTTAAAATGATAACTCATGAACGAGTGCATCACATGCATAGTGAAATCAAATGAACATATACCACACACACACACACATATATGTATGTATACATTTGATATATATATAGTTATCAATCAATGAAAACATATATATATATATATATATATATATATATATATATATATATATATATGAATGTGTCTATTGATGAAAATATTTAGGTATTTGTGATAAATAAGGAATAATAAATATGATATGTATATGAATATATATAAATATATATATATGTTTGTATCAGTAATGAGTACCTACATATAAATGTATATAATAAATATGTATTTATATATATATTTGTTAATATATACTCGATTGGTAATAACGATTAATTAAGCAAGAGTATATATATATTAATATAACAATGGATGTTATAAATATATATATTAATAATATATATGTTAATATGTATTTATAAGTAAATATAGTGTTGATATAGCACGAGCTTAGTAAAGCCATTCACCATACATTCTAAACATACTATGAATTTAGTTTAAATGAATGAATAAGTTTGTGGTGCATATAGCTTATAAGTAGGAACAAAAAGTAAGCATTGTAAATGCAAATTGAGTGAACTATATTGCAACGCCTAGGAGGCATTTAAATATGTCTTTAAGCTATTGCAAATAAAGCCACATGTTGCTAGACATAAGTTACATTATGTAATGATGCATTACTTATTTTATAGCGTATTGTATAGTGCCGAGGATGACATGAAACAAAGTGCAGCATATAGGAGATAGCACATGAATATCTTGAATAATTCAAATACCATGAAACATGAGTAAATATGAATTGAGTTTACACATTTCATAAAGGATAAAGCCATGTAAAGCAACCTCTTTGACTTTGTCTTCAACAATTCAAACCAAGTGTAGGCTGCAAACTCAATGCATTGTGACTTAGCCAATAATTTATGAATATTGAGTGGAATAAAAGGCGTGTAAATAGCACTTTAGAATCGGTCTTTCAAACAACAAAGCATGATAATTGGGGTGCATGGGAATAAGTGGCACCAAGTTATGAACCTCACTTACATTAAGAAGTCCGAAATGCAATATGAATTCCAACTTATGAAGAAAATTGAAATATGAGAGATGGTTGATTGAGAAGCTAGACAAAATGAGTCGACTTGTATAAAAATAATAACATTGAATTTTTAATTGTCATTCTTGCTTTCTATTTCAATAAGCAACTCATTCACTATGATAAAATCTAGTTGTGCATGAGTTTATTATGCAATGATTTTAGCTACCACCTTTTATTTTTCTTGCTAAGTTGAACCTTTTGGATTGAAAGGTGTTGAAAGAACTAATGATCACAAAGAAGATTTAATCAAGCACAGATAATGCATAGGCTCCATCCATCTTATTAGGCAGTCAAGAGTCTCCTTATAAAGGAGAAATATCCAAGAATGAGGTGTATCAAAACCTCTCCAGTCTATAAAATAGCTGGGAAAAATATCAAGAAAATATCTAGAAAATATATAGTCTATGTCAATGAGTCATATAGTAATAAATGCCAAAATAGGCTTAGCTCAACCAATGTGTATGCAAGCATTTAAAGTATACACTGACAGCCCCCCTTAAGCATAACTTAGGAGGGAATGGATAAAATGGGTCCCAGCTACTAGCCTTGTTAGGTACCCATGCACAAAGTAATCTCTCATGAAGTGGAGAAAAGTAGAAAACCCTGTGGGAAAAAACTACCCTCCAAAAGAGAGAAAAGATGCATGAAAATTATACACGTGAAGAAGCACTACTTCTTTCACTAAGTACAATATAAGATTTCCTCCGTAAGAGAGAAAATGATAGAAGGTCTATGAGACCCCCCATAATACATGTCCTGCTACATTAAAGTTGGATAGTTGACATAGGATGTAGATGTAGTTCCAAGAATGCTTCACAATGTTCCTTCCCTTGGGAAGAAATGAAACCAATTGAAGATGTAGGATATCTTCCCATGTGAGAAGATGTATGTATGATCTTGAATAGAGTTGAATCTCATCCAAGAATGATGATGATGGTGCCCATGATGTCTTCAAATGTTGCTCAAGAATCTCCAAGCCAATGCTAACATGTGACGAATACCGATGGAATGAATCAAGTATCATAGAAGATTTTGTAATAGGGACCACAAGAACCATAGATGTATGGGGATAAATAGAACCATAATAATATGATACTATCACTATAGAAGTCGATGTAGGTGAAGGAAGAGCAATCATATCTGAAGAAGACAATTCCGATGCAACTTTATTGAAGTTTTCATAAAAAAGAAGATTGATGTCCTCAATGTGTGCTTCCATGTCAGTAATGCGGGACTCTATGAAAAGACATGAAATGTCGGGTAGATATGCATCCCAATCAAAAATTCTAGGAAGACAAATATCTTGTTGTAAAGAAGTGCTTGAAGCTTTCAAAGAAATGACTCTGAAATCTGATGAAGCAACAAGAGGAGGTGGAGGAATGATAATTTCATCTATGTCAATTGGATGCTTTGTATCTAAATCATGATGCAGGATGTGAGTTGTGATCATAGTAGGATCATGTGGGAATGGAGAAACATTGGAGTCTCCATGTATTTCCCAAGTTTTGATCCATAATGCATGTGGACATTCAATATCCATGATGACATAGAAAGAGTCATCTGGAATATGCAAATCGATTAATCCATGAATATGATCATGATTATTAAACCACTTATCCTTCTGAGACTATTTACCTAATTCAGGGATAAGTCCATACAAATATGACATGAGATTAAGGAACCTGAGATGTTTCAGGATTCCTTCACACCAAGACTTATAGTTTCCCATTTTTAGGTTAATTACAGAAGAATGAGTTTCATATCCCATGATTAAAAATAGGTTAATTCCTTAAGACAATAGAAAATCAACAAATTAAGAACCCCCTCCCAGATTAGATGACCCCCCTTTTTTAATATTTTGATTTCCACTTTGTTTGACACTTTATTTTAGTGCATATATTTGCATACAAGAATGATGGTGAAAAAAGACACTTTATATTTAGTGAAAAATCACCATCATTGAATAGAGTTTGAAAATATAATTTCACTCTATTGCAAATTTACAACAGTAAAATTTGCATTTACAAATTTTGGATATATATTAAATATTTTAGGAAATTTAGAGAGAGGACAATAGAAAATAAAACACTCTCATGGCTGGAAAGAATTTAGGATCTAAACACTCCATATGACCCCCCTTTTTGCCAAATTTATGACAAAAAGTGAAAAATCCCCTTTAAACACAAAATTCCCCCTTTTACAAATAGTTGTGGTTGATCAAAACCATTGCAAAAATGGTTAGTACAAAAGTTTGTTTTCTATCTATGGAAAAACAAATTTCCTCTCCCCTATTTTACAAACTTTTGAAGTTGATCAAAACCACTATGTGGCTAGTACAAAATTTTACCTTCTGTACAAAGGAAAGAAGAGGGAATATTTGACCATAGTCAATAGGGAAAATAGATCAACCGCTCTCCCAATGAAATTTGATGCCTCTCCAAAACCTTCACATCACCAAATTTTTTGGGAAATTCATTGGAGGATAAGGCACCAAGGTTGGAGATGACAGGTTGATTGGAGACTCTAAAATGTATTCCTTCTCCTTTGTTCTTTACGCTGCTTCCCACATGCTACACAAATTCCTTGTGCACCCCCAAGTTGGCTGAGTAAAGGGGTCTCTCATTGTAAATGCATCACAATACGGATTTGAGCATCCGCTGGCAACATGTTGTGGGCGATAAGAAATGGTTGAGGGTACCCATTTTGTCTAACGGGGCTATGTAAGCACCACCAAATACCCAAATCATGGCTTCCTTTGCCATTGTTGGCCTACGTTTCTATTCCAACCCCTCCAATTGCCAGATTGTCCACTAAATGGGCATAAACGCACCTGCCAAAGTAAGATATGCGCTATGATGATGCTGTTTCACAGCAAAATCACACCCACAACTACTTTAATCACTCTTTCACCACGATTTCAGGGTGAAATAGGGACTTAGAAAGCATAAACGAAGGGGAGAAAAATAGAGAAGGCAAAGGATACAGAGGAATGTGTCAGCTTGTGGAGAAAGAGGAACAAAATTGCTAATCTCGTGGGTTTTTGTGGCTTGGACCGGCCCTCAAAATAGAGGTGTTCCCCACAAAATTATTCCCTTTGATTAAAAACAATGTGTTCCCTCTATGCACACCCAACACACAATGATTTTGAATGAAAAAATAAAGATGTGTGTTAGCCTGAAAACTTGTTTGATGGCTCTGATACCATGAAATAACTAATGATCACAAAGAAGATTTAATCAAGCACAAATAATGCATAGGCTCCACCCATATTATTAGACAGTCAAGGGTCTCCTTATAAAGGAGAGATATCCAAGAATGAGGTGTATCAACACCTCTCCAGTCTATAAACTAGCTGGGAAAAATATCAAGAAAATATATAGTCTATGTCAATAAGTCATACAGTAATAAATGCCTAAGTAGGCTTAGGTCAACCTATGTGTATGCAATCATTTAAATTATACACTAACATGTGTCATCTTTGATAGCTTGTTTCTAGACTTCAGTTGCTCACATTTGTATATAAATAAAGGTGTTTTCTCCCTCAATTAGGACGTATTATGCACTCTTGATGCTTATTTTTTGAGTTGTTATTTTGATTTTCTGAGAGTGAGAGTTTGTGAGAGGTTTCTGAGAGTAAGTTTTTGGTGAGTGGAAGAGAGAGACAGTTGGGAATTTCTTGCTAATTTTGGGAAGGTTGAGTTAGGAATCTAGTTTGATCAATTGGAGCTTTGCATAACCAAGCATGTTGTTTTCTACTCTTTTATGCTTTATATTTTTTTGAAAAGATTATATGTCTTTGGTTACCTTGTTTTGGAAAATATGTTTCATTGTTTATTATGGAAATATTCTTGATCAGTCTAGTTGTTAATAAACCCCATCATAAGGATATATGCATATACTCTATGGGTATGTGCAAGATCATCATGGAAAAAACAGGCCCTTAAGTGGCAATGAAAATTCAGAAAAATCAAAGTTAGGCAACTTGACGTAAAAATTTGAATAAGTTATCTATATTATTTCAAAAATATGTAAAAATATAATATGTGGAAAATTGAATATAGTTTCTAAACTAGTAGGTTAAGTTTTGTAAAAAAATAAATCTATTTGGCATAAAATTGAAATTTCAATGCAATAGTACTTAAATTTCAGGGAAAAAATAAGAAGCAGGTGTCTGTCTGACCACCCTAACCATAATAAAATGATAATATTTTTTTAAAAGATTTTATATATAAGTAGAAGACTCATGTCCTGATGTGATGCATATTTATTTGTAATTTTTTTTCAAGTAAATAATTAATTATGAATTTTTTATTAGAACTTAAAAAAAATATAAAAACTCGTATGTTTGACCACCTTAACTTGGTCAAAATTTCATGAAATTATTTTTTTGTTTTTTTAATACTATAGTATGCCAAGCAGAGAATGTGACACATGTTTTGGATTCAAAAAATGTGATACCGTTTGAAAGCTATAAATGTTTTCCTATCAGACTATCAATCAAGACTTTAGTCATAATTCTAATTACAAATAAATAATAATTATTTATTAGATTCTAAAGAAAATATAATTTATATTGGTGAAAGCGAGAATCTCCTTTACAAACCCTTTTTGTTTCATCAATTTTGGCTAAAATAAAAGTTTAGATATGAGTTTTAAAATTTTTATACAATTTTTAATATATATGATTTCAAAAATGCAATAAAGTTTATAATTTAATATATATAATATACAATATAGTTTATAATGTAATATATAATATACAATTTATGATAATCTCTTACCGAATTATGTATAATATTTAAATATTATTTCAATATTTTAGTTAATCTATAAATATTTAAATATATATATATATTACTAATATATATAAAATATTTAAATATTATCTCTTTCCCTCTCTCTCTCCCAAGTCTCTCACTCAATCACTCCTCTCTCTCTCTCTCTCAGCCCCATTTCTCCCTCTCCCTCTCTCCCTCCCACTCTCCCTCTCCTTCCCACTCCCTCTCCCTTCTCACTCTCCCACTCTCCTCCTCTCTCTTCCTCTCCCCTCCTATCTCTCTCTCTCCATCTCTCCTCTCCTCTCTCCTCTCCCTCTTCTTTCTCCTCTCCTCTCACACAATCCTCTCTCCTCTCTCTCTCTCTCAGCTCTCCTCCTCTCATCTCCCTCTCTCCCTCTCTCCCTCTCCCACTCTCCCTCTCTCCCTCTCCCTCTCTCCCTCAACCCTAAACTCTCTCTCTCTCCCTCTCTCCCTCCCACTCTCCCATTCTCCCTCTCTCTCTCTCCATCTCCATCTTGAGGGGAGAAAAGGGGACAGTGCAGAATACCTCCCTAACACTAATACAATAGAGGAGAGGAGCAAAAATAGGTTCTAAATCTTCTTAAATTTTTTGAGATGAATACATACAACATAAAATAGATAACAGAAAAAAGAATTCATAGATTGACACAAGTATTTATGTGGGAAAACCTTTTCAGGTAAAAAACCCACCACACCAAGCAAAGACAATTTGTATTATAGTAATAAAAAAATTACATACAAAGTTCAATCTCCACTCTCTGATAATCAGCTCACAGCAGCACTCAAGTTCTCTCACTATTACAATGCTCATAGCATACATGAAAATATAACTAACTCAAGTTACTCTCTCATCTGTCAACCTATGATTGATTTACATATATAATAATGTATCCAACTTACAAGTCATACATCTCATTAAACATTCCAACCAATCCCATGACTTTGATCCATGCTGCATTCTCCATCCAAACAAGTAACCGATCTTCTCAGATTGCATCGCGCCACCCACACATTTATTTCATGCCTTATCGATTCTATCTCTAGCTAAAACTCGGCCTACAATAACTACCTTTTACCTTAAATTTGGTCTTCTACCAATCGGATGTTCGGAGCTTGCCTCGTGTTGCCACCTTATTTGTTTGATGCTTTGACTTTGGGTCAAACTCGATCAAACTCAGTCTAAGCTCATACTGTCTCCATCGCGCCACCGCTCTGAGCTCACATAACCACTATGGCATGGCGATGAGCCCACTCAGCTCACTCTCGGCCTTTCCCGTGCTACCGCCAAGCTCTCCAAGTCTCCTCGCAGTGTGGTGATGATGCCCAGGCAGACTGCCAGCGGTCATATCCTACTACTAGATCCTGATCTGCCAGACTTCCACAGCAAGGCGATGACCACTTGCCTAGACCAGTAATAGTCAACTGTGCTACCGTGGAGGCCCGTAGGCCACCTCGTGGCAGGGCAGTGACCACCTTGGCAAATCACCAGCGGTCACACCGCGACCACCATGGTGACCCAGATCACCACCCACGATGCGATGGTAGCTAGTGTGACAGACAATGAGCCGCTTACCACAGCCACCGCCAGTTATAGACCCCAAGACCCATCGATTCTATGCAAACATCTGAACTTTTCTGTGCTCACTGGCTTTGTTAATGCATCTGCAACATTCTTCAAAGTGTCAAACTTTTCAAGACAAACCTTTTCATCTTCAACCATGTCCCTCATGAAGTGATATTGCATATCAATGTGCTTTGTCTTGGCATGGAAAGTTGGGTTCTTTGCCAAACAAATGGCACTTTGACTATCACAACAAATAGTTATATTCCCTACATTAAAACCAATATTTGAACACAAATGACTCAACCAAACTGTTTCCTTGCAGGCATGAGTGGATGTCATGTACTTTGCCTCCATAGTGGATAAAGCAACTACAGCTTGTCACTTGCTCATCCAACTGACTGCTCCACCATTTAACATGAACGTGTATCCACTGGTAGATCTCCTACTGTTAATATCCCCTACCCAATTAGAATCAACATATCCTTGAATGTTGAGTGTTCTCTGTGATGCAACCAAACTGCCATGGTAGCACAAAGCATACTCTGAAGTTCCCTTCAAATATATGAACACTCTCTTCTCAGCATCCCAATGTGATCTTCCCAGATTTGCCATAAATCAGTTGAGAACTCCCACTGCTTGGGCTATGTCTGGTCTTGTACAGACCATCACATACATTAAATTGCCAACAACACTTTCATATGACACCCTGGTCATGTCCTCCATCTTAGTAGAAGACTTTGGACAATCTTCAACAAATAGTTTTTTTCCCTGTGTAACTGGAACAACTAGCTACTTGCAGTCATCCATACCAAATCTTTGTAGAACTGAATTGATATACTTGCTCTGACTTACCCAGAGCTTTTTGCTCATTCTATCCCTAGTTATCTCCATTCCCAAAATATACCTAGTTGCACCTAGATCTTTCATTTCGAACATTGCAGACAACTGAGATTTAAGATAAAAAATCATAGACTTGTTATTTCCTATGAACAACATATCTTCCATGTACAGTGTAATAACAAACACACAATAATTTTTAGATTTATAATACACACAATGATCAGATTTTGATCTAACAAATCCCATAGACAACACAAACATGTCAAATTTATGGTACCACATTCTAGGGGATTGCTTCAAACCATACAGGGATTTCTTTAACTTACAGACCAAATTTTGTTTACCTTTTTCAATGAAGTGCTTAGGTTGGGACATATAAATTTCTTCTTCCAGTTCACCATGGAGAAACGTTGTCTTCACATCCATCTGCTCAATTTCTAGATCATACGCAGCTACCAATGAAAACAGAAATCTGATAGATGTCAACTTTGCTACAGGGGAAAAATCTCTCCATAATCAATTCCCTCAATCAAGGAAAATCCCTTTGCAACCAATCTTGCCTTATACCAAAAACTAGGTTTCATTCTTCTTCAAAGAATCCATTTCATCATTCATGGCTTCTAGCCAAGAATTCGAATCAGACATCTTGATTGCTTCTTTTATAGTCCTAGGCTTATCCGTGCTAGTAATCAAGGCATAGGCACAGTTTGAATCTAACATTGAGAAACCATACATTTCAAGTTGCCGCTTTTCTCATGTAGATCTTCTTACTGATTGAGGTTGTGGTTCTTCATCATCAGAAATCTCAGAGCTACTGAGCTCTCCTCAGTTTCAAGTACACCATATAGCTCTTCCTTTTCTGGAGTTTGAGGAATCTCAACTGCATCATTCTTCTTTTCTTTATGATCTGTCTCCAACTATTGATCACTTACTCAAGGTTTCAGCTCATGAAATATCATGCTTTTGCTGTAAAAAACCTTCTCAATAACAGGGTTCCAAATCTTGTATCCCTTCACACCAATGCCATAGTCAATGAGGATACATTTAACAACCTTGTTATCAAGCTTTGATCTTTTCTCATTTGGCACATATGCATATGCCTCACAGCTAAAGACACAAACATGTCTCAGAGGGGGCTTCTTATCAGACCATGCTTCCAAAGGTGTCTAATCAACATGAGCAGAGAAAGGAGAAAAATTTACCAGATAACATGTTGTAGCCATAGCCTCAGCCCAGAACATATGCTCCAGGCAGCACCACTCAACATACTCCTTGCCTTTTCCATCAACGTCCTGTTCAACCTTTCAACAACTCCATTCTACTATGGAGTATGATTGTTGAATCCACAAAAGGATATAAAAGTCATGGAAAATCCTAACTTGGGAATTGGACATTCCAGCAAGTGACTAACATATTCTTATGGTCATTCATTTACATTGTCAAACCAGGGAACGTATACTTGAAATGGAGCGGCACTGTATGTGCACTAAGAACCAGTTTCAACCATAGCTTACTAGAAATAAATGCTTGGAAGGAATTCTACTTATGCTGTAGGAACGTAATGTAAAGTCTTCTTAACTTAAGCATAACTTAATCAAAACATAAATCATGAAAACTATTACTAAGGAACAAACTATGAGCTGGTCTTATGCTGCAGGAACAAACACAGGGATGGATTCCCGATGCTGCAGGAACAATATAAGACTGACTTTGCGCTAAAACCTTCAAGAATGAAATTCTAACTTATAATCAACAGGAAATAAACAACTAAATACAGATACTCACTAAGTGGGCCCCCTTAGCAATCATCAACCAGTTTATGCAAGAATTGAACTCAAAAATTCATTAGCTTTTATTCATAAACTTGGAATCATATACATTGATAATTCTGCTTGTAAGAAAACTAACACAAAACTTTGTTTCTCATTATAATACTAATCTTAATACACTATGTTCTATTATGTTCTTTTCTGTTCTATTCACTCACGCAAGAGGAACACTTATTTATAGAAAAGCAACTAACTACCTAACTCTAACAGAGAAAGATGTGGACATAAATTCCTCCTGACACCGAGGAACAAACTTCTCATAAATGAAAGCATATTTGTTCAACCGATTCAGAGAGAATCTAGCATTCCACTCTTCCTAGATTAATGACATTTAGATTTCCTCCCAACAACCCGGTTAGAGAGTCTTTGCTGGAACAACTTCCTTGATGCCGTGCTGGAAATGGACTTTATTGCAAGGCCGAGATCTATTGCACTTTGACTCGTTCATGCCTCTTTCAACAACCTACGATACACATGGTGATAGAAGTGAAAGAAAGAATGCACACAATAACATGATACACATTCATTAATCACACATTAAATCCATTTCATTATCCAAAAACCACATGCATTATATCAGTCATTCGAGAGGTCAAACAGGGCAATAAATATAGACACACAAAGATGTTAAGCTGTAGGAATATAGGAATGTGTTGCTATAGGATACTACCCAATTTTAGATAAAAAGTCTTAATCAAAGAGTTTAAACAACCATCAACAAAAGAGTAAGGGTATTAAAAATACATCATAATATTCAAATTATGAGCATATTTCGAGCTCATCATTTTCCCCCTACTTATCCTAATGATGGTCCTCCAGCATTAAGATTTCTAGTTGTTTATCTAAAATCAGTAGGAGTAGCATGGCCCTGCAATGAAGTTTCAAATTTGTAGTAGAAACCTCTGAAACTTTTCCATCTCTCATACCTGCGGGTTTCTGCATCCTCATTAACCTCGGCAGCCAAATAAGGGTAAAGTGGCCACATCAAAACTGGAGGTCGAAATATTAACGGTAACCATAAATCAAACCTTTCCTAGAGACCCAGCTACATATACTTCTCTGTCCTTCTGATGGCTGCTTTAAAGTTCAGAAGGCTATGAGGCTCATATTTCCTCAGATCAACAGTCAGTTTTTCCCATCTTGTTTCAATTTTGGAAGATGAAAGCTTCCAAAATAGATATGTTTGGTTTTCGAACTCACCATACACCTGCTTCTTGATATCAAATACTTTCATTCTTGTTGTAGGATCATGGAATCCATACGCATAAAGAATTTCTCATCCAATTGGGTGCTACTTGATATGCATCATAAAATTTCTTAGCTATGTGAAACTCAGGGTCTAAATTTATGGAAATTCTCATCAATTGGAACCATAGAAATTTCCCTTTAAGGCACATAGCATATACCCTAGGTGGTGGTATACATTCCATAATTTTACCGGTTACCTTCATCATTTCATCCATTTTCTCTTTCATTTCTTGAATTTCCTGTTTTTGTCTTTCAATTCCTTTTTCAATTTCTTCTTTTCTTCTTCCCAAAGACTTTGTTGAAGTTCAGTTCTAGCTACATGGCAGAAACTCAAAGTCTAAAATGTAACATGCCTCTATGTAATCCTAAGATATTCCAAATATTCAATCAGCAATGTCCTTTTATAAACAACCAATGCTCGACAAATTTCAGAGGGTAATGGTGTTTCATTGGACACTTCAGATTGTTCAAGTTGTTCTTCCTCTTGCTGCAGTATGGACTCCTATTGCTATCCAGGAGGAGATTGTGTTTCTCCTGAAATTTGCCCGACTACTTTAGCCAAGTCATCAAAACTTGGCATCCTCCTTTTATTACCACTACCATGTTATGCTTCCTCAACTTCCACTGTCTCAGTTTGCAGTTCCCCAGGAATAACAGATGAACTTTTTAGAACATTCTTAGATACACTCTAAGAAACATCATGACTGAATTCTTCAGATTCCTTAGGAATGACTATAATTTTAGGTTGAATGGAGGTTGAGGTAACTTTACACTGTTTCCTTGATGAAACTCTTTTTGGAAATGTAATAGCTGTAGGAGAGAGCAGAGTAGAACGTTTTTTCTTTTGAACATGAGGGCTTGATTCTGGGGTTTGTTCTGCCCTAGATGACTCTCCTACCTTTGTTTTCCCTTTTCCTTTTCTACCAGCAGACCTAGTTTTTACTTGGGTAGAGGACTCTAGTGTGGAGGCTGTAGGACTAGGTGCTGCAAGAGTAGATGATTCTTGCTCTACTTCCCTACTTGTATATTCTACTCTCTTTTTCTTTTTCTTACGTTGTGTAGGGAGTGCTCTAGGAGGTTCTGGAGGTTGTAGATCCTTCTAGGCAACAAATTATTACCAAGAAAGGGGTGATACATTCCTTAGGGAATGCTCAATCAAGAATTTAATGAGGGCATGATGGGTGATAGAGTTGACCTTACCCCTCTGGGTTTCATGGGCACTACGTTCCAAAAGGTTTAACAAAAAGTTTGGAACATTGACAGCTAAACCGTGCCTCATATGACTCAATAGTTTGAAATGATAAGAATGAAAATAGGAAAAATGTCCCTCACAAGTCAGATACCTGATTATGAAGGTGGCATATTCTGACTATGGAGGAGGTAGTGACACCCATTTGCATCCTTGTTTGGAAACCTCTAAGGGTCCATCTATTGGTATTGTGAATTTTGCCCTAGAAGAGACAAGATCTCTTCCTGAAGGAAAGTTCTCTCCTACCATCGGAAGCCCAGTTACTTTAGCAATCCAATCTTCTGTAATGGCTACTATCAAACCCCACACTATAGCTTCTCCCTCTGAAAGAGTTCTCAAAAACTCACCTGCGGCTTCCTCACTAAAGGAATCTATCCCCAGAAAATAATTTAGCTGTCTACAATTGTTGAATGCTTGAACCACTTGAGGATTTTGTGTCAAGGCTTCATGAGTTGTAGGCTCATGTCTCACTAACTAACCACCCATATTCACAAATTATCCCTGCTGAGATTCCAGAAACTCAAACCTCTTCTGAAAATTCGAAAAAAACTTTTTTTTGCCCTGCTTCTTTCTTCTCTGCTGTCACCTTTCTTTACTTTTCCAAGAATGATTTAAAGGATAATTGCATGAAATGATTATTAAAAACTACTCAAATCAAGCAGTTAACTTGTTGATTAGGATAAAAGCATGCAGTCATACTTGGTAAGTACAAGAAAATAAAATTGTCTTGATAGATGTGACAATGGCACACGAAAAAGTTTGAAATGGATTATGCCTGCCCCCTACTTAAAATTTGGCATGTGTCCACACATGTGCGAAATGATAGGCAAAAAAGAGGCATAATTTTTGATAGATACATAGCAATTAATGAATAAACAAAATAAATAAGCAATGTGACAATAAAAGATATTGCATATCTTATAATAAGTGCTCGTAGATGCTGGGAAAGATCACAACTCAACTTGAAATGACGGCTAGAATGAAAACCATAAATGAAGGTGGTATGACAGGATGGATGACATGGATGGGTGACGTGGAAGAAGATGGAATGAATGATGGTGATGGATCAAAAATGGAGAAAGTGGCTTCCTTAAAAGGAAACCTTTATTATGGGCATGCAACATAGTATTTTAAAGAGATGTTGTAGGAAAAAAGCCAAAGCCTTTTTCTGTAGGAAGATTAGTGGTTGCATCTGAAACAAACTGCTTCATAAATTATTCTTTGGATGCTGGCTTATGATACAACCTAAGACGGTGTCCATTAACCAATAGCTTGAATCAGACAGGATCTATTGTAGCCAATTGAACTGAACCATTATCAAACATATTTTCTATTTCATAAGGACCAAGCCATCTTGTGGTGAATTTACCTTGATTTTCTTTTTACCTGGAGTCATAGAGTAGTGTCCAATCATCGACAAAGAATTACTTAGTTCTGATATGGTGGTCATGCCATTTCTTTCTTTGCTGCTGGATAGCTTTAGTATGTTGCAGGGCAACTTTCCTTATCTCATCCAATGCATTCAACTGTAGGAGGCGTTCCTTTGGGGCTTCTGCAAAATTAATGTTCAGCTAAAGAGCAGTTCTTAAGGTCTTATTCTCAAACTCTATTGGCAACATGATAGTTTTTCCATAGAGTAACTCAAAAGGGGTAAACCCTGTAGTTGAATTCCATGTTGTCCTATATGCCCAGACTACTTCAGGAAGGCGACTGCTCCAATCCTTCTCATGCAACTATACTGTTTTAGTAAGGATTGCCTCTAATTCTCTGTTGATAACCTCTACCTGACCATTGGCTTGAGGGTGATAGGGGCTAGAATTTTTGTGCTTGATCTTGTAATCATTCATCAATGTAGTGATTAAGTTTGATGTAAACTGAGCTCCTTGATCAGTAACAAGTTCCCTTGGGACTCCAAACCGAGTAAAAATTTTCTCATACAGGAACTCATCAACTTTATTGTCACGAGCATGTGTCATTGCTTTCACTTCCACCTACTTAGTTACATAATTAGTGCAAACCAAAATGTATGATTTCCCATTGGATGGAGGATCAATAGGACCAACAAAATCCATGCCCCACTTGAGGATACAGGGGCATTTCATCAGGCCTTGTTGGTCTCCCCATGCGTTGACATCTGACACATTTTCTAGTGTAGGCTGCAACATCCTTGTGTAGTGTGGGCCAATAGTACCCTGTAGCAAGCACTTTCATAGATGTTTTCTTGGTTGCAAAGTACCCACCACATGGCTTATCATGACAAGCATGCAAAATGTCATAGGTTTCATCTTCCCTAACACACTTTTACATGACTTGGTCAGGTCCTGTGTAAAATAAATAGTCTGCAATCCATGAAAAGTTAAAAATTTTCTCTATCAACAATTTCCTGTCTTTTGGTGAGAAGTGAGCTGGGATCTTGTTGGTTGCTAAATAATTTTTAATATCTGCATATCATGGATTTTGAGCAGCAATAGAAAACATATGTTCATCATGAAAGCTATCATCAATTACCTCAAGGGTGGTAGGTGTAGTTGTTTGAATTCTTGACAAGAAATCAGCCACCACATTAGCCTGACCTAACTTATCAATAATTGTGATATCAAATTCCTACAACAATAAGAACCATCTTACTAATCTGCTAGATAAGGCAGATTTATTCATGAGGTACCTTATTGCTGCATGATCTGTATGAATAAATATTTGGTTACCAGTGACATAATGTCGAAACTTGTTCAGGGCATACACAACTACTAGCAATTCTTTCTTTGTGATAGTATAGTTTAATTTAGGGCCTTGAAGGTTTTTGCTAATGAAATATATGGCATGCTCTATATAATTCTCTTTCTGTCCTAAAACTTCCCCTATGGCATAATTAGAAGCATCTGTGTGTATATGAAAGGGAAGAATCCACTTTGGTCCTTGAAGAACAGGTGCCTGAGTAAGTTCTTAAGCTATAGGAAAGATTTGTCACAGGTCTTAGTCCAGTTAAATTCAGAATCCTTAGTCAATAAAGCATATAATGGACTGGCTATTTTGCTGAAATCTTTGATAAATCTTCTATAATATCCAGCATGTCTTAGGAAGCTTCTAACATCCTTTTGTTTCATAGGTGTTTACAAAGTTAGAATGACTTCTATTTTTGTAGGATCAACTTGAATTCCTGCTTGAGAGAAATGATGGCCTAAAACAATTCCTTCTTCCATCATCATAAAACACTTCTCACTATTCAAATATAAATTGTGCTTTTACATCTTTTCAACACTTTCTCCAAATTTTCTAATGCTTCTTCATAAGTAATTCCATAAGTGGTGAAGTCATCCATGTAGATCTCCATAGAATCATGAGAAATTTAAGCAAAAATAATAATCATTGCCCTTTGAAATGTTCCAGGTGCATTACATAGCCAAAAGGTAAGACAGAGTAGGCAAAAGTTCCCCATGGACAGATAAAAGTTGTTTTGTCTTGATCCCCAGGGGAAATTCTAATTTGATTGTACCCACTATATCCATCCAAAAAGGAGAAATACTTTTTACCAGACAATGAATCTAGCACTTGGTCAACAAATGGCAGTGGAAAGTGATCCTTTTTAGTTGTTGTGTTCAGCTCCCTGTAGTCTACACAAACTCTCCATTTTCCACCTTTTTTAGGAACGATCACCAATGGAGATACCCATTGACTTTCTGAAATGGGGTAGATAAAACCAGCATCAAACAATTTTTGGAGCTCATTTTTAACTATTTCCCTGAGTGATGGGTTTATCCTTCTTTGAGGCTGCCTAATAGGTGAGTAGTCTTCCTTAATGTAGATCCTATGAGTATAGAGTTAAGGATCTATTCCTTTCATATCCCCATAGTCCCATGCAAAAGCTCTGTGTTGATCTTGCAACATTATGACTAGGGCAGTTTGTTGAGATTGAGGCAGCTTATAATTGATATTCAGACAGTGGCTTGGAGATAGTTCTATTTGCTTGGTAAGATCATTCATGGAGACTACTAATAAAGGTGGTGTTTGTATTTCATGTGGAAGCAAATTTTGATAAACTGCAGGAATTTTAGGTGGCAGGCTCTCAAGATTCAGTTGCTGTAGGAAGCACTGCTGAGGACAACTATTTGGAACAAATGGGCTACTCATATAAGAGTTGGACTACAAAATGTGTAAAAGCGGGCCATCCTCACTCTGAAGTTGGAAAAATGGATTAGTTTGCAGCATCATTAGCTGAGCCAATGAATTGACTTCTTCAGTTTCCTCTCCTAAATCTAGCCAAATTGGTTGAGACAAGTCTGGTTGAGGCTGGACAGACGGGTATAAAGCCAATTTCTTTGTTGATTGACCATCAGAAATTGTCATGTCTCCTAAACGACATCCTATAAAAACCTAAGTTGTGGCTAACCATGGTCTACCTAGGATGATAGGATATCCTCCCAAAGTTGCCTTAGTGGACAATATGGTGAAATCTGCTGAGTATTCCCAAGACTCAAGGTTGACAATGATATCTTCTACCATGCCATCAAGTGTTACTATAGAACTATCAACAAGCTGTAGGATGGTAGGTGTAGACTTAATGGTTAGGATATTCAAATACTCCATAGTATGCTTGGTCATTACATTGATGGCTGCACCAAGGTCAATCAAAAAATTCTTTACTATCTGGCCATTAATATTTATTTATACCACAAGACTCCCAAGGTCAACATATTTTGGAATGACTACCTTCCCTAACATAATATCTGCCAACTATCCTAAAACATGGATAGTTTGGGGATCATTTTTTTTTTCTTCCAGGTTTCTTCAAACAAGCCTCCTTAATGACTTTCCCATAAATTGGGACATCTTTAATGGCTTGAAAAAGGGGAATTTGAATGTGTACATGTTTTAGTTGATCCAAAATATCAAAGATAAGATCTTCCATAGAATTGGATGTAGTAACTTGCAATCTTTGAGGAAAAGGCGGTTTGGCTTGATGCTGCAGGATAGGCTCCTTAGAGACAGTATCTTATATAGGTATATATTCTGTAGGATCAATAGATTGTTCAAAGGCAGAGTCTAGAATCTCAGTAATTACTGGCAGTTGTGGAGCAGGGAGAGTGGTTCCAGACCTGAGATGAATATCATTAATATTCAAGGCATAAGCTAGATATTGATTGGCTTCTAACAAAATACATAGGCTATTGTTGCTACTGCTGCTTATTATTAGGATTTGGCAATGGTTGAGTAGGCATAGGCATTTGTTTTGGAGGGCTAGTATTTGTTGTAGGTGTTGCAGGAGGTGCAGGAGGTGGCATGAGGGCCGAAGGTTGTGGTTGTTGAATTTGCAGGAATCCAGGGGATTGATTTTGCCATTGCTGAGAACCTCTCTATTGAGGATTCCTATTGCAAGTTACTTTGGGGTGGAGTCCATTGTCCTTGTGGTTGCTACCAACCTCCTTGAGGAGATTGCCATTGAGGACTCTGATTGTTAGGTCAGTGTGGTTGAGAAGTATTCCAAGGTGGTGATGGGCCATATGTAGGTTGCCATTGGTTATTGTAATTAGAATAAGGATTACCAGAAGTCAAAGGGTCTTAAGGCATACCTTGTCTTTGAGCCCATGGGTGCCTTTGTGCAACGAAGAATACTTGGTCATCATCACCCTCTACTGCCTTAAAATCCATAGGTAATTGCTTAGCCTCCAAGTTAGCCACCATCTTACA
Organism: Sequoiadendron giganteum; assembly: GCA_007115665.2. Taxonomy (NCBI): domain Eukaryota; kingdom Viridiplantae; phylum Streptophyta; class Pinopsida; order Cupressales; family Cupressaceae; genus Sequoiadendron; species Sequoiadendron giganteum. The sequence continues at coordinate 35,384,346 of CM021109.1, read as the reverse complement.
TCTGCAGTCACGTTTCTTTTGTCTACAATGTGGATAGAACTCAACCAAGATTGCTTCAACTTCCTCATGTTTCTTCCGAGCTTACATAGTATCCAACTCTGTAGCCATGTTGTTTATGATATCCTACTTGAAATCAAATAGAAAATTTGTGATCTCCATCCATGAAACTCCATTAGTATAAGACTTTCCCACTGTGGCTTGATGACCTCTACTCTTCTTAACATTTGATCGAGAGTAGTTGTGACATATGGTCTTAATATCATCCCAAGGCACTTGGGTTATATCTCCTCCTCCCATCAGATCCAGGGCATCTATATAGGCGTCATTGATTCCCCTAAGAAAAAGTAGTTTTTGAGATTCTTCATTGAGAGTATGGTCTGAGTTCTTTTTCAAGGAAAAAAAGAACCTTGAGATATAGTCTTCTAGGCTTTCTTCCTCCTTTTGTTGAATTCTGAATATATTATCGCCCTTACTACCACTCTTACAATATTCCTTGTATTTCTCAAGAAATTTTGTTTGCATGACTGCCCAACTATCGACAACATCCCTTCCCAAACTCATAAACCATCTAAGAGCTCCCTCCTTCAAAGTAGCAGGAAACAACTTTAGCCTGTGAGCATCTGAAGTGTAATCATAGCTGCAACAGAGGATGTCAAACTCAAACAAGAAAGTGTCTAGGTCCTCTGTAACTAGTCCATAGAACTTGGGAAGTAATGAAGAAGGAATATTTTTAAGGTTACCATTATCTTTTTGGGCGATGATGGGGAATTCAAAAGTAGCAGGTGGATTAGGTGGATTATGTGCCACATTTTTTTGATAGAGTATCAAAGCAAATGGATTATCTTGAGGTTCTTCGTCAGCTAGGGCAAAGTAAAATTTAGCAAGCAGGTTTTCAGCAAATGGATTGATATCTTGGTCCCCTCCTTCCTCAAATAGATTATAAGCTGATTCAAAATTGTTATCAATGAATGGAAGATTAGGGAGGAATCTTCCTAGAGTGTCTCTTCTTCTATGCATGTAACGGAATTAACTAAAAATTGAAGGAATTTGAAAATGCTTGAATAATCACACTAAACAACTACTAACAATGACTATGACAAGTTCTTAGTTTGACACCATCCCCAACAACGGTGCCAAAAATGATGGTCGAATCCACAAAAGGATATAAAAGTCATGGAAAACCCTAACTTGGGAATTGGACATTCCACCAGGTGACTAACATCTTCTTATGGTTGTTCATTTACATTGTCAAACCAGGGAATGCATATTTGAAATGGAGCGGCACTGTATGTGCACTAAGAACTAGTTTCAACCATAATTTACTAGAAATAAATGCTTGGAAGGAACTCTACTTATGCTGCAGGAAAGTGATGTAAAGTCTTCTTAACTTAAGAATAACTTAATCAAAGTAGAAATCATGACAACTATTACTAGGGAACAAACTATGAACTGGTCTTATGCTGCAAGAACAAACACATGGATGGATTCCCAATGCTGCAGGAACAATATAAGACTGAGTTTGCACTGAAACCTTCAAGAATGAAATTCAAACTTATAATCAACAGGAAATAAACAAATAACTACAGATACTCACTAAGAGGGCCCC
>CM021109.1:35367669-35382640 GCA_007115665.2 Sequoiadendron giganteum | reverse complement strand
CTCCAACTATTGATCACTTACTCAAGGTTTCAGCTCATGAAATATCATGCTTTTGCTGTAAAAAACCTTCTCAATAACAGGGTTCCAAATCTTGTATCCCTTCACACCAATGCCATAGTCAATGAGGATACATTTAACAACCTTGTTATCAAGCTTTGATCTTTTCTCATTTGGCACATATGCATATGCCTCACAGCTAAAGACACAAACATGTCTCAGAGGGGGCTTCTTATCAGACCATGCTTCCAAAGGTGTCTAATCAACATGAGCAGAGAAAGGAGAAAAATTTACCAGATAACATGTTGTAGCCATAGCCTCAGCCCAGAACATATGCTCCAGGCAGCACCACTCAACATACTCCTTGCCTTTTCCATCAACGTCCTGTTCAACCTTTCAACAACTCCATTCTACTATGCCTCACAGCTAAAGACACAAACATGTCTCAGAGGGGGCTTCTTATCAGACCATGCTTCCAAAGGTGTCTAATCAACATGAGCAGAGAAAGGAGAAAAATTTACCAGATAACATGTTGTAGCCATAGCCTCAGCCCAGAACATATGCTCCAGGCAGCACCACTCAACATACTCCTTGCCTTTTCCATCAACGTCCTGTTCAACCTTTCAACAACTCCATTCTACTATGGAGTATGATTGTTGAATCCACAAAAGGATATAAAAGTCATGGAAAATCCTAACTTGGGAATTGGACATTCCAGCAAGTGACTAACATATTCTTATGGTCATTCATTTACATTGTCAAACCAGGGAACGTATACTTGAAATGGAGCGGCACTGTATGTGCACTAAGAACCAGTTTCAACCATAGCTTACTAGAAATAAATGCTTGGAAGGAATTCTACTTATGCTGTAGGAACGTAATGTAAAGTCTTCTTAACTTAAGCATAACTTAATCAAAACATAAATCATGAAAACTATTACTAAGGAACAAACTATGAGCTGGTCTTATGCTGCAGGAACAAACACAGGGATGGATTCCCGATGCTGCAGGAACAATATAAGACTGACTTTGCGCTAAAACCTTCAAGAATGAAATTCTAACTTATAATCAACAGGAAATAAACAACTAAATACAGATACTCACTAAGTGGGCCCCCTTAGCAATCATCAACCAGTTTATGCAAGAATTGAACTCAAAAATTCATTAGCTTTTATTCATAAACTTGGAATCATATACATTGATAATTCTGCTTGTAAGAAAACTAACACAAAACTTTGTTTCTCATTATAATACTAATCTTAATACACTATGTTCTATTATGTTCTTTTCTGTTCTATTCACTCACGCAAGAGGAACACTTATTTATAGAAAAGCAACTAACTACCTAACTCTAACAGAGAAAGATGTGGACATAAATTCCTCCTGACACCGAGGAACAAACTTCTCATAAATGAAAGCATATTTGTTCAACCGATTCAGAGAGAATCTAGCATTCCACTCTTCCTAGATTAATGACATTTAGATTTCCTCCCAACAACCCGGTTAGAGAGTCTTTGCTGGAACAACTTCCTTGATGCCGTGCTGGAAATGGACTTTATTGCAAGGCCGAGATCTATTGCACTTTGACTCGTTCATGCCTCTTTCAACAACCTACGATACACATGGTGATAGAAGTGAAAGAAAGAATGCACACAATAACATGATACACATTCATTAATCACACATTAAATCCATTTCATTATCCAAAAACCACATGCATTATATCAGTCATTCGAGAGGTCAAACAGGGCAATAAATATAGACACACAAAGATGTTAAGCTGTAGGAATATAGGAATGTGTTGCTATAGGATACTACCCAATTTTAGATAAAAAGTCTTAATCAAAGAGTTTAAACAACCATCAACAAAAGAGTAAGGGTATTAAAAATACATCATAATATTCAAATTATGAGCATATTTCGAGCTCATCATTTTCCCCCTACTTATCCTAATGATGGTCCTCCAGCATTAAGATTTCTAGTTGTTTATCTAAAATCAGTAGGAGTAGCATGGCCCTGCAATGAAGTTTCAAATTTGTAGTAGAAACCTCTGAAACTTTTCCATCTCTCATACCTGCGGGTTTCTGCATCCTCATTAACCTCGGCAGCCAAATAAGGGTAAAGTGGCCACATCAAAACTGGAGGTCGAAATATTAACGGTAACCATAAATCAAACCTTTCCTAGAGACCCAGCTACATATACTTCTCTGTCCTTCTGATGGCTGCTTTAAAGTTCAGAAGGCTATGAGGCTCATATTTCCTCAGATCAACAGTCAGTTTTTCCCATCTTGTTTCAATTTTGGAAGATGAAAGCTTCCAAAATAGATATGTTTGGTTTTCGAACTCACCATACACCTGCTTCTTGATATCAAATACTTTCATTCTTGTTGTAGGATCATGGAATCCATACGCATAAAGAATTTCTCATCCAATTGGGTGCTACTTGATATGCATCATAAAATTTCTTAGCTATGTGAAACTCAGGGTCTAAATTTATGGAAATTCTCATCAATTGGAACCATAGAAATTTCCCTTTAAGGCACATAGCATATACCCTAGGTGGTGGTATACATTCCATAATTTTACCGGTTACCTTCATCATTTCATCCATTTTCTCTTTCATTTCTTGAATTTCCTGTTTTTGTCTTTCAATTCCTTTTTCAATTTCTTCTTTTCTTCTTCCCAAAGACTTTGTTGAAGTTCAGTTCTAGCTACATGGCAGAAACTCAAAGTCTAAAATGTAACATGCCTCTATGTAATCCTAAGATATTCCAAATATTCAATCAGCAATGTCCTTTTATAAACAACCAATGCTCGACAAATTTCAGAGGGTAATGGTGTTTCATTGGACACTTCAGATTGTTCAAGTTGTTCTTCCTCTTGCTGCAGTATGGACTCCTATTGCTATCCAGGAGGAGATTGTGTTTCTCCTGAAATTTGCCCGACTACTTTAGCCAAGTCATCAAAACTTGGCATCCTCCTTTTATTACCACTACCATGTTATGCTTCCTCAACTTCCACTGTCTCAGTTTGCAGTTCCCCAGGAATAACAGATGAACTTTTTAGAACATTCTTAGATACACTCTAAGAAACATCATGACTGAATTCTTCAGATTCCTTAGGAATGACTATAATTTTAGGTTGAATGGAGGTTGAGGTAACTTTACACTGTTTCCTTGATGAAACTCTTTTTGGAAATGTAATAGCTGTAGGAGAGAGCAGAGTAGAACGTTTTTTCTTTTGAACATGAGGGCTTGATTCTGGGGTTTGTTCTGCCCTAGATGACTCTCCTACCTTTGTTTTCCCTTTTCCTTTTCTACCAGCAGACCTAGTTTTTACTTGGGTAGAGGACTCTAGTGTGGAGGCTGTAGGACTAGGTGCTGCAAGAGTAGATGATTCTTGCTCTACTTCCCTACTTGTATATTCTACTCTCTTTTTCTTTTTCTTACGTTGTGTAGGGAGTGCTCTAGGAGGTTCTGGAGGTTGTAGATCCTTCTAGGCAACAAATTATTACCAAGAAAGGGGTGATACATTCCTTAGGGAATGCTCAATCAAGAATTTAATGAGGGCATGATGGGTGATAGAGTTGACCTTACCCCTCTGGGTTTCATGGGCACTACGTTCCAAAAGGTTTAACAAAAAGTTTGGAACATTGACAGCTAAACCGTGCCTCATATGACTCAATAGTTTGAAATGATAAGAATGAAAATAGGAAAAATGTCCCTCACAAGTCAGATACCTGATTATGAAGGTGGCATATTCTGACTATGGAGGAGGTAGTGACACCCATTTGCATCCTTGTTTGGAAACCTCTAAGGGTCCATCTATTGGTATTGTGAATTTTGCCCTAGAAGAGACAAGATCTCTTCCTGAAGGAAAGTTCTCTCCTACCATCGGAAGCCCAGTTACTTTAGCAATCCAATCTTCTGTAATGGCTACTATCAAACCCCACACTATAGCTTCTCCCTCTGAAAGAGTTCTCAAAAACTCACCTGCGGCTTCCTCACTAAAGGAATCTATCCCCAGAAAATAATTTAGCTGTCTACAATTGTTGAATGCTTGAACCACTTGAGGATTTTGTGTCAAGGCTTCATGAGTTGTAGGCTCATGTCTCACTAACTAACCACCCATATTCACAAATTATCCCTGCTGAGATTCCAGAAACTCAAACCTCTTCTGAAAATTCGAAAAAAACTTTTTTTTGCCCTGCTTCTTTCTTCTCTGCTGTCACCTTTCTTTACTTTTCCAAGAATGATTTAAAGGATAATTGCATGAAATGATTATTAAAAACTACTCAAATCAAGCAGTTAACTTGTTGATTAGGATAAAAGCATGCAGTCATACTTGGTAAGTACAAGAAAATAAAATTGTCTTGATAGATGTGACAATGGCACACGAAAAAGTTTGAAATGGATTATGCCTGCCCCCTACTTAAAATTTGGCATGTGTCCACACATGTGCGAAATGATAGGCAAAAAAGAGGCATAATTTTTGATAGATACATAGCAATTAATGAATAAACAAAATAAATAAGCAATGTGACAATAAAAGATATTGCATATCTTATAATAAGTGCTCGTAGATGCTGGGAAAGATCACAACTCAACTTGAAATGACGGCTAGAATGAAAACCATAAATGAAGGTGGTATGACAGGATGGATGACATGGATGGGTGACGTGGAAGAAGATGGAATGAATGATGGTGATGGATCAAAAATGGAGAAAGTGGCTTCCTTAAAAGGAAACCTTTATTATGGGCATGCAACATAGTATTTTAAAGAGATGTTGTAGGAAAAAAGCCAAAGCCTTTTTCTGTAGGAAGATTAGTGGTTGCATCTGAAACAAACTGCTTCATAAATTATTCTTTGGATGCTGGCTTATGATACAACCTAAGACGGTGTCCATTAACCAATAGCTTGAATCAGACAGGATCTATTGTAGCCAATTGAACTGAACCATTATCAAACATATTTTCTATTTCATAAGGACCAAGCCATCTTGTGGTGAATTTACCTTGATTTTCTTTTTACCTGGAGTCATAGAGTAGTGTCCAATCATCGACAAAGAATTACTTAGTTCTGATATGGTGGTCATGCCATTTCTTTCTTTGCTGCTGGATAGCTTTAGTATGTTGCAGGGCAACTTTCCTTATCTCATCCAATGCATTCAACTGTAGGAGGCGTTCCTTTGGGGCTTCTGCAAAATTAATGTTCAGCTAAAGAGCAGTTCTTAAGGTCTTATTCTCAAACTCTATTGGCAACATGATAGTTTTTCCATAGAGTAACTCAAAAGGGGTAAACCCTGTAGTTGAATTCCATGTTGTCCTATATGCCCAGACTACTTCAGGAAGGCGACTGCTCCAATCCTTCTCATGCAACTATACTGTTTTAGTAAGGATTGCCTCTAATTCTCTGTTGATAACCTCTACCTGACCATTGGCTTGAGGGTGATAGGGGCTAGAATTTTTGTGCTTGATCTTGTAATCATTCATCAATGTAGTGATTAAGTTTGATGTAAACTGAGCTCCTTGATCAGTAACAAGTTCCCTTGGGACTCCAAACCGAGTAAAAATTTTCTCATACAGGAACTCATCAACTTTATTGTCACGAGCATGTGTCATTGCTTTCACTTCCACCTACTTAGTTACATAATTAGTGCAAACCAAAATGTATGATTTCCCATTGGATGGAGGATCAATAGGACCAACAAAATCCATGCCCCACTTGAGGATACAGGGGCATTTCATCAGGCCTTGTTGGTCTCCCCATGCGTTGACATCTGACACATTTTCTAGTGTAGGCTGCAACATCCTTGTGTAGTGTGGGCCAATAGTACCCTGTAGCAAGCACTTTCATAGATGTTTTCTTGGTTGCAAAGTACCCACCACATGGCTTATCATGACAAGCATGCAAAATGTCATAGGTTTCATCTTCCCTAACACACTTTTACATGACTTGGTCAGGTCCTGTGTAAAATAAATAGTCTGCAATCCATGAAAAGTTAAAAATTTTCTCTATCAACAATTTCCTGTCTTTTGGTGAGAAGTGAGCTGGGATCTTGTTGGTTGCTAAATAATTTTTAATATCTGCATATCATGGATTTTGAGCAGCAATAGAAAACATATGTTCATCATGAAAGCTATCATCAATTACCTCAAGGGTGGTAGGTGTAGTTGTTTGAATTCTTGACAAGAAATCAGCCACCACATTAGCCTGACCTAACTTATCAATAATTGTGATATCAAATTCCTACAACAATAAGAACCATCTTACTAATCTGCTAGATAAGGCAGATTTATTCATGAGGTACCTTATTGCTGCATGATCTGTATGAATAAATATTTGGTTACCAGTGACATAATGTCGAAACTTGTTCAGGGCATACACAACTACTAGCAATTCTTTCTTTGTGATAGTATAGTTTAATTTAGGGCCTTGAAGGTTTTTGCTAATGAAATATATGGCATGCTCTATATAATTCTCTTTCTGTCCTAAAACTTCCCCTATGGCATAATTAGAAGCATCTGTGTGTATATGAAAGGGAAGAATCCACTTTGGTCCTTGAAGAACAGGTGCCTGAGTAAGTTCTTAAGCTATAGGAAAGATTTGTCACAGGTCTTAGTCCAGTTAAATTCAGAATCCTTAGTCAATAAAGCATATAATGGACTGGCTATTTTGCTGAAATCTTTGATAAATCTTCTATAATATCCAGCATGTCTTAGGAAGCTTCTAACATCCTTTTGTTTCATAGGTGTTTACAAAGTTAGAATGACTTCTATTTTTGTAGGATCAACTTGAATTCCTGCTTGAGAGAAATGATGGCCTAAAACAATTCCTTCTTCCATCATCATAAAACACTTCTCACTATTCAAATATAAATTGTGCTTTTACATCTTTTCAACACTTTCTCCAAATTTTCTAATGCTTCTTCATAAGTAATTCCATAAGTGGTGAAGTCATCCATGTAGATCTCCATAGAATCATGAGAAATTTAAGCAAAAATAATAATCATTGCCCTTTGAAATGTTCCAGGTGCATTACATAGCCAAAAGGTAAGACAGAGTAGGCAAAAGTTCCCCATGGACAGATAAAAGTTGTTTTGTCTTGATCCCCAGGGGAAATTCTAATTTGATTGTACCCACTATATCCATCCAAAAAGGAGAAATACTTTTTACCAGACAATGAATCTAGCACTTGGTCAACAAATGGCAGTGGAAAGTGATCCTTTTTAGTTGTTGTGTTCAGCTCCCTGTAGTCTACACAAACTCTCCATTTTCCACCTTTTTTAGGAACGATCACCAATGGAGATACCCATTGACTTTCTGAAATGGGGTAGATAAAACCAGCATCAAACAATTTTTGGAGCTCATTTTTAACTATTTCCCTGAGTGATGGGTTTATCCTTCTTTGAGGCTGCCTAATAGGTGAGTAGTCTTCCTTAATGTAGATCCTATGAGTATAGAGTTAAGGATCTATTCCTTTCATATCCCCATAGTCCCATGCAAAAGCTCTGTGTTGATCTTGCAACATTATGACTAGGGCAGTTTGTTGAGATTGAGGCAGCTTATAATTGATATTCAGACAGTGGCTTGGAGATAGTTCTATTTGCTTGGTAAGATCATTCATGGAGACTACTAATAAAGGTGGTGTTTGTATTTCATGTGGAAGCAAATTTTGATAAACTGCAGGAATTTTAGGTGGCAGGCTCTCAAGATTCAGTTGCTGTAGGAAGCACTGCTGAGGACAACTATTTGGAACAAATGGGCTACTCATATAAGAGTTGGACTACAAAATGTGTAAAAGCGGGCCATCCTCACTCTGAAGTTGGAAAAATGGATTAGTTTGCAGCATCATTAGCTGAGCCAATGAATTGACTTCTTCAGTTTCCTCTCCTAAATCTAGCCAAATTGGTTGAGACAAGTCTGGTTGAGGCTGGACAGACGGGTATAAAGCCAATTTCTTTGTTGATTGACCATCAGAAATTGTCATGTCTCCTAAACGACATCCTATAAAAACCTAAGTTGTGGCTAACCATGGTCTACCTAGGATGATAGGATATCCTCCCAAAGTTGCCTTAGTGGACAATATGGTGAAATCTGCTGAGTATTCCCAAGACTCAAGGTTGACAATGATATCTTCTACCATGCCATCAAGTGTTACTATAGAACTATCAACAAGCTGTAGGATGGTAGGTGTAGACTTAATGGTTAGGATATTCAAATACTCCATAGTATGCTTGGTCATTACATTGATGGCTGCACCAAGGTCAATCAAAAAATTCTTTACTATCTGGCCATTAATATTTATTTATACCACAAGACTCCCAAGGTCAACATATTTTGGAATGACTACCTTCCCTAACATAATATCTGCCAACTATCCTAAAACATGGATAGTTTGGGGATCATTTTTTTTTTCTTCCAGGTTTCTTCAAACAAGCCTCCTTAATGACTTTCCCATAAATTGGGACATCTTTAATGGCTTGAAAAAGGGGAATTTGAATGTGTACATGTTTTAGTTGATCCAAAATATCAAAGATAAGATCTTCCATAGAATTGGATGTAGTAACTTGCAATCTTTGAGGAAAAGGCGGTTTGGCTTGATGCTGCAGGATAGGCTCCTTAGAGACAGTATCTTATATAGGTATATATTCTGTAGGATCAATAGATTGTTCAAAGGCAGAGTCTAGAATCTCAGTAATTACTGGCAGTTGTGGAGCAGGGAGAGTGGTTCCAGACCTGAGATGAATATCATTAATATTCAAGGCATAAGCTAGATATTGATTGGCTTCTAACAAAATACATAGGCTATTGTTGCTACTGCTGCTTATTATTAGGATTTGGCAATGGTTGAGTAGGCATAGGCATTTGTTTTGGAGGGCTAGTATTTGTTGTAGGTGTTGCAGGAGGTGCAGGAGGTGGCATGAGGGCCGAAGGTTGTGGTTGTTGAATTTGCAGGAATCCAGGGGATTGATTTTGCCATTGCTGAGAACCTCTCTATTGAGGATTCCTATTGCAAGTTACTTTGGGGTGGAGTCCATTGTCCTTGTGGTTGCTACCAACCTCCTTGAGGAGATTGCCATTGAGGACTCTGATTGTTAGGTCAGTGTGGTTGAGAAGTATTCCAAGGTGGTGATGGGCCATATGTAGGTTGCCATTGGTTATTGTAATTAGAATAAGGATTACCAGAAGTCAAAGGGTCTTAAGGCATACCTTGTCTTTGAGCCCATGGGTGCCTTTGTGCAACGAAGAATACTTGGTCATCATCACCCTCTACTGCCTTAAAATCCATAGGTAATTGCTTAGCCTCCAAGTTAGCCACCATCTTACATCTGCAGTCACGTTTCTTTTGTCTACAATGTGGATAGAACTCAACCAAGATTGCTTCAACTTCCTCATGTTTCTTCCGAGCTTACATAGTATCCAACTCTGTAGCCATGTTGTTTATGATATCCTACTTGAAATCAAATAGAAAATTTGTGATCTCCATCCATGAAACTCCATTAGTATAAGACTTTCCCACTGTGGCTTGATGACCTCTACTCTTCTTAACATTTGATCGAGAGTAGTTGTGACATATGGTCTTAATATCATCCCAAGGCACTTGGGTTATATCTCCTCCTCCCATCAGATCCAGGGCATCTATATAGGCGTCATTGATTCCCCTAAGAAAAAGTAGTTTTTGAGATTCTTCATTGAGAGTATGGTCTGAGTTCTTTTTCAAGGAAAAAAAGAACCTTGAGATATAGTCTTCTAGGCTTTCTTCCTCCTTTTGTTGAATTCTGAATATATTATCGCCCTTACTACCACTCTTACAATATTCCTTGTATTTCTCAAGAAATTTTGTTTGCATGACTGCCCAACTATCGACAACATCCCTTCCCAAACTCATAAACCATCTAAGAGCTCCCTCCTTCAAAGTAGCAGGAAACAACTTTAGCCTGTGAGCATCTGAAGTGTAATCATAGCTGCAACAGAGGATGTCAAACTCAAACAAGAAAGTGTCTAGGTCCTCTGTAACTAGTCCATAGAACTTGGGAAGTAATGAAGAAGGAATATTTTTAAGGTTACCATTATCTTTTTGGGCGATGATGGGGAATTCAAAAGTAGCAGGTGGATTAGGTGGATTATGTGCCACATTTTTTTGATAGAGTATCAAAGCAAATGGATTATCTTGAGGTTCTTCGTCAGCTAGGGCAAAGTAAAATTTAGCAAGCAGGTTTTCAGCAAATGGATTGATATCTTGGTCCCCTCCTTCCTCAAATAGATTATAAGCTGATTCAAAATTGTTATCAATGAATGGAAGATTAGGGAGGAATCTTCCTAGAGTGTCTCTTCTTCTATGCATGTAACGGAATTAACTAAAAATTGAAGGAATTTGAAAATGCTTGAATAATCACACTAAACAACTACTAACAATGACTATGACAAGTTCTTAGTTTGACACCATCCCCAACAACGGTGCCAAAAATGATGGTCGAATCCACAAAAGGATATAAAAGTCATGGAAAACCCTAACTTGGGAATTGGACATTCCACCAGGTGACTAACATCTTCTTATGGTTGTTCATTTACATTGTCAAACCAGGGAATGCATATTTGAAATGGAGCGGCACTGTATGTGCACTAAGAACTAGTTTCAACCATAATTTACTAGAAATAAATGCTTGGAAGGAACTCTACTTATGCTGCAGGAAAGTGATGTAAAGTCTTCTTAACTTAAGAATAACTTAATCAAAGTAGAAATCATGACAACTATTACTAGGGAACAAACTATGAACTGGTCTTATGCTGCAAGAACAAACACATGGATGGATTCCCAATGCTGCAGGAACAATATAAGACTGAGTTTGCACTGAAACCTTCAAGAATGAAATTCAAACTTATAATCAACAGGAAATAAACAAATAACTACAGATACTCACTAAGAGGGCCCCCTTAGCAAGCATCAACCATTTTATGCAAGAATTGAACTCAAAACTTCATTAGCTTTTATTCATAAACTTGGAATCATAAACATTGATCATTATGCTTGTAAGAAAACTAACACAAAACTCTGTTTCTTATTACAATACTAATCTTAATACAGTCTATTCTATTCTATTTTGTTTTGTTCTATTATGTTATGTTATGTTATGTTATGTTCTATTCTATTTTGTTCTGTTCTGTTCACTCACGTAGGAGGAATACTTATTTATAGAAAAGAAACTAACTACCTAACTCTAACAGAGAAAGACGTGGACATAAATGCCTCTTGATGCCGAGGAACAAACTTCTCATAAATGAAAGCATATCTATTCAACCGATTCAAAGAGAATCTAGCATTCCACTCTTCCTAGATTAATGATCATTTATATTTCCTCCCAATGACCCTGTCAGAGAGTCTTTGCTGGAACAACTTCCTCGATGTTGTGCTAGAAATGGACTTTACTACAGGGTCGAGATCTATTGTGTTTTGACTTGTTCATGCCTCTTTCAACAACCTACGATAGACATGGCGACATAAGCAAAAGAAAGCACACACACAATAACATGATACATATTCATTAATCACACATTAAATCTATTTTATTATCCAAAAACCACATGCATTATATAAGTCATTCGGGAGGTCAAATAGGGCAATAAATACAGACACACAAAGATGTTAAGTTGCAAGAATATAGGAATGTGTTGCTACAGGATACTACTCGATTTTAGATAAAAAGTCTTTAATGAAAGAGTTTAAACAACCATCAACAAAAGAGTAAGGGTATTAAAAATACATCATAATATTCAAATTATGAGCATATTTCGAGCTCATCAGAGTATAAGGTGTTGTTTTATGCCTTTTAATTCAATGATCTGTGCAATACCTTTCGAAATCTATCGAACAAAACTCACCGCCATTGTCTGTCCTCAAGCATTTAAGTTTCCTTCCAGTCTGATTCTCAACCAAAGTTTTTAATTCTTTAAACCAACTGAACACTTTTGATTTACTTCTAAGAAAGTATAAAAATGCCCTTCTTGAATAGCCATCAATAAAAGAAACATAATATCTAGACTTCAATAATGAAGGAATATTAACTGGACCAAACACATCAGAATTGACATAATCCAGTATACCAGAAGATTTATGAGGACTCAAGTAAAATGAAACATGGTGCTATTTTCCATAGATACAGTGTTAAGAAAAATTGAACTCAAGGTTACAATCATCAAGCCCTTCTACAAGATTTTTATTCTTCAAGGTTTGTAAACCTTTCTCACCTATGTGACCAAGTCTATAATTCCACAACATAGTCTTCTCTACTTGGAGTTTTACCTCCAAAGCATTTGCAGCCACAAAAGTATCTTCACCTTTCTCTACAAGGACTGGTTTACATGACTCTACATGGGCATTGTTACATTGAACAAGATGTGCATCCAAGTTATATAGAGTGCCAGTATGAACACCCTTAGCCAACACCATTGCACCTCTAGCCATTTTACATCCTTTAGTTGAGAAAGAAACTTCTACACAAGCATCATTTAACTTACTATCAGAAAGAAGATTACGAGCCAGACCTGGTATGTGTTGTACACTACCAATCCCTTTGACTCTACCATCAAGAAATTGAATTCTGACTCTACCTCTGCCAATGATCTCCAACATTGAATCACTTGCCAAGTACACCTTTCCACCATCATACTTCTTGTACTTGGAGAACCATTCTCTATGAGACGTCAAGTGAAAAGATGCACCTGAGTCAACCAGCCATACATCATCTGATGCCTGAGTTGCCAAGGCTACAATGAAGGCATCTGCATCACTCTGAGAAGAGTCATTATTTGAAGTATTATTCTTTTTTCTCTCCTTACAATCCTTTCAGATATGACCAGGTTGCCCATAGTTCCAGTATTTCAACTTGGACTTGTTACCAGGAGACTTTGATCTCCCTACAGATTTGGATTTCCACTTCTTGTTTTTATTATTTCCTTTCTCCTTTGGTCTACCTCGAACAACAAGAGCCTATTTGGCCATCTCAAAAGACTTCCTTTGCATTTCTTTAGACAGAAGCGAAACATTCACTTCATCCATCTTGAATGCAGTTGTCGTGATTCCAATAGCCATCACTAGATGATCCCAACTGTCAAGTAAAAAACACAACAGGAGCATGCAATGATCCTCCTCCTCAATATTTAGACCTAGAGACTCCAATTGAGTAACACTCATGTTAAACAAGTTCAGATGGTCTGCAATAGATGCACCTTCTTCCATCTTCAAGGAGTACAACTTCTTCCTTAGGAAAAAATTATTTACTAGAGACTTTCCTTGATAAATATCACCAAGCTTCTTCCATAATGAAGTTGCACACTTCTCCTCATGGATGTTCAGGAGTACAGAATCGGCCAAACTCAATCTAATCAGACCTCTTGCTTTTCTATCAACAAGGTCCCAATCCTCTTGCTTCATACTTTGTAACATAGTTCCAGACACTGCTACCTAGAGGTCTCTATCCACAAGTAAGTCTTCTATTTTGAGTTTCCATATCTCAAAGTTGCTGCCATTGAATTTTTCATTCTCTACTCTACCTGATGTACTCACCATCTCAAACAAATTCAATTTTTAACAATGCAAGACTCCCACTGGAACAGTATTAGCACAAAAAATTGACCTTTCAATCAAGGATAACACAACTGGTCAAGCTCTGATACCACTTGAAGGGAGAAAAGGGGACAGTTTGGAATACCTCCCTAACACTAATACAACAGAGGAGAGGAGAAAAAATAGATTCTAAAGCTTCTTAAAACTTTTGAGATGAATACATACAACATAAAAGAGATAAGAGAAAAAATCATTCACAGATTGACACAAGTATTTACGTGGGAAAACATTTTCAGGTAAAAAA
Organism: Sequoiadendron giganteum; assembly: GCA_007115665.2. Taxonomy (NCBI): domain Eukaryota; kingdom Viridiplantae; phylum Streptophyta; class Pinopsida; order Cupressales; family Cupressaceae; genus Sequoiadendron; species Sequoiadendron giganteum. The sequence goes on along the minus strand of CM021109.1, from coordinate 35,368,773 downwards.
CCCACCACACCAAGCAAAGCCAATTTTTATTATAGAAATCAATAAATTACATACAAAGTTCAATCTTCACTATCTCTTAATCAGCTCACAACAGCACTCAAGTTCTCTCACTGTTACAATGATCATAGCATACAATGAAAATATAACTAACTCAAGTTACTCTCTCATCCATCAACCTATGATTGATTTACATATATAATAATGTATCCAACTGTACAAGTCATACATCTCATTAAATATTCCAACCAATCCCATGACTTTGATCCATGTTGCATTGTCCATCCAAACAAGTAACTAATCTTCTCAGATTGCATCGGGCCGCCCAGGCATTTTTTTCATGCCTTAATCGATTCTATCTCCAGCTGAAACTCGGCCTGCAATAACTGCCTTTTACCTTTTCGATCTTCTACCAATTAGATGTTTGGAGCTTTCCTCATGTCACCACCTTATTTGTTTGACGCTTTGACTTTGGGTCAAACTCGGTCCAAGCTCATACTATCTCCACCGTGCCACTACTCTGAGCTCACATACCCACCGCGGCATGGCGATGAGCCCACTCGACTCACTCGCGGCCTTTCCCATGCTACCGCCAAGCTCTCCAAGTCTCCTTGTAGTTTGGCGGTGATGGCTAGGCAGACTACAGGCGATCATATTGTGCTATTGGAAACTGACCGCCAGACTTCCTTGGAAAGGTGGTGACCACTTTCCCAGACTGCTAACTATCAACCATGCTATCGTGAAGGCCAACATGCGACTCCGCGGTAGCATGGTGACTACCCTAGCAAACCGCCAATGGTCACATCACGGCCACCACACTGACCCAGATCACCACCCACGGTGTGACGGTAGCCAACATGAAAGACAATGAGCCACCTACCATGGCCATCGCGGTGACCCAGATCACTTCCCACAGTGCAACGATGATCACCAGCCCTTCTCACCGTGGTACTGCCAAGGCATAAACAAATCGCCGTGGTCAAGCGGTAAGGGCAGAAATGATGCATTTTTTCCAACTCTTTTCTGATAGAGGCACAAGACTGAAAGTTGAGACATGTTTTTCCCAACACATCTCTCCCTCTCCCTCTCCACCTCTCCCTCAACCCT
>CM021109.1:35270496-35367649 GCA_007115665.2 Sequoiadendron giganteum | reverse complement strand
TGTCCTTCTTTCTCTCTCTCTCTCTCTCTCTCTCTCTCTCTCTCTCTCTCCTTCCCCTCCCCTATCCTTCTCTCCTCTCACTCTCCTCTCCTCAGCCCTAAACCCTCTCTCTCCTCTCTCCCTCCCTCCTCACCTTCCCTCTCTCCCTCTCCCTCTCTCAATCTACCACTCTCCCACTCTCTACCATTAACCCTTAGGTCTATGTGGGCACAAATTAGATATCGGATTTGTGAAACTCCGATGTGTAGAGCTAAAATATTACCATTGCAAAACATTTTAAAATGTTTTCTATATCAGATATCCAATTGTATCGGATATCAAATTTGTGGGCCATAGAAAAATACCATGTGGGCCATTTTTGTGCATTCCAACGGACCCTACATTCTATTTGCAGCACTGTGTAGGTGAAAAACGCGTGGTTTCAGATAGGAAGAGACAAAGATCAACTTTTTGGAGCATCTTATACTCAAATTTTTCATAAGGAATGATTTTTTAGCATCTTTTATGAGGTATAATGGAGAGCACCAGTCGTCGGAAGCAAAAATGTAAGAGAAAGCTTACAAAATAACAAATTGAAGAATATAGACAAAGAGATAGAGAAGATCATAGGAAGAAAAGACAAGGTATGTTAAATATTGGTGAACCTGAGCCCTATGGTCTTTCAAGTGAAGAGGAAATTGAATATGTTCAAGGTGAAAATGTAGAACATGATATTGAAATTGGGAATGAAAATGTTCAAGTTGATATTGAAAATGTTGGAATTGAAGATGTTGAACATGATATTGAAATTGGGAATGAAAATATTGAAATTGATAATGAAAATGTTGGAATTGAAGATGTTGAACATGATATTGAAATTGGGAATGAAATTATTCAAATTGATATTGAAAATGTTCAAGGTGAAAATGTTGGAAATGAAGATCTTGAACATAATATCGAAGCAAGTGTAAATTATGGTTCACCAGATTACATGAGAAATGAAGAACCTTGTGTGGAAGAAAGACATATTCCAAATTCAAAACCTTCAAGGACCCCTAAATGGTTAGTTGAAATTGATGATAACATTATAAACAATTTTGAAGGCAAGAGGTCAACACGAACTGTTTGGTTGTGGGCTAGAAGAATTTTCAACCAATATTTTAGCGATAAGACATTGACCGAGCAATGCCAATTTTTTGTACAATTGTTAAAGATGCAAAATATGAGACCTTTGCTAGCCAAATTGAAGATTCATGTGAACAAGAAGACTGAAAAAAATTCTATTATTATCAAAAATCTTTTTAGTGCTCTCAAGTCTATTGGAAAAAATAACAAGGAAAAATATAAGAGAGCTGCTCGGAGAGTCATTACAACCGCCCTAGTAAGCCATCAATTGAAAAAGGATCGCTTTATGAGACAAACTTATATTGATTTTGACATAAATCGTAAAACTTTGGATAGAGCACTTGCAAGAAGAGAAAGAATAGATGATCCTCTTCAAAATGATACATGGGATTTTACCGAGAGGATTCCACATGTTGATAAGAAGCTAACCAATAATGTAAAGCAGGTAATTCAACAATTTTGGCATGATAACTCTAGAGTATCACCCAATGCAAAGGATGTTTTAAAGTTGAGAATTGGCAATTGAGACCGTACATCGCATCCTAAATATTTCTTGGAATCAAGCCAAACAATGTTGTTCAACAAATTTATTGAAACACATCCAAATATGGAAATCTCACAAAGGACTTTTGATTGAAGCCATTTTATTGTGTGCCTCTTAAGATTCATAATACTTGTTGTTGCAAATACCATGTGGAGTTTTCAATGTACCATGAACTATTATGCTATATCCGTTCTACTTTGCATACTAATGAAATGTTGCAGGAGTGTGGTGCAATTCTTCTTCTGAAATCACCAAGGGACTTGCTAGATCTATTTTTATGTTCTAGAGATGATGGTGCATTTTTCTATAGAAATGATTGTTTAAATGCGAAGTTCTCACAATGTGGTGGCTTGTGAAATTTTATTCAATGTTTTCATGAAGGTTAAAAAAATGAATTTGGAAAGAATCTTGTTGAGAAAAAGAGATATGTGATAGTCAAATATACTTTGCAGAGTGGAGGTGAAGGTTCTAGATGTGAGTTGGTTACAAAAGAATGCAGTGTTGCTGATTTTATTTTAGATTTTAAGGACAATCTTTTTACAAGTATGCAAGGCATAGTCATAGGTCTCAGTGGCTGGATCAACAATTCAGGATATGTAAGGACTCTTTTCCAATTGGCACTATAATATTAGTGGTTGATTTTGCAGAAAACTACACATTGAAACCAAAAAATGAGGTACAATCTCAGTATTACAATTCCATTCAGATTTCTATTTTTGTCCACATAACATTTAGATATGCACCTGATAGTACAGAGGAGGATTGAAAGATAATTAGAGAGTATCATTTTTATATGAGTGATGATAGATCTCACTCGTCCGAGTATGTCCAACATTGTTTCAAGAATTTTTTTGAGTTCTTGCAAGAGCATGATATAGCATTGGGCCGACATCTCATTTGGTCAGATAACTGCACAAGTCAATTCAAGAATGTTTGTATGTTTTATTGGTTGAGTAGATTGCATGTAGAGAGGGATGTACCTAATATTTGGAGTTTTTTGAAGTTGGGCATGGGAAACGAGAGCATGATGGAGCAAGTGCATGTGTAAAGAGAGCTCTAGTTAAGAAGCAATTGAAGATTTCAGGAGAAAAATTCAGTGATGCACATTCTATTGTTGATTGGTGTAGTTCAGCATTGTCACAGGGAGGGACACTTGATTCAATAGTGCACAGATTCTTTTGGTTGGTTGAGGAGGGTACAGTGGGAGGCAGATTGGATTTTCATACAATCAAAGATTCTTCAAAGATGCATTTGTTTTGAAGTTCAGATGCAAGCACATGGACCATTTGGACACGACAGTTGGCTTGTTTTTGTCAAAGTTGTATTCAGTGCGAGTGGGATCAATGTGAGTCAAGTGAGTGGGTGGATACATGGGTTCCACAATATCTAACTCCTTTATCTCAAACTATATCCATGACTAATGACACAATGGAAAGTTCACTTGATTACGACCGAATTTTAGATCTACTACAGCCAGGACATGTTTTTGCAGTTGTTGCATTGCAAGGGAATGAAAAGAGATCAAAATATTGGTTGGCTCGATGTGTGCGGGTAAAACACAAGCTAACACAATCGATGGCATATGATGATGGGTTCGTGTATCCTACAAGTTCAGTTGTGGTTGCAGGAACTTGGTTGCAAACATACACGATTAGAAAGAATAACATACTTGCATTTGAAGACTATGAGAAACACAAAACCATTCTCATATATTCACACCTTGTTATAGCAACAAATTTTAAGTTGTTGAAGCATCACGCCAAACCAAAGAAAAAACAACTATGGACACTTATTGATCATGAAGCAATATTGGATACTCTTAAGCAAAGAGATGACCCTTCAGGCACACTTGAATAGCATATTCAAGAATGGAAGGTACAATGCTTAGGTTCATTATGCTTAAATTCATAAGTGTTCTTTATTTAATAATGATATTTTGTATACTATTGCAATGCAGGTGTCTTTAATAGTGATATTTTTGGAACAATTGATCATGGACCTACTGCAACAATAGCCAGCTTTGATCCTTTCAAAGAGGTATGCAATAGATTAGAATAATATAGATTGGTTATTAAAATCATCTTTTATAGTTTGTATTACCATATCATCATCAATTAGGTCATTTAGAATAATATAGATTGGTTATTCTAAGAATATTTTATAGTTTGCATTACCAATTCATCATCAGTCAGGGTGTTTAGATTAATATAGATTTGTTAGTCTAAGCATCTTTTTTGTTGTGACAATATAGATTTATCATTTGATAAATTTTGTGATATTCTTGGCACGATTGATCATGGACTTGCTATAACAATAGGTAGCTCTAATCCTTTCAAAGAGGTATGCAACAAATTACAATAATATAGATTGGTTATTCTAAGCATCTTTTCTATTGTATGTAGTTTAACTTCTACCTTGATGGTTTGTATAGGTGCTTGTCACTCCAGAACGTCAACATACTACTCTTGTGGAAGACTATGCCCTGAATGCCTCCAATAGGCAAATTTTCTAAAATTTGAATTATGAAATGTGAAACAATGTAACAAGGTCATAGCTGTGTATAGGCATAATCTATATCCGGTGATGTTTTTTGAAATAAGGGTCAAATTTCTAGCATTGTATAAAGTGTATGTTTAAAATGTAAAGAGATTTTTGTACTTAATCAAGCTACAACCAGAGGTTTTCTTCCTGGTTATTTCCTGGTGGTATGCTCATTTGAACCAGGTTTTGTAATATCTCCTATTTATATATAATAAATTACAGTGGCTTGCCACTTTTTTCGAAAACAAAAATATAAAAAGTTCATGTGAATTTCATTTCCCATGTAATTGATTCTTTAATCTAGCAAAGTGGAAACAAGGTATTTGGGTGTGCATGATGTTCAAGTTGATTGGGTAAGAGTTTTCTAATGCAAGAGCTAAGTGGCTTTAAATAATACAATTACAATTAAAGATGATTTAAACTCCAATTTGATCGTCAAAACCAAACTTGGGTGCAACCTCACTCCCCAAACCTTGCCACACCCTATAAAATTATCAAACACATCGATTAGGACTTTTAGAAGCTTGATCCAACCTTAAATATTTCTTCCCCCACATTTCATTGACATTAGCATGTTGTAACCACTATTTTTCACCTAATTTCACTCATTTTTGCTATGCATGGCAACTCACCAACTCAACCACAGACATTTCTAGCTCTTTAAACCCACATATTGAACTTATATAGTCCTAATGCATCTACCATGGCCATACCATCAAGCTATAGACCGCACAATAGATGGTATGGCCTTTTAGCACTTTGGACTCTTAAGGGAAATCATTGGTCCAATGTAGCTTAGAGTATTTCGCGTATTTGGGTGCAAAAGAGGACCATTCCTAGCGTAAACATACCCATCTAGACGTGTTGGAATAGTCCATTTGGTCATATGATTTGGAGAATGAAAGTAGCACCACTTTGTAACTTTACACTGCTTGCATTTGGTAACTTTTCCCTCAACTGAAAACTCATCACCACGGGAAAATGCCTCCAAGATAGAAAAAACTGAGAGAGGATATTGTAGATGGTCCCAACACAATCCCATATCCTCATATGGAGAGTCTTTAAACATCACGGTTTCGACAAATAGCCCTTTGAAGATTGTTGTCTTTTAGCAATTTGGACTCTTAAGGGAAATCGTCGATCCAATGTAGCTCAGAGTGATTCGGTGTATTTGGGCACAAAATAGGACCATACCTAGCATAAACGTACCCATCCAGATGTGTTGGAATAGTTCATTTGGTCGTGTGAGTTGGAGAATGAAAGTTGCACTACTTTGCAACTTTACACTGCTTACATCTGGCGACTTTTCCCTCAATTGAAAACTCATCACCATGGGAAAATGCCTCTGAGAGAGAAAAATCGAGAGTTATTGTAGATGGTACCAACATGATCCCATATCCTCAGACGAAGAGTCTGTAAGCATCACAATTTTGGAGTAACAGTCTATCAAAGATTTTTGCCTTTAGCACTTTGGACTCTTAAGGGAAATCGCCGGTCCAATGTAGCTCAGAGTGATTCGGCGTATTTGGGTGCAAAAGAGGACCATAGCTAGCATTAACATACCCATTCAGACATTTTGGAACAATCCATTTGGTCGTACGAGTTGGAGAATGAAAGTTGCACCACTTTGCAACTTTACACTGCTTGCATCTGACAACTTTTCCCTCAACTGAAAACTCATCACCACGGGAAAACACCTTCGAGATAGCAAAAACCAAGAGAGGTTATTATAGATGGTCCCAACACGATCCCATAGCCTCAAAAAAATATTCTGTAAGCATCATGGTTTTGGAGTAATAGTCCATCAAAGATTGTTGTCTTTTAGCACTTTGGACTCTTAAGGGAAATCGTCAGTCCAATGTAGCTCAAAGTGATTCCGCGTATTTGGGTGGAAAAGAGGACTATACCTAGCATAATCGTACCTATCTAGACATGTTGGAATAGTCTGTTTGGTCGTACGAGTTGGAGAATGAAAGTTGCACCATGTTGCATCTCTACACTGCTTACATCTGGCAACTTTCCCTCAATTGAAAACTCATCACCAGGGGAAAATGCCTCTGAGATAGCAAAAACCAAGAGAGGTTATTGTATATGGTCCCAATACGATCCCATAGCCTCAAACAAAGAGTCTGTAAGCATCACGGTTATGAAGTAATAGTCCGTCAAAGATTGTTGCCTTTTAGCACTTTGGACTCTTAAGGGAAATCGCCGGTCCAATGTAGCTCAGAGTGATTCGGCATATTTGGGTGCAAAAGAGGACCATACCTAGCGTAAACCTACCCATACAGATGTGTTGGATCAATCCATTTGGTTGTACGAGTTGGAGAATGAAAGTTGCACCACTTTGCAACTTTACACTGCTTGCATTTGGCAACTTTTCCCTCAACTGAAAACTCATCACCACGGGAAAACATCTCCGAGATAGAAAAATCAAGAGAGGTTATTATAGATGCTCCCAACACAATCCCATAGCCTAAAATAGAGAGTATGTAAACATCATGGTTTTTGAGTAACAGTCCATCAAATATTGTTGTCTTTTAACACTTTGGACTCTTAAGGGAATCATCGTCCAATGTAGCTCGGAGTGATTCAACATATTTGGGTGCAAAAGAGAACCATACCTAGCATAAACGTACCCATCCAGATGTTTTGGAATAGTCCGTTTGGTTGTATGAGTTGGAGAATGAAAGTTGCACCTCTTTGCAATTTTACACTGCTTGCATCTCACAACTTTTCCCTAAACTGAAAACTCATCACCACGGGAAAATGCCTCTGAGATAGAAAAAACCAAGAGAGGTTATTATAGATGGTCCCAACAAGATCCCATAGCCTTAGATGAAGAGTCTGTAAGCATCACGGTTTTTGAGTAACAGTCCATCAAATATTGCTGCCCTTCTACACTTTGGACTCTTAAGGGATTTCGTTGATTGAACATAGCTCGGATTGCTTCTGTTTGTTTGGGTGAAAAAGAGAACCATACCTAACCTAAAAGTACCCATATGGATGTGATGGAATAGTCGGTTTGGTTATATGAGTTTTAGAACAAGATTTATTGATGCCCTTACAAGTAGTTTTCAGCCTTCAATCGAACTCCAATGTTGTTTTTTGTGCGAAAAAAAGCCATGAGACCATAGCTTGCTGCAAATAATTAGTCAAACACCTTTATTTCAACCCTACCATAACTTCTTAAATCCTATCTTACACTTCCCTTTACAATTTTAATAATTTGCCTTAAAAAAACTACATGGTAATTTTGACAATTTTGAAGTGAGAATGCATTTTTGGCATATTGGACCCCTAGAATCAAAACTTCAACTTAATACACTTGAAATGGCCTTCATTGACCTTATTTAGCATAAATATATCACACCTAAACTCTCAACCTATCAACCTTCAAATGTGTAATCTTGCAAATAGTAGATTAGGTGGGAAACTAGAGAGGAAGAGTTGATGGTGAGTGGCCTAGTGAAGGCTAGAGAAGCAGAGTTTGAGGAATATGGTGTTAGGATAGGGGATTGTCCTTGGTTGTCATATTTGGTTGTGTGGCAGATGTATGCTGCTATGGGGATGGTTCTAACCATAAAGAACTTAAGAAATATTGTGAAGAGAAGAGTTGAAGGGCAGAGATACATGTCTAGTTGGCAAAATCTTATGGAAGAGCATGAAATAGAGATACTAATGTATGGATGTTTAGCTTTGTGTACTGAATTTTTGTGTGCAGGTGTCAAAGCTTGGGAAACACCATTTGTAGGTGTCAATGAAGACAAATAGCAGCCAGAAGATCCATTTGAGAATGATCAAGCATGGCAAGACCAAGATAATACAAAGCATGAAGGGTACAAAATCCCTCGGATGAAGATTTCCATGCAAGTGACTTGGAGCAGGTTTGAAGGGATTGTGAAGAAGATAGGAGTAGACCTATGGAGTGATTTATGGGGCATAAATATTTTGTACCTAGGGAGTATGGTGTAGGAGCACCTAAAACATGTAAGATTTCATGAATTGACAAGGCCATTCCTCCTTCTGTATAGGCTATACCTCATAGGAATGGGAATGAATTAGATAGGGGTAGGTGTAGGAACACCTTTTTAGGGGTGATAAAGGGATTAGAGTGGTCTAAGAAGGCTGCCCTGTTAAGAAACACAATTTTTTGTGCCTTTTGAGTAAGGCTAGAGAGTGAGTTTTTGAGAAGTTGAATGAAAATAGGTTAGAACTTGTTGGAAAATATTGGAATAGGTGTATTTAATGGTGTTTAAGAGGCCTGAGTGATTAAGAGTAACCCAAGAAGAGTAAAAGTGTGAAACCCTAGTTGGAAGGGGCAAAAACAAGGGAAAATTGGTGATTTTACAAAGAAAGTGTAAGCCAAATTATAGGGCAGCATAATACAATGATGTTTTAAGTTTAAGCAAACAAAATTAAGAGGGCATGAAGTGGTTTTAGGATTGAGTGAGGTCAGAGCATACAAGTTCCAATAAGCCCTACCAATAAGCTAGTGAATTGTTTGATAAAAAGATTTGGTAGACATGTATGAAAAATGTGGTAGCATAGACAATGTGAAGTAATGATTTGATTTTGAAAGATGTGTAATGCAATGTAATCAGTGATATAAATATAAACTACATAATATAACCATTCTTTTTTATGCTATTGTACATTGATATTTAACCATTGCTCAAGATAAAATTTTCAAAGAGTTTAATCATGCACATGAGGAACAAATTAAATTTTGATTGTCAACTTCTATATATCAAATTATCCAATAATCAAGTGTATGTCCATATACAAAAATGGCATCGATGCCAACTCAAACAAAGTTTTACAAAATGTGGCATATGCCATCTCAATATCTATTCAAAATTTACATGCCAAAATGTCTATCTCATCCTAAACTACTGGTGGATCATCAAAATGGAGCCTCTTTGAAACACTTGTTGGCTTTGAAGGTAATTGCACAATAAAAATTCAAATCACAATTAAGATTAGTTATACTATATAATTTAAAATCGAATAATTAACATCAAAATCAATATACATTGAATTTTAATTGAACTCTAAAATTGAAATCTTGATTACTTGAAATATACGTCTCCTCAAAGGGCCGGGAGTCCTAGAATATACCAAACCAACTTTTGAAATGCCAATCTATATATGTGAACAAAAACATAAAATTGATCCAAGTTAGCACACGATTATTGGTAATAGGAACATATTTACCAAACACAAAATAAAATAAACACATACCTCTTTAGGTTGATCTTTTTCTTTATCTCCTTCAGGTGTTTTGACATCTCCTCCTTGAGGTGTTTCAAAACCTACTCCTTGAGGTGTTCCAATACCTACTCCTTCAGGTTTTGTGTCACTTGTCAACAACGATGTATAGCTCATAATCTCCTATACATAAAAATGACAAGTACATATGAAACTACCAATCTATGTCGATGTATGTATAATCAATATATGATCTTAAAAATCTTAAATCAATCCAATTTGAGTTCAATTACTTTCCCCTTATCTAACTTTGCACCTCCATGGTTTATTATGAGCCCAGTTTTTGGCATATTTTAGACTATGTTTTTAGTATCTTTTACATCTTTTATTATGCTAAGACAAACATTAAGTAGTAATTATGGAAGTAATACATGGACTTTATGCTTAATATAATGATTTTATTATGATAAGTCTTTCCATGGTTATTGATTTATGTTTTATTAGTTTGATGAAAGATGTGTGCCTTGTGACTGTATGTGATAAAATGACTTTCTTGCAGCCGCTACTATTCACCTTCCTGCAGCCATATGCAAAATATTGTTTTATCGGAGTCAATACCTAATGAATGTATGAATGAGATAGTGGATCATTTAATGAGTTGAATGTGTTGAGCTGACCCTCTACTATAGGAATAGCTATTAGTTATTGCAGGTACTAGGTCTGAAGGAGAAGATTTAGCCTCCACTAGATCGGTGCAGGACTGATTCAAAGGTGACCGATTCAACAACATGAAATGAGGAGACAACTCAGAAGCTATCTGCCATGCAAGGGAAGCATTCTAGGAATCCAGTAGAAGGCATCATGTGTGTCACACAAATCCAGGATAGTGGTGCATTAATTCTTTCAAACTGATTTGACTTAGTTCTCCCTCTTGTGTCCACTTCTTCAATGTAAAGGTCGTGATGTAATAAAGGTTTCCCATTTTATGTGGGAAAAGTTAGTTAGTTTTTAGGCTTCAGTTTTGAATAAATAGCCCATTCTCCTTCAGAGAAAGGGCTAGAAGTTTACTATTGTAATAGCTTAGTTTTTAAGTAATACAGTTGCAAGTTGCAAGTTGTGAGCAATGTACTTATCAGTTTCAGTTCAATAAAAGAATTTCATGGAGTTTACAATTTAATCTGTTGTGTACTTGAGACACTACCTAAGGGGTCCCACTTAGGGACTTTGTCTATCTTTTCCATTTCTGCAATTAGAGTATCTGTATTTCATTTTGATAGAACTTTAGCGTGACTGTTCTTGCAGCTGGCAGAATTACAGATTTTTCAACTGTTCCTACAGCCACTAGGGACATAGTAGTTCTTGTCTTCAAAACTAGATTTAGTTTTCATTCTAAGAAGACTTAGATTAGATAAAGTTTGTTTCCAACAATTTCAATTCTAGCATGGTATTTTCAAGGAAGAATACATGTCTGAAATAGGTTGTTAGTGCATATATTATGTAGACCCATTTCAAGTCTAACATCCCTGAGTTGACAATCAAATGATGTCTTTAGTAGATTATGACTGCCAGTCATGATGTCTAATCCCTGAGTAGAGGAATATATGTTCTTAGTTATCAACCTATTTATGGACACTACATTTTCGGCACCGTTGTCAGGGATGGTGTTAGACTAAGAACCTATTTTAGGCATGGTAGTAGGAGTTTGAATTTCATTCCTAGCATTTAGCTTAGAATTCAACATTCCAACATTTTCCATAGTTTAGACTTAATTTTTGTTGTATGCTTAGAAGAAGAGATCAATCTGGAAGATTCCTTCCTAGAAGATTAGATACCCAAGAAATTAAACTAGAGCTTTTCCAAGAAGAACCATATTTGGATGTTGGCCAAGATTTAGTTACCTCATCTTTCTTCCTTAGAGTTAAGTTTGAACCTATTTGATGAGCCAGATGACCTTAATCCACTCATTCAACATATGAATAATCTGCAAACTTCCAACAACCAAGACCAATATAATAATCCGCTTTCCCTTGTAGTTTATCAGCCATGAGCTAACCCAGTAAGACCACCAAGGATGGAAAGGCCTACTTTTTCATTCCCAATTCTCGACCTACATGAAAATAATAACCTCAAGAACATCCATTCCTCATTACTTCCAAAGCTCTATGGAATTATTAAAAAAGACCCTCATACCTTCTTGTTTGAGTTTGACATCCTTTGTAGGAGTTATGACTACACCACTGATGCACACAAGCTGAAGTTGTTTCCCTCTACCCTAAAGGAGTCAGCCTTGAGGTGGTTCATGGGATTAGGTGGCAATGCAACAACCACTTGGGATGAAATGAAGGAGCTATTCTTTGGAAAATATAAAGAATATTGTAGGGGGAATGATATGAGATGAGATGGCATCTTCAAGATTTCACAAAAAGAGGATGAAACCCTAGAAGACTATGTGTCAAGATTTTTGTTCAGTGTGCAGAAAAACACTCAGTGCTAGCTGAATGAGGAGTCTAAAAAACTTATCTTTCTAAGAGGAGTCAATGATGCTTGCATAGAGGCACTAGCCCTCATAGCCAGAGGAGATATCACCCAAAGAAATTGGGATGATATCAAGAAGATCTATCTCAAATACTCCAAAGCAACTATGAAGAAAGGCAGACGGTTTAGATCATCTATTGCAAAAGGAAATGGCTCAGGAGTGCCTAAGGGGGAGATTTATAATCTCTTGTCTGACTTCAAGAAGGATATCATCAATGATTTTTCTACTCAATTGGACACTATGAAAGCTAGGAGGAAGAAATATGAAGTAGAGGCAATGCTAGCTAAATATTGCCCTCACTGCAGAAAAAAGAAGAAGGATTGCAGATGCAAGGTGATGGCTAATTTGGAGGTGCAACATCTTCCCACTAAGTTCAAAGCAGTAGAAGGAGATGAACAAGTGTTCTTTGTTGCTCAATGTAGGCCTTGGGCCCCAAGACAAGGTATGTCTCAAGACCCTTTGCAAAATTTTGGTTCATATAATAGTCAATAGAAGAACCAGTACCCTCCAAATTATGGCCCATATTCCAAACCTAGTTGGAATAATCCTTGGCCAAATGCTCAGCAAAACCGGTGGCAACCTTCGCAAGGAAATTGGAAGTCACCACAAAAAAATCATTGGCAACCTCCCCAAGGAAATTGGCAGCAGTCTAACTAGTGGAGAGGAGGCCAACATTGGTCAAATCAACCCACTAGTTTCCTTCAACAACCCCAGTAGCAGTCAATCATGCCACCTTCTGCAACTAATTAAAGCCAAAATTCTAAGCCAACCCAGCTCCCTACTCAAGCATCACCTAATCCAAATAACCAGCCTCAACAACAACATCAAGTTTATTTCACTGATCCCAATCAGTAGCCTGCTTATGCTCTCAAATTTAGTAATATTAACTTACGGTCCAGGACAGTGCTACCTACACCTTCTCCTCCCATAATTGTAGAGTTTTCATCTAAGGAGAATGAGCAAGAAGATATTAGTGACCTAATTCCATCCAAAGAGCCCATGCAAAATCCATCTTTACCTAAAGCGTCCAATAAAACTTCACCTCCTTTTTCATAAAGGTTGGAAGGTAATGTGTTCAAAAGAAAGAAGAGCCTACCTTTGACATTCTTGAACAACTAAAGCACATATGTGTAAAAATACCCTTGTTCCAAGCAATAAAGGAAGTACCTATCTATAGCAAGGTTATTAAGGAAGCGTGCTTCAAGAAGCCAGGTAGGAAAAATAAAGACCCTCAAACTGTTCATGTCTTAGGTCAACTCTCTAACTTGATTCTAGGGAAGCTTACCATCCCAAAATATTCAGATCCTGTCAGTCCTATTGTGGAAATAATTATTAATGGAGTTCAAATTAAATATGATTTATTAGATCTTGGAGCAGCTATTAATGTCATGACTAAATACCTTGTGGTAAAGCTAAGTATTTCGGACCTAAGAACTACACCTAAAGTCATGCAGCTCACTGATAGTTCAACTGTCAAGCCTGATGGAGTAGTTGAAGACCTGGTAGTCACCCTAGATTTATGGGAATATCCTGCTGATTTTATGGTCTTTTCTCCAAATGAAACACTAGGAGGATATCATGTAATTCTAGGAAGGCCTTGGCTAGCCACCACAAATGATTACATAGGATGTAGGTTTGGTAACATGACTATCTCTGATGGATATAGCACCAAGAAGCTCACCCTTTATGCTCCAGCTGAGCCTCAACTTGAGTCTGGACAAGTAGTCTAGCCAGATTTAGGAGAAGAAGTAGAAGAAATGAATTATGTAGAAAACCTGATGATGATTAGAAGAGAACCTTTTATTGAAAAACAAAAAGAGGAGGAGGTACTGTCTAATGTCCTTCAAAACAATTGTGGCATTAAATACCCCCTTTGTGAATAAGTTCCATGTTCCTTACTGACAATTCTTCCCCCTTCTACTTCAACTCATTATCTTGCAACAACTAACTGTTTGCACACCTTATTGCCCCATGAAGTAGAAATGCATTTTCTGTTCGAAGTATCTATGCTTGAATTGACCTCACAAGTTGAAGTAGTTGCAGGGAAAACCTTGAATAGCAATAGTAAACTTACCATTGAGCATCAAGAGTCAATTGTCGAAATGCTTACTACCCATAAGACAATGCCTAGGATTACAATGATATGAAGGGGCTAGAGCCAAAGCTATGTACACATCGAATTTTCATCAACAGTGAGTTCAAACCTATTAGATAGCCTCAAAGGAGAATTAATCCAGCCCTAAGAGAAATAGTTAAGGAGGAATTGCATAAAATGTTGAATGTTAGCTTTATCTACCCAATCTCAGATAGCTAGTGGGTTTCTCCACTAGTTATTGTCCCTAAGAAAGGAGGAAAATGGAGAGTGTGCGTGGATTATCGGGAGCTCAATTTAGAAAATAAGAAAGATTATTTTCCTCTCCTCTTTATTGATCAAGTCCTGGATAACTTATTAGGGAAAAGGTATTTCTCCTTCCTTGATGGTTTTAGTGGATATAATCAGATAAAAATTACTCCAGAGGATCAAGAAAAGAAAACCTTCGCATGCCCCTGGGGAACATTTTCCTATTCAGTCTTACCTTTTGGTCTTTGTAATGCTCCTGCAACTTTCCAAAGAGCTTTGTTTAGTATTTTCTCAGATATTTCATATGATTCCATGGAAATGTATATGGATGACTTTACTATTTATGGTTCAACATTTGAGGAAGCCTAAGATAATTTGAAAAAGGTACTACAAAGGTGTGAGGATCATAATTTGTCAATCAATAGTCATAAATGCTTCATGATGATGCAAGAAGGAATAGTGTTGGGTCACTACATTTCTACTACAAGAATACAGGTAGACCCTTCCAAAATTGAAGTCATTTCCAGTCTACCCTTTCCTACCAAGCAAAAATAACTCAGAAGCTTTCTTGGACATGTTGGTTACTATAGGAGGTTTATTAAAGATTTCAGTCAAACAACAAGACCTCTATACAGTTTTCTAAAGAAGGATGCAGAGTTTGCTTGGACAGTAGAATGTGAGAAAGCATTCCTTGATCTTAAAACCGCCCTCACACAAGCCTTCTATTTGAAAGGACCAGATTGGTCACTTCCATTCCATATTCACATGGATGCATCAGATTATGCTATTGGTGTTGTCCTAGGACAAAAGAGTGGCTCAACAGAGCATGCACTTTATTATATCACAGGCTATCAAATATTTATCCATATTGATCATGCAGCAATTAGGTATCTCATGAACAAGAGTTCAATTATAGGGAGACTAGCTAGGTGGTTGTTGCTGATGCAAAAATTTGATATCACAATTGTGGACAAACTAGGTAAAGAAAATGTGGTTGATGATTTCCTATCTAGACTGCAGAGGAAAGATGATCCTGCACTCATAGAAGATTCATTCCTTGATGAAATTTTTTTTTGTCATCAAATTCATTCATCCATGGTATGCAGACATAGAAAATTATTTGGCTACAGGAAGAACTCCTCCTCACCTCTCACCTAAGGAGAATATATTGTTAGTAGAGAAAAGCTTTAACTTTTCTTGGATTATAGATTGCATGTTTTATACAGGGCCAGATCAACTAATGAGGAGATGTGTGAGAGAAGAGGATACTCATGACATACTGCATGCAGGCCATGATGAGCCTTGTGGTGGACATTTTTTTGCTAAGAGGACAACCATGAAGATCTTAAATACTGGATATTATTGGCCAACATTACATAAAGATGCAACCATGTACACCAGGAGGTGTGATAGATGTCAAAGGATGGGGAGGCCGACAAGATCAAATGAAATGCCTTTGTTCCCACAAGTTATTGTTACACCCTTTGATAAATGGGGATTGGACTTTGTAGGCCCAATTGATCCACCTTCAAATGGTAAGTCTTACATTCTTGTGTGCACGGATTATGTGACAAAGTGGGTTCAAGTAAGGCCTATGAAGCATGATAGAGATAATAAGGTAGCAGAGTTCCTCTATGAAGAAATCTTTACTAGATTTGGGGTTTCTCGAGAAATAGTGATAGATCAAGGAGCACAATTTACTTCTACTCCCATTACAGCCTTAGTAAATGAATACAATATAAGGCATAGGAAATCAACTCCATATCATCTTCAGGCTAATGGCCAGTTAGAAATCACTAATAGGGATATTGAGGCCATTTTGACAAAAAATGTGGACCTGCATAGGAAGGATTGGGCTGTGAGGTTACTTGAAGCTATATGTGCCTATAGAACTACTTGGAAGACTACAACAGGTTTTACACCTTTTGAAATGGTGTATGGGAAGAAAGCTATGATGCCTGTGGAGTTTGAACACAAAACTCTCATAACAACTTTGAAGTTAGATATGGATTTAACAACTGAACAAAAAGATAGAATCATGTTACTCAATGCCTTGGATGAGCTAAGGAAGAGTGCCCTGCATCATAAAAAATAGTACAAAATCAGAGGATCACATGGCATGATAAGTACATAAAGGAAAATAAATTCAAAGCAGGAGATTGGGCTCTGCTATATGATTCAAGATACAAGGACAATCAAGGGAAGCTACAGACCAGATGGTTGGGGCCATATGAAATTGCAGAAGTATTTGATAATGGTGCAGTTCAACTAAGTACAATTGATGACGTCAGATTCAAATTATATGTCAATGGGCATCGACTAAAGCTTTACCTAAAGCCCATTTATAAGGAAGAGTTCCAGAAGCATTTTTGAGTTGAGCAGGAGTCTAAAGATCCTGCAGCTGAAGGAGTTGAGTCTCAGCTCGATTCCCTAAGCAATGCATGAAAGTGCATAAAAGATCATAATACAGGGGTCATCCTTATGGATTCCCATTCATACCATCATTTTATTCGCTATCCGTACCATTCCTTCTTCTACCATCTCATCCACCATTCATGCATCACCATTTCCACATTTCCAAAAATCACCCTTTTCCAATATGAGAAGTGGAGTCACATCAGTCAGTTGTGGTGCATCATTGTAGGTAAGCTCCATTTAACTCAAGAAGTGATTAATTATTTCATTTATTATGTTTAAATAGGTATTAAATTAGATGACTGATTTCCTATATGGCTGCAAATCTCCTTCAGTCCTTTCTGCATGATTGACCCATTTTTCTTAATTCCTAATTGATGGCCATGTCATTACCTTCCATCGTCATGAGACCTAGTCACATAAAGTCTACTATCCTTTTGCCTCAACTCTGAAATTTGAGGAAAATTGCAATAAATTAATAAACTTCTAGCACTTCCTGCAATAATGTCCTGATGTATCTTTAGTTCCTCTCTATAAATATTTTTATGTGCATTTGGATGTTCAAAATTCTTCTTGTCTGAGTCTTTTGAAAGAAGTTCAAAAGTTTTGGTTGAGAGGAGAAAGGGGGTTAGTTTGAATTGCAAGAAGAATGAAGTAGTTGGAATTAAGAAAGGAAGAGATTGAAATAATCAGGTTGATTCTTGGTAGTGAGCTAGGTTGCAAAACAGGCACTAAGAGTGGGAGGCCAACCTATTAAGAATGAGCCAACAGACCACAATGCCTTATTGCAAGATGCTCAACATTTTCCACCATTTAGGTAGTATGGGTGGCTCAATTATTTTCTCAAACTTGTCACGTTTGATGAAGATATTGCTAAAGAATTTACCAAGATGTTTCACAATGGGAAGGCCAAGGTCAAGGGAGTAAAAATCGATGCCATAGTGGAAATAATTACTGAGATAATGGGGTTACCTCAAGCTGGTGAATTATTTCCCAAACAAGGGATGCACAGAGTGCTAGGGAAAAATTTACTCGGCCTGGTGATCCTCCTTTGCACGTAGATAAGCAAGGAACTCAACATATGAGTTTGTCGTAGGATTGGATTCCATGGGTAGGCTATGTAATCAAATACCTGATGTGTGAAGGTTAGTTCTCTATTCTACATTCTCACCATTTCAAACTATTATCTCATTTGTGTCATGGTTTGTTAATGAATATACGAGATTTCCTGTATAATTTACTTTCCAATAGTGCTGCCAAGTATAAGAAAGGAAGAACCAATTATGTATCCCATCATTGCCTCATTAAATTTCTTGTAGAAAGGTCAGTTAGAGAGGTGTCACCAATGACCTGGGAGGAATTTATTGTTAATTTTAAACCTAAGGTTCAAAATGTCAGACCCAGAGGTCATCCTCTTACTCTTAAGTGATGAACCTCTTAGTCAAAGGCTAGAGCCTCTGTGGCCGCACCTCCTATTCTTGAAACCTCAGACTCATAGGACAATTTCCCTCTTTCTGAAATAATTCCTAAAATACCTGTACAAACCCCTATTGCTAAACCCGAGACTTCCTCTGAAGAGAAAAAAGGAGAAGTTGCCAATTGTGTCACCTCAACCAAAAACCCCTAAACCTTCTCTTGAATCATTCAAGAGAAAGAAAATGGGAGAATCTTCTAGTCATGCAACTAGACACTGAAAGAAACCTAAGGCAAACCCTACTCCTATATGGAGAAGCTCTAGGATTCTGAGCCAGAAAATAGTGCATTCACAAAGTACCTCACAATCCGCACCATCAACCTTAGATCCCTCTAGTCCAGTACTTGAGGAAGAGGACCACTCTATTGGTGAGTCTGAGCATAGTTCATAAGGGACTGGCCTTGATGAGTTAGCAGCTGTTGCATAACAAATGCAAGAAGGATTATTAGAATGACTGTAGGAAGAGGCGGTGTGTATTGGGAGGAAGGGAAAACAATTACAGCTCAATCAGATGAGAAAGGTGAAAATGATGAAGTGATGGATGAGACACCAGCTGTTCCAGAAAACACACTAGAACATCAAATGCCATAGGAACAACAAGAGAAGTGGCAGCAGGATGAAAAAATGGAACAAGAAGTTTTCAAGCAATCAGATGCCAAGGAAATAATTTAAATAGCAGAGCACCCTGTTGATACCTCAAAGCATCATGGAGATGTCGATACACCTAAGGAAGTTCAGGAACCACTTGCAGCAGATCATAACCATAAGCCTCCTCTTCAGTTCACATGTTTTGCTGTAGAAGTGTCATGCTATATAGAACTTCGAGATCAGAAGACTGCCTATGAATTAGAAATTGAGAAATTGAAAAGGGTAATCCAGAATAAAGATATAGAAATTGCTAACCTTACAAACACCCTAAATTAGGTAGTCAAATTTGTTCCACAAATAGTTCAGTATAGGTCTCTCTCTCCAGTTTATGCAATGTATTTAAGGGAGTTGTATTTGAATTTTCAATTAATAATGATTTGGCAAGGTTAGAACCCTTCTTTGAGCACTCCCCAAGACTTCTATGATGCATACCGGGAGTCATCGCAACATATCAGACACCTCCTGTGTGAGTTCTCTTTACAAAATTTGGTTGTGCCTCATGATACAAAATGGAATCCTTTGTGTTACATAGGAGACATACACATTAGTGCCTTGATCTCTTGGATCAAGAATGAGATAAGTAGGGGAGAACAGTTTGACAGTTATAAACATGATGAAGCTAACATGCCACTTACGGTAAGGAACAAATCCAAGAAGGGGATGAGCATTTATTTTGACTGGAAGAAGCTGTGGACAGATGAGAGGGCTAGACGAATAATAGAACCCTTAAGGCAAGAAGTGTTTGCCTAGTACTCTCAGATTGTGAATGACGACCTTGATACTACTACACAACACTGTAGAACAAGATGGGAGCACTTGCCATTGCAATTAAAAAGGGCAGAGCCACATACTCCAAACAACCTGTATGCAACCACTAGAAGAGTAGAAAGGTACATGAGGAATGCAAGAACAAACAAAGAGAATTGGCTCCCATTGGTCATGTAGCCACCCATTCTCTTATGGTCACTTTTGGCTATGTAGTGAGAAAATAGTACCTATAGCAGGGACTCAGAGGATAAAAAATGGTAGTGGTTGGAGTCTATGAGGGCTCACTTTTGGAGATTTCAAAATGGAGAATGTGGAAAGCAGCTGAATGCTGACTTAAGAGAGTTTTCTTGAAGGAAGAATGTCAGACTTGCTAAAGGGACCAACAAGTAGTGGGTTGAGGGGAATGATGAGCCCAATTTTTGGCATATTTTAGACTATGTTTTTAGTATCTTTTACATCTTTTATTATGCTGAGACAAACACTAAGTAGTAATTATGGAAGTAATACATGGACTTTATGCTTAATATAACAAGTTTATTATGATAAGTCTTTCCATGGTTATTGCTTGATGTTTTATTAGTTTGATGAAAGATGTGTGCCTTGTGACTCTATGTGATAAAATGCCTTTCTTGTAGCCACTACTATTCACCTTCCTGTAGCCATATGCAAAATATTGTTTGATCGAAGTCAATACCTAATGAATGTATGAATGAGATAGTGGATCATTTAATGAGTTGAATGTGTTGAGCTGACCCTTTGTCATAGGAATAGCTATTATTTATTGCAGGTACCAGGTTTGAAGGAGAAGATTTAGCCTCCACTAGATCGGTGCAGGACTGATTCAAAGGGGACCAATTCAATAGCATGAAATGAGGAGACAACTGAGAAGTTATCCTCCATGCAAGGGAAGCATTCCAGGAATCCAACAGAAGGCGTCTTGGTATTACACAAATCCAGGATAGTGGTGCATTAATAATTTCAAAATAATTTGACTCAGCTCTCCCTCTTGTGTCCACTTCTTCAATGTAAAGGTCATGATGTAATAAAGGTTTCCCATTTTATGTGAGAAAAGTTAGTTAGTTGTTAGGTTTCAGTTTTGAATAAATAGCTTGTTCTCCTTCAGAGAAAGGGCTGGAAGTTTACTATTGTAATAGCTTAGTTTTCAAGTAATACAATTGCAAGTTGCAAGTTGTGAGCAATGTACTTATTAGTTTCAGTTCAATAAAATAATTTCTTGGAGTTTACAGTTTAATCTGTTGTGTACTTGAGACACTACCTAAGGGGGCCACTTAGGGACGCTATCTATCTTTTCCATTTTTGCAATTAGAGTATTTTTATTTCATTTTCATAGAACTTCAACGTGACTGTTCTTGCAGGTGGCAGAATTATAGAGCTGTCAACTGTTCCTGCAACCTCTAGGGACAAAGTAGTTCTTGTCTTCAAAATTGGATTTAGTTTTTATTGTAAGAAGACTTAGATTAGCTAAAGTTTGTTTCCAACAATTTCAATTCTAGCATGGTATTTTCAAGGAAGAATACATGTCTGAAATAGGTTGTTAGTGCATATACTATGCAGACCCATTTCAAGTCTAATGTCCCTAGGTTGACAATTAAATGATGTCCTTAGTAGATTATGACTACCAGTCGTGACGTCTAATCCCTGAGTAGAGGAATATATGTTCCTAGTTATCAACCTATCTATGGACACTAGTCTAGACGAGGTTGCACCTCACTCACACTTGGTGTTTCCTACAAGAGGAAAATAAGATAAACATATAAGTTATTATATAATTTCATTAATGACAATTCAAATGAAAAGCAAGTATATAGTAAAAAATGTAAACAAGTGAGTGCGAAAATATATATTGTGTGTGTGTCAAGGCCAAATGAAATGGCCCTAAGGGTGCTATCAGTCACCCGTGTGAGCGCCTCCTCAGACATCAACTGTTAAATAGACCATGTAAATAAATATCAGTACTTGATACTATCTCTTATTAATATTCATTTAAAAAAAAATGCAAGTTATGAATTTACAACTTAAATCTTACCTATTTCAGTATTCCAACATCCCCCTTCTCTAGCAGGAGAGGACTCTATAGGGTGCGCTCCACTCCCCTACGATGGGTCTATAATGTCCACATCATGGAGTTCATAATCAAACGTGTCCAAGGGATGCTCAACGGGCTGTACAAGAGGACCCAAGCATATCTGGTGGCACATAGTGAAAGTATGTGGCACACAAATATGTGGACCTAAGGAGGAGGATGCAACAACACTCGAGCCTTTGCCAACATCACCAAAATGTGGCTGAGCTATTGTAGAAGCATGCAAAACCAAATGACCACTCAAAGTGTGAATAGCCTGAATAGTTTGTGTGGTTGCATCCTGGATAATCTCTAGATGATATACTGGAGGTGGTGGAGGAAGGGGAGGAAGGGGAACATTTGGGCACGAGACTACTCTAACTACCCCTGGTCTATCTTGGGGCATACCTCCACTAACGCCTTGGAAGGTTTTAATTTCAAAGTAATTGACATGATGCCCTAACACAAACTCAACATATAATTTTTTAATAAAGTAAAATGGTATATTAGAATTGTCGTTCGGTGGTTTATCAAAAACCATAAACCAACAATCCCAAAAGTTATCTACAATGTCCCTATTCATGCACCATTTTATAGAAAGTTTTGTTGTATTAACATTCACTGGCAAACCGGTGCGGGGGTTAATGAATAAAGAGGCTATTTGGGCTTTGGTTATTTGGAGATCTTTCACATCATCGTAAGAAAATCCACATGCATAATATTCTCTCATGTCTTATCACCATGAATGAAAGGAATTATGTTGGGTGGAGAGGGTTTCTATATTTTTAATTATTTCCTTCAATGTGTTTGTCATATCTCTCAATCGAGGGATTGTCTTATAAACTTCACAAATGCCCCTCAATTATCCCAAATTTTCACCAATTAAGTCTTTAATTGGTGGCTGCGGAGGTGGTGGAGCATTTGGCATTTGTGCATTTTCATTCTCAGCCATAATACCTGATTAAAGTTAAAAACTAATTATTCTAATGGAAATTACACAATATAAATGAAATTATTGTAAAAAAACCCTAGTTTTTAATAAAAATCCAAAAAAAACCCTACTTTTTCACAAAAATCCATAACAAACTCTAGTTTTTGATAAAAATACATCAACAACACTAGGTTTTAATCAAAATCCATTTAAAAACATTAATTTTTAATAAAAATTCATTGTAAACTCTAGTTTTTAATCAAGATCAATAAAAAACCCTACTTTTGAAAAAAAATCGTAAAAACTACTTAAAATTATAAGAATCTAATTGAAAAAATGATTAAAACATAAAAAAAACCAAAAACTTACCTTTCAAATCGGATTTCTCATGAAAATGGATATCGAATTTCTTCTTCTCCCTATGCGCCCACGTCCAAATTGTGTGAAATGACTTTTAACAGTTGGGTTTTTTTAATTTATATAGGCTTTTCAAATCAAATATTCGATTTGGATTGGATATTCAATTTTCAAAAGTAGGTTTGGGCATTGCTTTGGAGCAATGTTGTGACACCCGAACCTAAAAAAAGTCAACTTGGCATTTCCATGTTTTTGAGTCGATCCAAAATGTAATTTTTTTCCCATTGCCACTTTTTGGCCCATCATGATCATGCACATACCCCTATATAATAGATTATGAGTGTTTAAGTTATTATCTTATAATGCTAAGAAAACTGTTTTGGACGATGAGGTTAGTAAACACAAAAGGAAAGGTGGCATGATAGAAATGCCATCATCATCAAGTTGTGATGTTATGTAAACCTTGATTGATAATCTTATTTGATTGATTACTTATTCCTCATAGAAATTAGGAAGAGAATCTTGACCCTTGGGTAAGGGTATAAACTTAATGGATATATCAAGATTCAGTAATAGGATTGATAAAATGTATATTATGGTTATACTATTTTCTTAGTTCGAATTGAGTCTATTCCTATTCACAGAACTCTAAAAGAGGATTCACATTTCAATAACCCAAAACTGTATTGTGAGAGGACTATGGGTGTAAAAGCACCAAATCCTCGCAAGTTGATTATGTCTTGTAGATGACATACACATATAGTAAACATGTGAATGCATGAGGTATTTGAAAGCAAATTTTAATGATTGGTTTATGTTCACTTGAATGTTACTTTACTTTGATTGAAACCCTAGGTTGAGAATAACCTGTTTGGTAGGATTGTTTACTTGGGTACTAATTGAAGTGAATAGGTTGAGAATTAGCCTGTGTGATATAAATTGGTCATTTGATTGTTGATTATATCTTTGTTTGAAGTCATTTATTGTTGAAGATTATACTTTTGATTGAGGTCATTATACCTTTTGATGGGAGTCATTTATTGTTGATTGCACTATTGATTGGGAACTTGTATTGTTGAGATTGTTCTTTTGAAAGAGTCATTTAATGATGTGAAGTTATGCTTATCTATATGGTTAAATCGTAAATTTAGAGTTACTTTTAATTACTTAAGTAGAAGTGTGATAATAAACTTAAAGCTCGGTTATAAGTTATTCTTGGGGTTAAGGGTACTCCATGGCATAAGGGGATAGCCTATGTATAGGATAAAAATGGTCAATACAAATTAAGCTAGGAATGTAGGTGAATTATATGACGTCCACTTGATGTACTGGGTAATGAATACTTTGGCAAAAGTAGTGTAAGTTACCACTTTTTACATTATCAATCACTATGATCCAGGTTTACATACTAGGTAGGGAATGCCATATGTGTAGGTTGAAGCCACTGTGTGACAGATCTAGATGTTCAGGACACAACACTAAGCTAAGGGAAGGTCATTATTATAATGATGTTACAAAACTGTAGTGTCAAAAAATGTTGTCAGTGACATTTTCACATTTGTTTGGCCCCTCTTTGTAGAATTGAGCTTAAATATGCCTTGATTTAGTGTTGTAATATGTTTGACACATTCACATTAGGTCTTGGGCCCTTGTGAACTAATGAATTTAAATGGTACCTAGCTAAAAGTGTTGTGAAGTGTTGTAACACACTTTCACACTTTTCTAAGGTTTTATTAATTAACTACACCTAATAAACCTCTTTTTAACCTTAATCTTGCCTTATTTGGAGTATTGTAAAGTGTTGTAACACACTTTCACACTTTTCTAAGGTTGTCATTAATAATTATGCTTCTTTATTCTTTAATTGTCCTTATCTTACATCCACAAGCCTCATTTAATGCATCTTTTTGAGGATAATCCCAACATAAATCATTAAGCAATCATAATTCAAGTATTTCTAGGTTGAATGGCACAAATTTGGTGATTTGGGACTCATTCACAACATTGGGTGAATGAGTCCCACCTATATTTTTGGGTCACAAACCTATTTTAACACATTTCTAAGAATTTTTAAATTTGATCCCATACATTATGCCTAATGGGACTCATTCGCCAACTTGGGTAAATGAGTCCTATGTGGCCCAAAATCAAAATTAATTCAAATTTTTGGCAGGATTTTATCCTCCTAGATATGATGTCGGCTTGTAGTGTTGTAATTTCAAGAATTCTTGCATAACTAAGTATAAATACAAGTTTCTTTCACTCATTTTCTCCTAACAAGCAACCAAGTGACCTAGCAAGTTGAATGAGCATTCTCATAGAAAAGTTTCAAAGTTCACAAGAGCATTCAAGCATTCACAAGAGTATTCAAGAGTCTTCAAGGGAAGATTATCAAGCATTTTTAAGCAACATTAAAGCATCAATTGTCATGTCAAATACTTCATGCATGATGTTTGTTTTGGAGTTAACAATTATGATGTAGGGTTTTATGGTTCAGGCTAGCATTTCATTTAAGATCTATCACCTTCAAGCAAGATTCAAGATCTATATCCATTGGAGCCATCTCACACATGTTTGCAACACTTTATTAATATGGTTTGGTGAGTTGCAACATCTTATTTTTTTCATTCATCATTCTCCATTTCCATTTTCATTCTATTTCAAGGTTTGATTACCAAAATAGGGTTTGACCAAGGCAAACCCCTATCCACTAACAAAGCAACATTTTCCCCTATCTTTAGTGTGTGATTTGTAGGTTTAGATTAAAGAAACATTGAAGAGAAAGGTTGAATAAAGTTGTCAAAGTGCCTAAAGTTTTCAAAGTTGTAATCAAGCATTGGAGAACATTGGAGAACACCTATAGGTTGATTTATGGAGATTTGGATCTAGAAATATGAAGAAACAAATTGAGTAGATTGAGAAGAGAAGATTCATACCTTGAAGTTCCAAAAAACCCTAACTAGATTGATTCACCACTTCTTGTGAATGAGCCCCAGTTTTGGTCAAAATTCAATTTTTTGCAAATTCAATACCCATTTGGAAAATTCCCGTCCCCACACAAAAACCCAAATTTTTGACAGATTCGCCCAGCTTGGTGAATGAGTCCCAACTAGCATTAAAGCTAGATTTTCTAGTGTTTCATACCTCCATTTAGTCATCTCTATATTTTTAGGTGCACACATACCATTATGTATCTTTCTATTTTGTTTCATTTACATTTCTAGGTCATTTTGTAAGTTATTGCATCATATTAGGTTTCATCATTACATCTTGCATTGTATTTATCTTTCCAAGCCCTAGCTTGGTGGTGAACGCCTCATTAGTTTACATTCACCCCCTAGGATAACCCTATTACAATATATTTTTCTCCTTCTCATTGAGATAACTAGGGTTGGTTCTTGAATGAGAGAGAGTGAAGATTATCATTCTAGGTCCTAAACCCTAAAAAAGCACATAATTTTCCACCTTTCATTTTGGTGAACCTGCATTTAGAACATTATAATTCTGATTTGGAGTGCATTACCATCCTAGATCTTGCTTGCATTAACATTGCATTAGAGTTTGCATTAGTTGATTGGAATTTTAAGGTTTCTAATTTTACATTAGTGAAAGTGCATATAGGTTGCATTTTTACATCCTCTAGTGATCTTTTGTAGCTTATCATCTATCTGATTTTTGAGTCTACAAGTTTGAATTGTGAGCTATAAGCGATTTTTCATGAAGATGACAACTTTATGACAACTTTCTTCAATCTTGTAATTTTATCTTCAAAGGATATTCAAGCTCAAAACACCTAGATCTTCAATCACACATGAAGAGGAGAACAATGTTGATTTGTTAGTGGATAGGGTTTTTCCTTGATCAAACCCGGTTTGGGTAATTAAACCTTGAAATGAAATAGAATGAAGGAATGATGAATGAGCAATATGCAATTTTGCAACTCACCAAACCATTGGAATAAAGGCTGCAACCTTGTGTGAAATGGCTAAATTGAATATAGATCTCGGCTCTTGATTGTTGATATAAAGCTTGATCTTGAATACTTGCTTGAATCATAAAATCCTACAACACAAATATTAGCACAAAAACACAAATGATGCATCATGACTTTGACATGATGCTTGAATCTTGAATGTAGCTCCAAAATCCTTGATAATCAACTCTTAATGATCTTGATCTCTTAAAATTGCTAGGATACTTGTTCATAAAAGTTTCTAGGATAAAATATGTGATATAACCTTGTATTTATATTCGTTTATGCCAAATTTCTTGAAATTACAACACTACAAGCTGACATAAGATTTAGGAGAACAAGATCCCACCAAGAATTGAATTCAAAATAGGTCCAAGATAAAGCATGACTCATACACCAATTAGGGCATATGAGTCCCAATAGCCTAAGCTTGAGACACAAATTTCAACAAATGTTAAGTTTAATGCCATTTAGGATCAGCCCCCAAGACTTAGGTGGGACCCATATGCTTAAGGTGGCGTATGAGTCCCACATCACTAAATTATGAGTCCCAAATCACTAAATCTGGGACACACAACCTAAAATTATGAATTATGATTGGTCATTTGATATGTGTCAAGATTATCCTTGGAAAAATGCATTAAATAAGGCTTGTGGATACAAAATAGGACCAAAGAAGGCACAAAGAAGCCCAGTTTTAGTAGGGAGGGCCCAAACAAGTGTGAAAATGTAAAGGGATACATTTTTCTACACTAAATTTATCCCCCACTTTAGTTAGAGGAGGAACTTGCTTCAAACTCACACTAAAGTAGACAAACTCGCATCAAGAGGGGTCCAAATGCTCCAATGCTAGTGAGATAGGATGACAATGATCAAGAGGGTTGAGCAAGCCCCCGGGATCAAGACCTTATGGAAAACAAACATAGGCACAAAATAACACATATGTGAATGAGTACATATGAAGCAACAACACGGAAAAAGCATACATTTCTAGAGACAAAAAGAAGAAAGAAAAGTTCAAAAATAAAAGAGCATGCATCAAGCCTCGATAGTTTTGCCAACACGATGTGGGTCAGATCTAAGTTGTTTTTCCAATAAAAATACAAGTGGAATGTGATGTCCACTATGAAAACCAAATGCATACTCACAAGGGCTAGTGAAATCTCAAGTCGTCCACTAGGTGATCCCCCAGATACACATACACATGCGACTGGTATGTGCTCACACAGACAAGAAAGTGGCTATGGGAAATTCATGCCTAATTTTGGCTCTTGTATGCTAATCATACCATAGCTATACCTCTTGATAGATTTTATAAGGTTCCACACAACACGAACAACAAGATTCATGAGGCAGGAAAAACTTTATATGCTTGACACCCATGAACAAATAGGATGGCTCCATAGACAAGAAAAGTATGTCATGCAAGGTAGCTATATAACAACTATTGTAAATGTAAAATAGTGTAAGGTACATTCAAAGTATTTTTTCTTAGTTCATGTAAGGTATTAACTTAGGGAAAATCATGCCTAGTGTCTCCAAGAGAGGACCAATGAAAGAATAGAATATTCACAACTTAGGGGATGTAGTGTGTCACACTAAGTCACTAAGAGGAAAATAATACACTAGGAGAGATCATGCTCTTGAGGGATAGGGTAAAAGCACAAAGTTGTGCCCCACTTTCAGCCAAAGAAATAGTTTCAAGTGAAATATTTTTGGTCGAAAAGGTTTCAACCAAAACAATGTGGCCTATACATGGCACACATACTTTTGACCAAATATGTTTCGACTGAATCCAAAAAATTAAATTTTCCATTTCTCACTTTCAAATTGGCTTATTTTATATGCGAGGCTTCTATAGAAAGGGTTTCGATCAAAACCCTTTCTACCAAAATTGTCTATGTGGCATCCTAGTTGGTAGCCAACTCAACTTTTATCATAATTTTTTGAAACTTTCAACTTCAACTAAGTATTTTTTTAGTCAAAATGATGTTCAAAAAAAAATTAAAAATGCCATTTTGTAGAGCTCGGAGTGGTGAATCTGAATATGTAATTTTTTTAATATTTTGATAAGTTTTAATATATTTTATTTTCAAAATTATGCAAGTAGGTTGTTAAAATCTAAAAAATAATTTGATTAGAAATTTAAAAAATAGTAAAACATATTAATTGTTTTTTAAAAATATATGGTGCACTAGAGGAGAGATTCCTCTTCAAAAGGGTATAATTTATTTTTTGAAAATGATTAAAAAAATAGACAATAGTTAACGTCCCATGAAAACTATCAAATTCTAAGAAGTTTGACTTTAAAACATTATTACAAGAAAAATATGCATCAAAATTTGATTTTTTTTTCCATTCACTAGATATTAAAGTTATCTATTTGGAGAAAAAAAATTAGGGAAAAATGAAATTTTCTTCAATTTGTTTCTTGACATACCATGAACGTCACATTTTTTTGAAATTTTCACCATTCCAAAACCTATTCTTAAATTGATAAAAAAATACTGAAAATATTTTTTTTAAAAATTTAACAAATTACAAGAATAAAATTCATCAAAATTTCTACATTTCATTAGTTTACATCATTATGAAATTCAAAACATAAAGACCACTTTTATGTGGTCGAAGTTCAAAATTATTTTTGCTAGTTGTCGATTCCTTTATAAAGTGTGACACAAGTTTATGCTAAGAGAGATAGCGCTCTTGAGGGACATCACACCCAATGCCACCACAAAGAGAAGGATGCATTGCATGAAGTAAGAAGACCACACAATGAAACATGAGTTGCAAAAGAATAATGCCAATGTATGCCCCAACTTTAAAGAAATTGCCAAACACCATGTTGTAAGAAATTACTTTAAAGTAGCAAATGATAAATGCTAACAATAAAGAGGACATGAGAGCTTACTTGAAAAGCCCTATGCCAAATCATATGTTTCTTAATGAAGCTATGTCATGAAAAAGGGGGTTGCCTCCAAAATGAAATCCCAAAATCACATAAGGGATCCATGGATTCAGAGTCAGTGTGTCTTTTCTACAATATTTTTATAGAGCTTGGAACTGTCATCATTCCCCAAATACTCATGGAATAGGAAGAATGACACGAAGGGAGAAAAAGAAAATAAACCTTTTTTGGGTCGACATGGAAGAGACCTAAATGTCTCAATGCCTTGTGTCAACCCCGAAAGGAAAACACAAGACAAAAAAAAAGATGAAGGAAAAGATTTTGGGTCAACATGGAAGAGACCTAAATGCCTCAATACCTTGTGTCATCCACAAAATAAAAACACAAGACAAAGAAAAAGATAAAGGAAAATCTTTACAACATATAGAAGAATGTAGATACAAATAGAGGAATGTCACAAGGAGAGAGATACACATCAAATAGAACGGTATGGGGGATCACATTACACACATGCAATCACACACATAACATAAAAAATAAAACAATGCAAAAGACTAGTAAGGAACATGAGAGTCAACCTATAGTAGGTCATCCACATCCCAATATTGTTTAGTGTATACAAAAGGTGAACAATTAGCCAAAGGGACAACAAGTTCCAAACTAGGGGTATCACCCAGTTCAATGCTCTTCTTAGGAGAATTGTCATTTAAGCTCATAGAAGAGGGAAAAAATGAATTCAATTCATTTTTCACTTCCTCATTGAAATGAAATATAAAGAGAAATGGAAAGTACTAATGAATGAGAAATTTTTTGAAGGAAAGAGATTACCAAATAGATTGAAGTAGCCAAAACAAGCACCACCAAAGCAAGAGAGACACAAGAATTTGTTAAGGGGAAAAAATAAGAAAAAACTCCAATATTATGAATGGAGGAAAAATGCCTAAAAAATAATACAAAGAGAGAGAGAGAGAGTTTCAACCTTAGGCTTGCTTTCTTGAGTCTTCAATAATGAGAGGAGAGGAACCTCAATAAGTAGAGATGAGAAGGAGGAGTTAGAATGTAACTCCCAACTCATTGAATGCCACCATTCATCTATGTGTGTGCAAAGTGTCACCTCTTAAGGAGGTGGCTACAAATATTCCTTAATAAAGGAATTAAAATTAAGTCATCCTCACACATGTGTGAGATGAAAAAAAACAAAAGACTTGTAGGGGTTCCTTTAGAATATTCCTACAAGTTAATAAAAAAAATACATTTAAAGAATAACCTTTACCAAGTAAAGATTAATCTTCTAACATCCCCTCTTAAGCTTTACTTGGGGAGGTTACATCAAATCCTTCAATGGGTTGTAATCCAATATTTTTACAATGAAAGAGAAATTTATCTTTACAAAGAGCTTTGGTGAAAATATCTGCAACTTGATCTTCACATTTACAATATAAAAGAGAAAAAAATTTGTCTTCAATTTTCTCTCTAATGAAGTGATGTTGAAGAGAAATTTGCTTGGTCCTTGCATGAAAAATTGGATTATTTTCCAAAGAAATATCAATTTTATTATCACAATATAAAGTAGGATCCTTTTGAGGTAGACCTAAGTCTTCAAGTAATCTTCTTAACCATAGTGCTTCTTTGGATGCATCGGTACAACCTAAATATATTCAACTTCTATAGAACAAGGAGAAGTAGATTTTTTTTTCTTACTATTCCATGAGATTGCACCTGATCCAACAAAGAAAAAATAACCACAAGTGGATCTCCCATCATTGGGATCACCTCCTAAATCTGAATCAGTATAACCATTTAAAGAAAAATCATAATTTGCATCATAAAAGAGACCAAGATTAAGAGTACCTTTTATATATCTTAAAATTATTTTTACAACTTTAAAATGAGTTGTGATTTAGACATAAATCTAGAAACCAAATCCAACACTATGAGAAATATCAAGTTTAGAAAGAGTTAGATAATTTAAACTTCCTACTACTTGCCTATATAAAGTAGGATCAACAAAAGGAGCATCCATATCAACCATTAATTTAGTTCCTAATCACAAGGAGTAGAAACAAACTTTGCATCATTCATTTTAACTATATCTACGAGATCTTGAGCATATTTTTGTTGAGAAAGAAAAATACCTTTAGGTGTTTGCCAAATTTGCATACCAAAAAATAATGCAATAGGCCTAATCGGTCATTTGAAATTGTTGACTAAGTTGAGACTTAACATCACTAATCAAATTGTAAGAACTAGAAGTGATAATTAAATCATCAACATATAAAATAATAATCACAATATCATTTTCACTATGCTTAATATATAAATTTGGATCATTTTTACTTCTAATAAAACCTTGAGATAAAAAGAAAGCATTAATCTTAGAATACCATTCTCTAGGAGATTATTTTAAACCATAAATTGATTTCTTCAATTTGCAAACAAGATAGTCATTACCTTTCTTAATGAAACCCAAAGGTTGAGACATATAAATTTCTTCATGTAAATTCCCATTTAAAAATGCACTTTTGACATCCATTTGATGAATAGGCCAATGCATATGAGAAGCTAAAGCAAGAACTAATTTAATAGTTGGCATCTTAGCTATTGGAAAAAATGATTTATTATATTAATCTAAGCCTTCAACTTGAGAGAAGCCCCTAGCAACTAATCTAGCTTTAAACTTGCTAACTTTATTATTTGCATTAACCTTAGTTTTATACAACCATTTGCATGAAACAAGATTCTTACCATTAAAGTATTATATTCTTCTTGCATATCCTTTTTCCAATGAGGTTGATATTTAGCTTGTTCATAAGTTTGAGGATCATTTGAATTCATAATATTAGACACCAAAACATAATTACAATAATTTTCCTTTCTAGTCTTAGATTTATTCATTCTAGCTGAAATATCCTCACTTTCTTGCATAAATTTTTTAAACCATTTAGGCTTTCTCTTAGATGTAGGAGTATCATCACTAGAAGAAGAATCATGAGGAGAAATTTCAACATTTTCATCATCACTATCACTATGAGTAAGAGATGCATTAGGAGGGTTAAGAGAAGATTCAACTTGAGGATTATCCTTCACAACAATAACTTTATTTTGAGAAGATTCAATATCATGCACTTTAGAACAATCATGGACACCATTTTCAGCAATGCATACATCTCTAGCAACTTTAACTTTGTTAGTAAGAGGATTATAAACTCTATAAGCTCTAGAACGTTCATCATAGCCAACAAAAATATGATAAGAAGATTTAGGATCTAATTTTTGCCTCTTTTGTTTAGGTTTGTGAACATAAGAAATTAAACAAAAAATTCTTAAATGCTTAAGATTGGGCTTCCTACCAGACCAATCTTCTTCAGGAGTTATATCCTTTAAAGCTTTAGTAGGAGTTCTATTAATAATGTAAGTAGCACAAAACATGGTTTTTTCCCAAAATTAATAAGACATATTTTTAGCATGTAACATACATCTATCCATTTCAATAATAGTTCTATGCTTCCTTTCCACTACATCATTTTGTTGAGGTGTATAGGGAAGAGTTAGCTCATGCTTAATACCAAATGATTTTAAATAACTATTAAAAGCATTGTTCACATATTCTTTACCATTATCAGTTCTAAGAATTTTAAGTTTAAAACCAAATTGCCTTTCAACAAATTTATGAAATTTTGAAAATATATCAAGAACTTGATCCTTACTATGAAGAAAATAGATCGAAGTTCTTCTAGAATAATCATCAACAAAATTAAGTGCATACCTTGATCCTTGGATGGAGTTATTCAACATGGGTCCCAAAAGGTTACTATGAACTAGGTGCAACTTATGAGTTTCCCTCCATGATTGACCATGTGGAAAGGGCTCCCTATGCATCTTACCACTCGTGCATCCTGTGCACACAATTTTAGATGGAACAATACTAGGAAATCCATCTAATCATTTTAAGCTTTTGCATTAAAGCAATATTGTTAACATCTATATGACCAAGTCATTCATGCCAAACATTGAAATCAATGGTAGATAATAAAGAGTATCTAGATTGAGAAAACTCATAAAATTTGAAAAAATTATCATTGTCTAACTTAGCATTAGCAATGACTTTATTTTGTTTTGGATCAATAACATAGCACATATCTTTATAAAATTCTATTTTATAATCTTGACAAAGCTTAGCAACTGAAAGTAAATTAGTCTTTAATTCAGGAACATATAAAACATCATACAATTTTCCATTAGGAACATTCACATCACCAATTGCTTCTACTTTACAAGTATAATCATTTGCAAGTCAAAGAGGAACATTAAACAAATCAGGCCGCATATACTCAAAAAATTCTTTATGCGAAGTAACATGTTGAGATGCACCTAAATCAATAACCCATTCAAAAGGTTGAGAAAAATTAAAACTACATGTAAAAGAACGTCTAGATTGATTAGCATTGTTATGAACCTTATTATTATTAGGTTTATTTTGAAGTTGTTTTTTTTGCTTCATAGGATTTTTCTCATTTTGTTTCTTAAAAAAATCATTTTGCCAATGACCATCCTTATTACAATAAGTGTAATGTGGTTTCGTAGAAGAGTTAAACTTTCTAGGATCATTGCCATTATTATAATGAGGTTTAGAATTATAATGTTGTTTAGAATGAGATTTAAATTTTTGCTTATGATTAGACAAAAAAGAATGTTCATTAGACTTAAGAGTGCCAAACTAAATTAACTTAGCTTCTTCTTGTCTTAATAAATCATGAAAATATCATAATTTAATTGAGTAGCTAAAGAAGGAATAGCTATTTGAGCATGGATATTAGTAATTAATTGCTGAAATTGCCTAGGAAGACACTTTTTAAGAATAAGATGAATTATTCTAAGATTATCTTTAATTTTACTCCTAAACCATGCAATTGACTATTTAAAGCATCAAATTTTAATAAAAATTCATCCATAGATTTAAAATCAAAATACCTCAAATCTTCAAGTTGATCTTGAATTTGAATTTTTCTTGATTCATTTAAACTATCATAAATGGTTTTGAGTTTGTCCCATGCTTCATAGGCAGTTGTACATGTCCCAATGTGAACATAAAGTTTGAGTGACATGGAGATACCTATGAGGCCAAGCGCTTCCTCATTTTTAAGATTCCATTTTTTGATTTCATCTTTGGATGTAGACGAACTTAGTTTAGATTTAGGATCCGTAGCAACATCTAAAAGATGTTTAAAACAAAAAATGAAAGAAATGTGAGTCTTCCAAGAATGATAGTTAGAAGAATTTAATTTAATCTTTGGAATTAAAGTTGAGATTTTAAATAAATTTGAGTGCACAAAAAAAATTTACTATAAAAAATACTACAACTTAAGAAAAAAAATTAGCTCCCTGAGATTAAATTAAGGTCTTGAAAAAATAGACCCCTTTATATTATAATTTAAAAAATTATTCTAATAATCTCTTCTTTTAAAATAAAATAAGAAATAAAAAATAACTTTATAAGATAAATAAATTTTAGACTAAAAAGTAAGCAACACCTCTTAAAAAAATATTATCAAATTTTTTTTAAAAACTTTAAAATAAAATCTAAAATTAGATTTTTTATCTTAAAAACATTAGAGTTATTTGAAAAGAAGATAGACTTTTATTAAAAGTTTTGAAAGAAACGAAGTTTTTGAAATAAAACTCTTTTGCATACGTGGGAAAGAAGATTAAAGGGATAAAATATTTTAATAAAAACTTCAGGAGATTTTTCTTTCTTAAACTTTACCTAGCTAAAACAATATTGAAAAACATAAGACTTTTTAAGGGATGGGCAAGCTTAGGAGATTTAAAGTATTATGATATTGCTATCAGGATTCAACCATGTAGTTTTCAAGTCAAACTCATTGACCCATGATTCATGAGTAGTGGTTCACAAGAACCCATCTCTCATGATAATGAATGGTCCACTTAGCACTCATTGCATCTAGGTGATGCTCACAGAGGTGAAGCATTAGTCTGTCCCGGGAGGTCACCCATCCCAGTATTGCTCCAGCTCAAGCGCGCTTGACTATAGAGTGTCCCCCAAGGTTAAGCCCACTTAGCTTGCTACCCCATTTGCAAAACCTTCAGCAAGTGTTGTGCTTTATGAACCATTCATAATAGAGCCCCTTTAGCTCATCAATTGATAAGTAGGAGGTTTCTTCCACAGCATGTCAAATTATGATATTGCTATCAGGATTCAACTGTGTAGTTTTTGAAGATTTAAAGTAATGAAATTTAGAAAACTTATTTGCACGAAACAAAAGGTGAGAAGTATGAAGGTAGGGTTTAAGAGTGAATCGCAGGCAGGGAGGTAGTGAGCTTTAAAGTAATGAAATTTAGAAAACTTATTTATTTATTTGATGATGATTTTTAAAAAATTAAAAAATATTTGAATATTTTGAAAAAGACATACCTGCACAAGAAAGGGTCGAGCTGAAATTTTTATTTATTTGTTAAAAAATACGTAGATATAGTATATTTATTTATGAAGATTGAAAAATTAGATTTAAAAAAAAAATAAAAAATTAGAAAGATTGTAAATATGATATATTTTTTTAACAAAGATTGATATTTTAAAAATAAGGGTTAGAGCCCAATATTTTTTTTTTAAAGAAATTTGAATATGCAAATAATAACTTGCAGAATCTAGTGATTTTTTTACAAATTTAGCCTAATATTGCAAAAAAAAGATTATAGATCTAATTTTTTTTTGAAATATAACCCTTTATTTGAGGGTTTCTAAAATTTTGCAAAATATTAAATATGCATGCAAATTAAATAGATTTGAAATAAAAAACAAACTTAGAAATGAAATCCTCCATAAGGGTTAGAAACTATAAATTGAAATTTGGAAAACAAGATAAACCCTTATTAGGTTTTCTAAAAAAATTGCACTAAATGCTTGTAGATTAAAACTATAGAAACTTGCACAAAATGGGTCTGCAACGGTCACCTACAGGGAAGCGCTTTGGGGGAATGTGGGATGACTCTAGAGGAAACTGACAGGTGGATCATGGTGGGCTTTGGAATTCAGACAGATGGGCCCGTCCGAAGATGGAAACCCAAAAAGAGTCTCGTCTTGAGTGGTGGGACTGTGAGGGAAGAAGACTAGAAAACGATAGACAAGGTTGCAAGGGTCATTAAGGAAATGAAGGATATAGAAATGAATCCTTTTGTAGGCCGAGGTCATTTGAAGGAGGTAGAGGAGGAAATGGTGACCAGACAAGGGTGGAAGCCAAGGGTTGAGAAAGAAACCCTAGAAGAAGGAAAATCTTTATGAAAGAGGTTTGGCAGAGGAAAAATCCCAATATTGAATGGGAGGAGGCTAGGGAAGTGGCTCAAGGGAATGGGTCAAAGAGACCAATGGTAAAAATAGAAAAATGAATTCCAAGTGGGAAAGCCATGCTAGTAGTTAGCAAAGTGAAACTTCAATCTGAAGTTCTTCATTTGGAAAACATGGGTTTATTTGGGAAGTGGTATGGCAGAGGCCTGAACTGGGATTTCTTGATGAAATGGTGGAAGTCATGTTGGGGTAATGATCTGCTCTTCAAACCTCTGCAAAATTATTTTTTCCTATTTATATGCCCGAATAGGGAGTTGAGCGAAGAAATAGTGAAGGGCATATGGGTTTTGGATGGTAGTAGTTTCTATCTACGATGATGGAAGGTCGGCTTTAATCCAGCAGTGCATGTAATGGAAACAATTCAGGAATGGTTTAGCCTTCCAAACCTTCCAACAAAAGTTTTGGGAATTGAGCATCATTGACGAAATAGGGAATCATTTGGGCACCTTTGTCTGTGCTGAGGAAAGAAGAAAACTGGGGTAGCATCAATCTCATGTGTGCATTTGAATGGAAAACAACTTAGTGTGTCATACCTATGATGAGATTAAACTGCTCTCAGATTATGGTAGTTGGATTCAGAAGCTGGTACCTGATTCCTTCACGAAGGATACTCTAGTGCGGTCATTGGGTAGTAGGCCCTCAAAGTATAAGGTATAGTGCTCAAAGCAAGTAGGGATCTAGGCTCATCAAGAGAAGGATTCAGATGGAAAAGAAGGTTTTGGTTCAAAGGTGCATGGTGAGAAAATGGCCATATCCCCGAGCAAGAAAATGGTGGAGGACCCTCAACAAAAAGGGACGCTCTCAAATTTTGTTCCTTCTTATTTTTCTCAAGAGGAGGCAGTTTGGGAAGACTAGAACCACCTTCATGCGGAAAAGCTACCTTTGGCTCAACTTCAAGAGGAGATTCAACAAAACTCTCAACATGAGAAGGGAGTCAAATTGGGAGCGTAGGAGGAAAAGCAGCGGGATCAGGATGTTCTTTTAGAAGAAAAGATTTCAGAGGTTTTGGAAGTCCTTGGGGAAGAATGCTCCAATGTGGAGTTGGATTCACTCCTTGCAGTAGGAAAAGAGTTAGTGGTCTTGGCAGAAGAAGCAAAGGTCAACGCATGGTTTTTCGAGGATGTAATGGAACAAGAAAATGGGGGCAAAGAGGAGTTTCTTGGTGGGTTGTCGCTAGGGCAAGTGATTGGGAGCCCGCAATCGGCCAAGAAGGGGAAACTTTCACAAAGCATGGTTGATGCAAGGATCAAGTTGGGGTTACACCAGAGAGAAATGGTTAAATCGTCACCGGATTGTGGGGAAAACAAAAAGTGTGGCAGATTATCTAACCAAGAGAAGAGGAAATGGGATGGTGAAGTGAATGGGCAACAAAAAATTGACTCTATGACATGAAAGTAGGGAAGAGCGATGCTCTTCCTAAACAAAAATGAGGCTCTTAACTTGGAATTTTAGGGGATTAAATTCCCATAAAAAATGGAGCCTGGTAAGGCATGCGATGGATCTAAACCAAGTGGAGATTTGTCTGTTTTAGGAAACAAAATTGGGTATTGAAGATATAACCAAGGTAAGTAGGAAAATCAGACATTGGAGGTGTTTGGGGGTGGGTGTGGATGGTGCCTCGGGTGGACTGTTAACCATTTGGAAACCTCAGTCAGCGGTGGTCAAAGAATTGTCAGAGAGGAGACATTGGCATGCTTGTAGGGTAAGAAGTCTATCCTCTAATCTGCATTTTGTAATCATTAATGTTTATGGTCTATCCTCAAGCACAATAAAAAGAGTGGTATTGCAAGAGCTAGATTTCTTTCTCAATGGACTAGCTTAGAAGTTTTGTATTGTGGGAGGAGATTTTAATGCAATTTTGAGGCCAGAGGATAAAAAAGGTGGTGTGGGCAAGGCTCTGCAATCTAAAATGG
Organism: Sequoiadendron giganteum; assembly: GCA_007115665.2. Classification (NCBI taxonomy): domain Eukaryota; kingdom Viridiplantae; phylum Streptophyta; class Pinopsida; order Cupressales; family Cupressaceae; genus Sequoiadendron; species Sequoiadendron giganteum. The sequence goes on along the minus strand of CM021109.1, from coordinate 35,328,542 downwards.
ATTTTCAACATTTTGTAGAGCATAATTCGTTGGTGGAAATATTCACAGGAAATGGTAGTTTCACCTGGACTAATCATAGGAAAGGATTTTAGAATATTTTTGAGAAGCTTGACAAGTTTTTCTTCAAAGGTGATTTGCATCTTTTTCCATTCAGTTTGGAGAGTAAGGTGGTTTCAGGGAGTGGTTCTGATCATTTTCCAGTTTTGTTAAGTATAGAAGGGGATAGAGGGCTGGTGCCTTGCCCCTTTAAGTTTTAAATGATGTGGTTTAAGGATCCCAACTTTTTGGGTTTGGTAGATTACTAGTTGAAGGAATGCAACCTGGGTGACTCAAAAATGTTCAATCTAGTCAAGAAACAAAAATTTCTAAAGCAGAAGATCAAGCAGTGGAATAAGGAGTGTTTCAAAAATATTTTCGTAGAAAAGCTAAGGATTGGGGAAGAGATTGAAGCTTTAAAAGAATTGGTGATAAAGGAAGGAATGGATGATGGGAGTTTTGAGAAAGAAAAGGAGTTAACCAGAAACTTGAATGATGTTTTAGCAAAGGAAGAAATTTTCTAGAGACAAAATTCTAGAGAAACCTGGTTGAAAGCTGGGGACAAAAATACAAAAAAATTCCATAACTCAACTAAAATCCGAAGAGAAGTGAATTGGGTATCCTACATAAAAGGGGTAGAAGGCCAACTTCTGGAAGACCCAGTAGTGATAAGAAGCTCAGTAGTTTCATTCTTTTAGAATTTACTAAATGATTGGGAAGGCTCACACTTAGGAGCAGAGGTGGAATGTTTATGTGGTATTCCAAGGATAATTACCCCAGTGTAGATGGATAGTCTAAATGTGAGATTCATGAAGGAAAAAATAAAGGTTGTGGTTTTTGGTCTTCACCCAGAGAAGGCTTTGGACCCAGATGGTTTTCCAACGATCTTTTTTCAGAAATGTTGGGAGATTGTAAGCTCAGAGGTGGTTGAGGTGATTGAAGATTCAAGGATTTCAGGTTGGGTCCTAAAGGAGATGAATAATACTTTAATAACTTTAATCCCGAAAAAGGAGAAACCTAAAATGTGGGATGAATTTCAGCCAATTTCCCTGTGCAATACAATTTATAAAATTTTGGAAAAGGTGGTAGCGAATAGGTTGAAAATGCTCCTTCCAAGTATAATTGTAGAAGAGAAAATGAGGTTTGTACCGGGTAGATCAATTTTTCATGGAGTGATTATTGCATAGGAAGCTATTCACTCAGTCCGCAGGTTGAAAAAACTTGCGATGATGTTGAAATTGGACATAAGGAAGGCTTATGACAAAGTTGATTGGTGGTTTCTGTTCAAAGTCTTGGAAGCTTTTGGCTTCCAGAAAGTGTGGTTGGATTGGATCTTTGGTTGGATAGTGTTGCCCTGGTATTCAATTCTTGTGAATGGGTCCCCTGAAGGTTTCTTTGTGGCATGAAGAGGTCTGAGGCAGGGACATCCCTTATCTCCATTCATGTTCATCATTATGGCCGAGGCTTTGGGGAGGGCAATTGAGAATTCTAAGGTCTCAGGTTTGGTGAATGGTGTTCAAGTAACAAGTAGCTTGCCTTCAATCACACACCAACAGTTTGCAAATGACATGATGTTGTTTGGAGAAGCATCACAAGAAGATTTAAAGAAATCTTGTTGGTTTATTCCAGGGCATCGGGGCAAGAGGTAAGCATAGCAAAGTCATAAGTTTTCTTTTTTAACACCCCCTATGTGAAAGAAATGCAAATTTTAAGGATTTTAGGTTTTAAAAAAGATCAATTACCTTGTAAGTATTTGGGTCTTCCACTTGAGAAGGGTGTCAAAAGTGAAGGTACATGGAATTCAATGGTAGAGCATTTTAAGGGAAGAATTTCTTCTTGGAAAAAAAAATGGCTATCTTGGGTTGGTAGACTTTCATTGTTAAAATCAGTTATATCCGCTTTGTTTGTATACATGATGTAATGCCAACCTTTAGCGGTTGGAAGAAGTAACTCCTTGAATAGAATAATGAAGGACTTCTTCTGGAAAGGCAATTCGAATCAGAAGAAATTCCCATTAGTCAAATGGAAAAATATTTAGGGAAAAAAGGAGAAGGATGGGGCAGGTTTGAAAAAATTACCATTACATAATAAGGCTTTAGGGGGAAAATTAGCATGGAAGATACATACTTAGCCAAATCTCAATGGGTGAAAATTGTGTGGGAAAAATATTTGGATGCGGATCCGAACTATTTTTCTTACAGTGGTGTCCCTTCCTAAGGGCTCTAGAATTTGGAATTTCATTTGCAATTCTAGGGATTTAATCCTAGATTATTTAACTTGGGAAGTCAAATAGGGTGGTGATGTTTTGTTCTGGAAAGATTCTTGGGAAGTATTTCCTAAGCTTGCAGAAGTTCCCGAGCTCAGTAGAATCAAGGTTAAAGCCAAACAAGTATGGGGTTCAAAGGTTAAAGATTATGTGGATAATTATTCATTAGGAGTAGGTGGACTCATGAATCAAGTGGAATCCTTTTAGGTAGCTTGGATTAACAGACCAAGAGGTGGAGTTAATGGAGAGAGTTTTATCAGAAAGGAGCATTTGGCGAAGAGCAGGTGGGGATAAATTGAGATGGAATGCATCATCAACAGGGGAATATGCTATCAAAAATGGGTACTCCATTCTAGCCATGTCTGAAGTTGAGGTCTCAACTCTTCCAACACATCTCTGTTGGAATACAACATGCTTACCCAAAGTAGGAATGTTTACCTGGGTGACTGCTTAGGGAAATTTTTTGACAGGGGAACGTTTTTCCAAGTTAGATTTTTAGGGTGCGTCCAGATGCCCTTTATGCTATGAAGATGTAGAAATGGTGGATCACTTACTCTTAAATTGTAAATACACACAAGTGATATGGCATTGGTTATGCTCCAAGCTTCAATGGAAATTGACACTACCACTCAAGCTATACGATTGGTTAAAATCATGGCCCTCCAAGGGGACACACTCACTTTTTAAGGATTTATGGGTTTTGAGCCCATCAATTGTTTTATGGGAGATATGGAAAGAGAGAAATAGGTGCAATTTCCAAGGGAAGGAAATCTCAATCCCCAGGTTAGAAGGGAAAATTGAGGCGAGCATAATTGAATTGTTCAATCCAAGGTTGGTTGATCAGAATCCAAAGATAGGCAATTTTTCAAATGGGATGCTTGGATCTTGAAGAATTGGTTGGGTTTGAAAAATCCAATTTTTGGAGGTTCTAGAAAGGCTGCAACAACAAAATATAGAAAAAAGGTTATATGGAAGCCTTCGAATCTAGGTTGGGTAGAATTAAACTTTGACGAGGCCTCTAAAGGAAATCTCAGTCCCTCTGGAGTAGGTTGCATTATTAGAGACTCAAAAGGAGCTACTTTAGGGAAGTTAGCAAAATCCTTACCATCTGGAACAAACAATGTTGTGGAATTTCAAGCCCTTCTCTTGGGGTTGGATTTATGTACTGAATTGGGGGTGGGTTGTGTAGTGATCGAAGGGAAATCATATTTAGTAATTAACTCATTGCGATCCAATCAAATCCAAAATTGGAAGTTAGGGGAACTATTGGAAGTGGCTATGTTAAAGATAAGGAATTTTCAGCAGGTGATGTTTAATTATGTGTTAAGGGAAGGCAATTCCGATGCAGATATTTTGTCCAACATTAGTGTAACGGGACAAAAAAAAATAGAGGTGGGTTGAGACACTAAGCATTTGTGGGTGGTAGGGCGGGCGTCCCTCGAGGTAGGCAAAGGAAGGTGGCATGTATGCCATAGTGGAATCGGTCAGGCAGGTGTCAAGAAGATGGAGAATGTTTGGGTGCTCAGGTGGCAAGCATCGCTATAGCCTTAAAGGTGGTAGTATGGGCCTGACAGTTCCCCAGCTGGTGGTAACTCTTTCTGATAATGGTTCTTCATGGATTTTGAGCTTGTGTCTTTGGAATGACATCTCGCTTCAAGAAAAAGTATGATTTGAAAGAGAGTCGGTGTGATTGGAATTGGGGCATTAATGTTCAGCAGACTTTCTTTTGCATTATCATTTTGTGCGAATGTGAGTGATCGGTGGTTTTTCCTTCCCTTCTATCAATTTTCTTCTAATAGAAGGCGAAGGATGGTTAAATGTGTTATGATTTCAATGGCAGATATCTAAAAGCTAAATGCAGATTTTATCAAATAAACCAGAAGTAAAACACACAGAAAAATAACACAGAGAATTTAACGTGGTTCACCCAATGTGGGCTACATCCACCAAACCGTAGCCATTCAATGATATTATTAACCAGTGCAAAACCCTATTACAATATCCTGAATAATCGCCTGTTTCTTATGATACTGCAACTCTATCCTAAACCCTTTATAAATTAGGGTTATACAAAATCGGGGTTTTCTCCCTTTTTGTGATTTTTCCCTTTTTTAGTAATTTCACGAAAAAGCAGGCCAAAATTTTTTCTCGGGGGCGAACCCTCGCCCGGCGCCTGGCCGGGCCCTGGACCTCGGCGAGGATACATGAAGAGTGTACAGTATAGAATGATCAATCACCACATACCAACAATCTCCCACTTGGAGACTGATCAGGCTCCACACCCAAACAATCTCCCACTTGGAGACTGAACTTGGACAACACCACTGCACTTACAGCTCCCATTGGAAATAAGCACCTTGGACCCTGTTGCTTTCTTATACTTTAATTCAACCTTGAAGGCCAACCGAAGCTGAAGAGGAGCTCAACTTCTCCCTTATCACTGCCTTAGTAAACATATCCAAAGGATTTACATCTGTATGTATCTTTTCCAGCTTTACCTGTCCATCCTCCAACACTGACCGAATGAAATGATACCTCAACTGTATGTGTTTGGTTTTAGAGTGCAAGGAAGAATTCTTTGCAAGATGTATAGCACTCTGGCTGTCTGTGAACAAGTAATTTTCAGCCTGTTGTTTTCCCAACTCTTCCATGAAAAATTGCATCCATATCATCTCCTTTGCTACCTCTATTGCCGCCACATACTCTGCCTCTGTGGTGGATAAAGCAACCACCTTTTGCAATCGAGATATCCAGCTTACTACTGTCCCACCAATGGTAAATACATAACCTGTGGTACTCTGCCTGGTATCAATATCCCCTGCCAGATCTGAGTCAACATAGCCTTTTAAATCTGTATTAGAGCCCTCAAAACATAAATGTTTATCTGGTGTACCTCTGAAATACCTGAGAATCCATTTTACTGCATTCCAATGCTCAATTCTTGGATTACTCATATACCGGCTAACAACTCCTACAACATGTGCAATATCTGGTCTCGTGCATACCATGGCATACATTAAACTACCTAGAGCTGAAGCATATGGTACCTTGGACATTTTTTCTTCCTCCTCTTGTGTCTTTGGACACATATCCTTAGTCAATTTTACATGACTGGGCAAAGGTGTGCTGACTGCTTTTGCATTTTCCATATGAAATCTCTGCAACACCTTTTTAACATAATCAACCTGAGATAAAAACAATTTCCTCTTTTTCCTATCTCTTGTAATCTTCATACCAAAGATTTGTTTTGCTGCCCCCAAATCCTTCATAGCAAATGAATTTGCTAACTGTTGTTTTAACTCCTTTATGTGATCCATGTTAGACCCCGCTACAAGCATATCATCAACATATAAACATAAAATAATGTAGCTATCTTCACCTAGCATCTTAAAATAAACACAATGGTCTGAATTACACCTGTTGTAACCTTGCTCAGCCATAAAACTATCAAATTTAAGATACCATTGTCAAGGTGCTTGCTTCAAGCCATATAATCTTTTCTTCAATCTGCACACTAGTTTCTCCTTACCTTTGACCTCAAATCCTTGTGGCTGTTCCATATAAATTTCCTCTTCCAAATCACCATGGAGAAAGGCAGTTTTAACATCAAGCTATTCTAAATGCAAATCTTCAACAGCCACAATACTTAACACAGTACGAATAGAGGTCATTTTAACAACTGGAGAAAATATTTCATCAAAATCAATACCCTGTTTCTGTGCAAATCCCTTTACAACTAATCTAGATTTAAATCTTTTCTTACCTCCATCCTCCTCTTTCATCCTATAAACCCATTTGTTTGCTAAAGCCTTTTTACCTGCAGGCAACTTGCATAATTTCCAAGTCTGATTTTTCAGCAAGGAGTCCATTTCTTCTTCCATTCCATGCTCCCACTGAACCTTGGTATCCACCTGCATAGCTTCATGATAACATTCTAGTTCACCAGCATCAGTTAATAGAATAGAGTACAAAGAGGGAGAAAATCTTTTTGGAGGTCTAATTAACCTTGAAGATCGCCTAACATTCACTGGAGTTTGTGGTATTTCTTGTTGCTATTGTTGCGGAGCATGAGGAACCACTGGAACATTGTTGTTTGTAATATCATCTAGCACTGCATAATCCTATTCTTTCTTCTCATGTTGCTGCAATAGATCTTTGTACAACATTTTCTTATTGAATATGACATCCCTGCTTCTCACAATTTTCTTATTTTCAAAATCCCAAAGCCTATAACCAAATTCATCTATGCCATATCCAACAAATATACATTTCTTTGATTTTGCATCAAGCTTGGTTCTATTTTCAGAATCTACATGTGCAAATGCTTCACAACCGAAGGTTTTCAGAAAAGAATAACTCACCTTCTTACCTTTCCATGCTTCCTATGGAATACCACAACCCAAAGGATTAGATGGATCTCTATTAATTAAATAAATAGCAATGTTTATAGCCTTTGCCCACATGTTTAAAGGCAACCCGACATGCAATCTCATAGTCAGTGCACGCTCTATTATTGTTCTATTCATGCGCTCAGCCACTCCATTTTCCTGTGGAGTCCTTGGAACCATTTTCTGCCTACGAATACCATTAGAGGAACAATAATATTCAAACTTTTTGCTGCAATACTCACCACCATTATCAGATTTGAGACATTTCAACTTTTTACCTGTCTCATTCTCAACCAAGCTTCTCCATTTTTTAAAAGTTTCAAATACATCAGATTTCTGCCTAATGAAATAAATCCATACCTTCCTAGTTGCATCATCAATGAATGTGACATAATAATGAGAGCCACCAAGAGAAGATACCTGAGCTGGTCCCCATACATCCATATGCACAAGCTCCAATTTCTCATCTTTCTTTTGTTTCCCATCCTTGAGAAAACTAACTCTCTTTTGTTTTCCATAAACACAACTTTCACAGAAATCCATATTAACACATTTTAGACCTAGTAAAACATTCTTTGAATGAAGTACTTTCATACCTTTTGCACTCATATGCCCAAGTCTGTTATGCCATAGTGTTGATTCAGAATTCGCAAGCAACTATCTGATTTTCTTCCTGCTGAACTGCAGCAACTGTTCCTGAACATTGATTTTTATCTGCAATAGCTAAAGTAGAAGGAACAGTATGACCTGTACAAAGATATAAGGTGCCTACTTTCACACCTTTTGCTACTACTAAGGCACCTTTTGTAACCTTCCAATTTTTATCACTAAATGTAACAACACAACCTTCATCATCTAGTTGCCCTGCAGAAATTAAATTTCTTTTTAGCTTTGGAACGTGCCTTACCTCATGTAGTAGCCAATGATTCCCATTCTGCAACTTGATCTTGATTCTTCCCTTTCCAACAATCTGACAGGGTTCATTATCTCCCAAATAAACTAGCCCAAAATCCCCTTGGACATAATCAAGAAAATAATTTCTATGGGGCATAGCATGAAATGAAGCCCCTGAATCTAACACCCAAGAATCATCAGCATTATCAAGAGAAAGAATCAAAGCATCCTCATCAGATTTATTACTTACCACATTTGCCTCTTTATTTCCTTCTTGTTTGTCTCCTTCTTTATTTTTCGAGACCAACAATCTTTCTTTACATGCCCTGGCTTACCACAGTACCAGCAATCCCTCTTGTCTCTAGATTGGGACCTTCTGTCCCTTGATTTTCCTCGTGACTTCCCACGACTCCCAAAATTGTTTCATCTCTCATTTGTTCTGCCCCTGCTTTCTGCATTCAAAACACTGCCTGATGTGGATGTTCCACTTGAGCTTTTCCTACAAATTTTCTCGCTCAAAATAACACCAACACCATCATCAAATTTCAATGTATTTGAACCAGAAACAGAATTGCTAACCGCCATTACCAAGCTATTCCAGCTTTCAAGCAAAGAACACAAAATCAAAAGAGCCCTAACTTCTTCATCAAAGTTAACTTTTACAGAAGTTAATTGACTGGTAACCGTATTAAATTCATTCAAATGATCAGTAACTGATCCACCTTCTACCATTTTCATATTAAATAAACGCTTCATAAGAAATACCTTATTCGAAGCGGAAGGCTTTTCATACAACTTTGCTAGGGTTTCCATCAACTCTAGAGTTGTCTTTGCTGTTGTGATATTGAACGCCACCGATTGTGCTAGGCATAAGCGAATACTGCCAAGTGCCTTTCTATCTAAAATATCCCAGTCCTCATCCATCATTGTTGTGGGTTTCTTGGTTTTCCCTTCCAATGGCCGCCATAAATCCTTCTGATAGAGATAGTCCTCCATCTGCATCTTCCATAACTGATAGTTCTATCCATTAAACTTATCAACCTTCATCTTATCCTCGTCTGCCATTGCTCCCACTTAACCGTGAGACTCCCACTCAATTGTGAGACTTTCCTGCAAATGATAATCGAAAACAACTAGCTTTGATACCACTTGTTATGATTTCAATGGTAGATATCTAAAAGCTAAATGCAGATTTTATCAAATAAACCAAAAGTAAAACACACAGAAAAATAACACAGAGAATTTAACATGGTTCACCCAATCTGGGCTACATCCACCAAACCGCAACCATCCAATGATATTATTAACCAGTGCAAAACCCTATTACAATATCGCGAATAATCGCCCATTTATTATGATACTGCAACTCTATCTTAAACCCTTTATAAATTAGGGTTATACAAAATCGGGGTTTTTTCCCTTTTTGTGATTTTTCCCTTTTTTAGTAATTTCACGAAAAAGCAGGCCAAAAATTTTTCTCGGGGGCTACCGCCCCCAAACCCCCGTTTTCGGGAGCTACCGCCCTTGAACCCCCGCTCGGGGCTCGGCCTGGGCCCGAACCCCGGCAAGGATACATGAAGAGTGTACAGTATAGAATGATTAGTCGCCACATACCAACAAAATGTACTAAGTTCATTGTGGAGGTTTCTATTGCGGACCTTGCTAGCTTCAGAGCAGATATGCCAATTTCCCTAGGCTCATTGGAGGGGAAGAACTCTTTCAGGAAAATCACGGACTAGTGCCTGAAGAGGATTTTGTTGATGTATGACCCATTGGTGTTAGTGGTGGTGAAGATGGTGTTGGGAATGGGACATGTGGAGGCTAAGGAATATGGGAGAGATAATCTTCACATCTCATCCCAGTTCTTAGCCTCTCTATTGGACAATTTGGTGCTGAAGGCTGAGGCCAAGCAACTGCTATTGAAGCTTTTTTAAAATGACCTAGTTGTAGGCATTGATGAGGTGTTGCGAGTGGTGATAACAGGAAGAGTTTTTCCTTGTCCTTGCGATGTGGAGTGGGTCCAGGAGGAGGATACAATAAGAATCTACCTATTCCTTTTGGATTTGCAAGGCCCGGGATTGATGCGACATAGGGCTATTATGGCAGTGGCTATCATTTTCTTGAAGAAGGTTTTCAGGCTGATGGCGATGGACCATGAAGACTAGAAGGAGGAGTTCGAAGATTTCACAGTCTTGAACAAATTTATGTAAGATGGGGGTTACTATTAGCAGAATAGGGTAGTTTTTGGTTGGGTTGGACTTGTTTGTAGTAGAATCCTTTCGCCATTACAGTGGCTGGTAGTGTTAATTTTGTAGTGTTTTCGGTCATCCAATTTTGTCTTTACAATGTCTAATAAACTCTTGGTTCAAATTTTGGTGGCCCTGGAGGGTCAGTTTGCATGGGATTAATTTTAAACTCTCTCTTTGAGTTGCAGACAACTGTTTACCAAAAGTTTTATTAATATAAATAAACAAAATCTTATTCTTCAAAAATGAAAACTATAGAAACCTGCACAATAAAATTAGTTAGAAAAACAAATATCAAACAAGAAGCAAATTATAATTTTGGCTCTTCTCTTCTCTTAGAGTTCCTCCAATGGTGTGTTTTTTAAATTTGGTAAACCTTCAACAATGTAGCTCACAAAAGATTAGTAATACCAAGTTCTGATACCATGAAAGGAAATATAAAGAGCAATGGGAAGTACTAATGAATGAGAAATTGTTTGAAGGAAAGAGATTACCAAATAGATTGAAGTAGCCAAACCAAGCACCACCAAAGCAAGAGAGACAAAAGAATTTGTTAAGAGAAAAATAGAAAAACCCCAATATTATGAATGGAGGCAAAATACTTAAAGAATAATAAAGAGAGAGAGAGATTTTTAGCCTTAGGCTTGCTTTCTTGAGTCTTCAAGAATGAGAGGAGATGCACCACAATAAGTAGAGGTGAGAAGGAGGAGTTAGAATGTAACTCCCAGCTCAATGAATGCCACCATTTATCTATGTGTGTGCAAAGTGTCACCTCTTAAGGAGTTGGCTACAAATATTCCTTAATAAAGGAATTAAAATAAGTCATCCTCACACATGTGTGAGATGACAAAAAAACAAAAGACTTGTAGGGATTCCTTTATAATATTCCTAAAAGTTAATAAAAAAATTACATTTAAAGAATAACCTTTACCAAGTAAAGATTAATCTTCTAACACTCATCAATTTTAGTAATCTCATCATCATCATCTAAGTTAATCACAATGGGAGGTCAAATGATAATGTCTAAAGAGGGATTTAGTTCTTTTTGTGGTTGCAATATAGGATCTTTTTGTTGTGGTGAAGAGGGATACTCCTTGTGTATTCCTTCACTTAAGTTTGGATTTTGATTTTATTTGTTGTTCTCTTCATTTAACCTTTGTGCAATAGAATGATGTCTATGCCTATACTCTTTAGCATTTCTATTTATTTTAGTATGATTTTCAAGTTGTGTTTTTGTAGGAGCGGGTTTATCAACCATGGGTTTATTTTCTTCCCTAAGGGGAGGGACAAGAGGAACCATGAGAGGCTATTCAACCACTTTCTCTTCAGCTTTGTAAATATGTTTTATCTTAGGAGACATGACAAGATTTTTTTGGTTGTCTCTTGGTCATTTATAGGATATAGGCAAGGATCTTAGGTTGGTGTTGGTTATTTGGAATGGGTGTTGGGTCAATCATGGGTTGAAACATGTTTTGAAGGTATAGTTCTGCTATGCTTTTTTCCTTCAATTTTTGATTGGATTTAAAAAATAAGTATTCACAAGGTTTGATAGATTCCATAGGCTTAGGTAAAAAGAAATTCAATGAAAAGTTCCTACAGGAAGACATAGGATTAAAGCCACTATGGTGCATAGTGAAGATTTCATTATCAAAGGGAAACTTTAAACATTTATGCATGAACGATGGGATGATTTCTGTGGAGCGTAGCCATGGCTAACGAAGCTTCACACAAAATTGATCTGACAGAGAATGAGACATCAAATTGTTTTGGTCCTACTTTTAAAGGAAGGGTGATTGAACCCATCGTAGGGAAAGAAAAACCATTATGCATTTTATCCATGCTTTTGGTTTGTCATATGTATTTGTTGATATGTGGTGACTGATCATACTATACTGTAGACTTTTTAGTACTGGTTAGCCCAGATTGGGTGAAACACGTTAAATTATTTGTGTTGTCTTCTATGTGTGTTTTGTTACTCTATTTTACTATTCAAATCTGCATTTATCTTGTTAGATATCTGCCTTCTAACCCTAACAAGTGGTATCAGAGCAAGTTGTTTTTGATTATCATCTACAGAAAAGTCTCACGGTTGAGTGGGAGTCTCACGGTTAAGTGGGAGCAATGGTAGAAGAGGGTAAGTTGAAGGTTGAGAAGTTGAATGGGAAGAACTATCAGTTATGGAAGATGCAGATGGAGGACTACCTCTATTAGAAGGATTTATGGCAGCCATTGGAAGGGGAAACCAAGCAACCCACATCAATGTTGGATGAGGATTGGAATATTTTGGACAGAAAAGGCACTTGGTAGTATTCGTTTATGCTTGGCATAATCGGTGGCATTCAATATCACAACAACAAAGACAACTCAAGAGTTGATGGAAACCCTAGCGAATTTATATGAAAAGACTTCCGCTTCAAATACGGTATTTCATACGAAGCATTTATTTAATTTGAAAATGGTAGAAGGTGGGTTAGTTGTTGATCATTTAAATGAGTTTAATATGGTTACCATTCAATTAACTTCTGTAAAAGTAAACTTTGATGAAGAAGTTAGGGCTCTTTTGATTCTGTGTTCTTTGCCTGAAAGTTGGAATAGCTTGGTAATGGTTGTTAGCAATTTTGTTTTTTGTTCAAATATATTGAAGTTTGATGATGTTGTTGGTGTTATTTTGAGCGAGGAAATTCATAGAAAAAGCTCAGGTGGAACATCCACATCAGGCAGTGTGTTGAATGCAGAAAGAAGGGGAAAAACAAAGGAGCGAGGAAACAATTTTGGAAGTCATGGGAAGTCACAAGGAAAATCAAGGGATAGAAGGTCCCAATCTAGAGACAAGAGGGATTGTTGGTACTGTGGTAAGCTGGGTCATTTAAAGAAAGATTGTTGGTCTTAGAAAAATAAAGGAGACAAAAAAGAAGGAAATAAAGAGGAAAATGTGGTAAGTAATAAATCTGATGAGGATGCTTTGATTCTTTCCCTTGACAATATTGATGATTCTTGGGTGTTAGATTAAGGGGCTTTATTTCATGCTACACCCCGTAGAAATTATTTTCTTGATTATGTCCAAGGGGATTTTGGGCTAGTTTATTTGGGAGATAACGGACCCTGTTAGATTGTTGGAATGGGAAGAATCAAGATTAAGTTACATAATGGGAATCATTGGCTACTACATGAGGTATGAAGATTACAAAAGATAGGAAAAATAGGAAATTGTTTTTATCTCAGGTTGATTATGTTGGAAAGGTGTTGCAGAGATTTCATATGGAGAATGCAAAAGATGTTAGCACACCTTTTCCCAGTCATGTCAAATCGACTAAGGATATGCATCCAAAGACACAAGAGGAGGAAGAAAAAATGTCCAAGGTACCATATGCTTCAGCTGTAGGTAGTTTAATGTACACCATGGTATGCACGAGACCAGATATTTCACATGTCCTAGGAGTTGTTAGCAGGTATTTGAGTCATCCCGGAGTTGAGCATTGGAATGCGGTAAAATAGATTCTCAGGTACTTGAGAGGAACATCCTATATATGTTTATGTTTTGGGGGCTCTAATACAGATTTAAAAGGATATGTTGACTCATATTTGGCAGGGGATATAGATACCAGGCAAAGGACCATAGGTTATGTATTTATAGTTGGTGGCACAACAGTGAGTTGGATTTATCGATTCCAAAAGGTGGTTGCTTTATCCACCACAAAGGCAGCAAAGGAGATGATATGGCTACAAGTCTTCATGGAAGAGTTGGGAAAAAAATAGGCTAAAAATCACTTGTTTATAGATAGCTAGAGTGCTATACATCTTGCAAAGAATTCCGCCTTGCACTCTAAAACCAAACACATACAACTGAGATATCATTTCATTCGGTCAGTATTGGAGGATGGACAGGTAAAGTTGGAAAAGATACATATAGATGACAATACAGCGGATATGTTTACAAAGGTAGTGACAAGGGAGAATCTAATCTCCTCTTCAGCTTCGGTTGGTCTTCATGGTTAAAACTATAATAGAGCAGCAAGGTCCAAGGTAATTATTTCTATTGGGAGCTATAAGTGCAACAGTGTCTTCCAGGATCAGTCTCCAAGTGGGAGATTGTTGGTATGTGGCAATTGATCCTCCTATATTGTACACTTTTTAGTACTGTACACTCTTCATGTATCCTCGTCGGGGTGTGGGGCCAAGCCAGGCCCCATGGCGATAGCCCCCGAGAAAAAAAATTTCACCTTTTTTTTTTCATCACCGAAAAAAAAAAAATCGACTTTGTAAACCCTAATTTCTGGAAGCTTCTAAAATCTTGTTATAAGTAGTTGGGATGGAGAGTTGTAGGATAGCATTATTCATGATATTGTAATATGTTTTGCACTGGATAATAAAATCATTGGATGGCTGCAGTTTCGTGGATGTAGCCCAAATTGGGTGAACCACGTTAAATTCTTTATGTTGTCTTCTATGTGTGTTTTGTTACTCTATTTTATTGTTCAAATCTACATTTAACTTGTTAGATATCTGCCTTCTAACCCTAACAGTATCTTGATAGAGTTAATGCATAATTAATAATTATCTAGTGATCACATTCTCTTCGCAGACATGATCAATTAATATCCCATTAGTGGGCTTATCATTGATTTGACTATCTATGTAAAGAGGACCATCAGGTGCATTTGGGTAAGTGCACCAATATGTGACACAATTTTGGCTCTTAAGATGCCACTTTTTTTCTGAAATCAATAAAATCTGATTTGCATGAGAAAATGAAGATAGTTATGCTCAAAATTTCAAGATACGACAAGAGGAAAAGTTGAAGTGCTTTGAGTCTAGTTTCTAAGCTACTATTTTTTTTTTAAATTAATGAAGATTAAGGGTCTCAAAAAGGGGGGGCCCAAAATAGGTCCTGTTTTTATCAAAAAAATAGCATAGCGCCTGAGGGTTCCCCCTTTTTGATTGACTTTTTTTTAGAAATTCAAAAATCCCAATAGTGAGAAATTAGCTAACACCATGTATTTTATCCTCGTTCTTTTGGATAATTTTTTTAATGAATATATAATATTTTATGAATTTTCAAAGTGGACACATCTTGAAAAGCTAAAATTTGAGCGTGCTCCCCCCCCAAATTTTTTTGCAAACTAATCAAAAATTGATTCTTTTTTTTTCATCATGTGTAAAATGGAGTCTAGTTTCAAAAAATGTAAATTGTTTCACATTTCGATGAATGGGTAAAAATCTATCCTAAAACTAGCACATGTTGGTTTTTGACCAAAAACGGAGGCATTTACAATAGAAGCC
Organism: Sequoiadendron giganteum; assembly: GCA_007115665.2. Lineage (NCBI taxonomy): Eukaryota > Viridiplantae > Streptophyta > Pinopsida > Cupressales > Cupressaceae > Sequoiadendron > Sequoiadendron giganteum. Next base: position 35,313,432 of record CM021109.1, on the reverse strand, counting down.
ATGGATCAAAACCTTAACTAAATCAAAATGAATTTTTTTTTATATAATTACATAGCTAAGAGAGAGGTTAATGCTATCATGGTTTTTTTATAAAATTGCATTGAAAGACGTGCAAATGAGACAAAGAGCACAAACGAAAGTATGAGGAAATTTGGAAAATCCTATGAATTAACATGTCCAAAGTAGGCCATTTGGCTTGCTTTGCACAGAACCATAATTTCCCCTCTTTGGTCAATAACTTTGATAATGCTTAGAGTGCATAATTTATGATTGTAGATGGATAGTCGAAGTTTTACCTTTCATACCTTCTCTAACTCGTTACCCTAACTAGATAACTCTTTATCCCTCTGAAGTCTCTATCTCTGAAGTCTCACTCCCTCCCACATGACCTAGACTACTCTCTCAGTCCAATCCCCTCTCTTAGGTCTCTTACCATCCCACATAGGTACCTAAATAAATCTATCTCACTCCAACCCCTTTTCTCACTCTCCCTCTCTCTCTCCCTCTTTGGTCTTTTTGTCTCTCTCACTCCATCTCCCTCTCTTAGGTTGTTATCTTTTTCTCTTTGTCCCTCTCTCTCTCAAGTCTCTCCCTCCTACCCCCTCTCCCTCTATTAGGTTTATCACTCACTCCCTCTATCTCTCTCCCATTCCCTCTCTCTCACTCACTCTATCTCTCTCCCTCTCTCTCACTCTCTCGGTATCTCCATCCCCCCCTCTCTCTCTCTCACACACACACTCCCTCTCTCTCTCTCCCACTCCTTCTCTCTCACTCTCTCCCACTTTGTCTCTCTCCCTCTCTCTCAGGTATCTCCCTCCCACCCCCTCTCCCTCTTTCTCTCTCTCAAGTATCTCTGTCCTACCCCATCTCCCTCTCTCTCTTTGTCAAGGCTCCTCCTCCTACCCCCTCTCCCTCTCATAGTCACTCCCTTTATCTCTCTTCCACTCCCTCCCTATCTCACCCCCTCTATCTCTCTCCCTCTGCCTCTTCATATCTCTCAAGTATCTCCCTCCCACCACCTCTCCATCTCTCTCTCAAGTCCCTCTCTCTCTCATGCCCTCTATCTCTCTCCCACTCTCTCTCCCTCTCCCTCCCTCTCTGTCTCTTAAGTCTCTCCCTTCTACCCCCTCTCCCTATTTCAAACCTTTCTTTGTCTCTCTCACTCACTCCCTCTATCTCTCTCCTGCATCATCTCTCTCTCTCACTCCCTCTATCTCTCTCCCACATAATCTCTCTCTCACTCCCTCTATCTCTCTCCCTCTCTCTCTCTCCCTCTCTCTCATATATCTCCCTCCCACACCCTCCCACTCTCTCTCTCTCTCCCTCTATCTCAGGTATCTCCCCCACTCCCTCTCTCTCTCTCTCACTCCATCTCTCTCAAATCCCTCTATCCCGAGTATTACCTCCCCCCCAAGTACTCCCTCTCCCTCCTGCTGTGCAATTTTGCACACATGCCCCACCTAAGGCAGGCACCCTCTTTTTCTTTTGCATCTCTGCACCTTGGCTTTCTCAATTTCAGTTTTTCTCTTCTTGGGAGGTTATTTTGGGATTAATTCAAGACTTGGTTTGATGAAGGCAATATTCTGAGGCTCGGGGGGCTCTTCACTTGTCTTCAAAATTGGAGATGGGGATTTTGAAGTGAATTTTCAATGTTATGTGTAAATATTTTGCACCAATGGATAGAGGACGAAATATTAGGCCAAGTTGCTTTTTGAACTTTTCAAAAATTCCTTCTAGAAACAAAGTTATGAGGTTTAGGGTATTTTGACCTTGCTTGGAATTTCAAGATTATCCTCCTTGAGCGGATTTTCCTGAAAATTCCTTCAAGCCCTCAAAATCCTAAAATTTCTTTTTTTGGAAAATTCCTTCAAGCCCTCAAAAACCTGAAATTTTCCAAAAATGGAAATTTCCTTCAAACCCTTAAAATCCGAAAAATTTGACATGTGAGCTACTAATGATGATATCTATTTTTCAGGATTAAATAATTAAAAAAAGCGGGACTTGCATATGGATTCGTGGCAAGAGGGAAAATCTGGAAAAGTTCAACTCAAATATTAAAGTGGGGCGTGCATAAGAATCTATGCCACCAGCTATATACCAATTGGAGAGGTGCATTTAATAAGGAAAGACATGTGAAGTTGTGTTTATTCTCTAATGAGGATTTTCTCAAAATTAATGTCATTGGGCCATAATGCAGCTGAATGCAATTGATTGGATGATGATGTACCATAAGCTCCCAAATTAAATGTAACAATTGGATGCTTCTAGAACTATAATTTATGCCATTGGATGAATTGAATCCTGGCCATTGATTCAAAATGTAATTTTCTATAAAAGGCCAGTGCCTTCTCATTTGTAAAGGGTTAGACAGGGTTAGAAGAGCTGATTTGAAACTGTAGAAGGCCAGAATTGGCAAGTAGATTTCAAAAATTAGCTATAGGAGAGGAGAGACACTAGAAATTGTTATGTAATTCTGGAGAATTAATGCAACTGAGTTGTTGATTTGGAAAACTTTGTAATTACCTTTGATATTTTATGGTTTCTTGTTCTCAATTCTCAGTGTTAGATGTTAGATGCTAGTTTTTCACTTTTTTCATGTCAATGGTGAAATTTTAATGATGTTGATCGATCTCCGGTCCATACTTTTAGCAATTTTCTGATTGTAAGTTACCGTGTAAAGTTAGTCTAGGCCTTATTTTGTGCTAATTTCAACTGTGGATGCTTGTTTACATTGCGCCATTTACTGGGTATGTGGATGAATGTTCATAGTCTGAAAATATTTAGTTTCCTTAGAAGATTACACCATTTCTGTGGAGTTGTGGGATTGTCCTTGATCAAGCAGAGATTGGTTTTATTGGGGATATGTCCATTTGTAACATTCATCATTTTTGTGATTGATCTTAGGTGTTAGCATTAGGATCTCTCTAAAACCCTTATATCTTTTGTTGTTTATTTTGAATCTAGGTTAGTTTTAGGATTGAAAGCATCATTGTATTGCTACATCTAATGAATGTACACTTCTATCATTGTTCATTTGTAAGGCCTCTTGTGATTACCAACATTTTCACATTTATCATTGAGTTGTTTTTTGGCATTGTCAAGACCTGACATTGGAGACCTTGGAGTTATCTCTTGAGGCTTGCTGATAGAGATTTACCTTTCAAGAGAGATAGGATATCATATTCTGTCTGAGTTGTTGCTGTGCAGAAAACACCATCAACACCTCCCACCCCCTCTCAAGTCTCTCTCTCACACTCTGTGTATCTCTCCCATCCCTCTATCTCCTACTCTCTTAGGTCTCTCCTTCCCACCCCTCTCTCCCACTTTATCTCCCTCTCCCTCTCTCTTAGGTTTCTCCCTCCCACCTCCTCTCTCTCCCTCTCACTCTCACCCTCCATCTCTATGTCTCTCCCTCTCTCTCTCTCCCACTCCCTCTCTCTCTCACTCCCTCTATCTCTCTCTCACTTTGTCTCTCTCCCTCTCTCTCTCACTCCCTCTCTCTCTCTCCCACTTTGTCTCTCTCCCTCTCTCTCACTCTCTCTATCTCTCTCCCACTTTGTATCTCTCCCTCTCTCTTGGATCTCTCCTTCCCACCCTCTCTCCCTCTTTCTCTCTCTCAATTATCTCCATCCTACCCCATCTTCCTCTCTCTCTTTGTGAAGTCTCCCCCTCCTACCCCCTCTCCCTCTCACAGTGACTCCCTCTATCTCTCTTCCACTCCCTTCCTCTCTCACTCCCTCTCTCTTTCTCCCTCTCCCTATCTCTTAAGTATGTCCCTCCCATCACCTCTCCCTCTCTCTCTCTCAAGTAGAGGGTTTAGGGATTAAGGGTTAAGGGTTGAGGGTTGAGGGTTGAGGGATTAAGAGGTTATGTGGGTTGAGGGATTAGTGTATAAGGGTTAAGGGTTGAAGGTTGAGGGATTAAGAGGGTATAGGGGTTGAGGGATTAGGGTTTAAGGGTTGAGGGTTAAGGGTTGAGGGATTAATATTATAGAGGGGTTGAGGGATTAGGGTTTAAGGGTCGAGGGATTAGGGTTTAAGGGTTGAGGGTTGAGGGATTAAGAGGGTATAGGGGTTGAGGGATTAGGGTTTAAGGGTTGAGGGTTAAGGGTTGAGGGATTAATATTATAGAGGGGTTGAGGGATTAGGGTTTAAGGTTTGAGGGTTGAGGGGTTGAGGGATTAAGAGGGTATAGGGGTTGAGGGATTAGGGTTTAAAGGTTAATGGTTGAGGGTTGATGGATTAAGAGGGTATGGGGGTTGATGGATTAGGGTTTAAGGGTTAAGGTTTGAGGGTTGATGGATTAAGAGGGTATAGGGGCTGAGGGATTAGGGTTTAAGGGTAGATAGTAGAGGGGTTAAGTGATTAAGAGGGTATAGGGTTTGAGGGATTAGGGTTTAAGGGTAGAAGGTAGAGGGCTTGAGGCATTAAGAGGGTATAGGGGTTGAGGGTTGAGGGATTAAGAGGGTATGGGGGTTGAGGGATTAGGTTTTAAGGGTTAAGGGTTGAGGGTTGAGGGATTAAGAGGGTATAGGGGTTGAGGAATTAGGGTTTAAGGGTAGAGAGTAGAGGGGTTGAGTGATTAAGAGGGTATAGGGGTTGAGGGATTAGGGTTTGAGGGTAGAGGGTAGAGGGGTTGAGGCATTAAGAAGGTATAGGGATTAAGGGATTAGGGTTTAAGGGTTGAGGGTTGAGGGATTAAGAGGGTATGGGGGTTGAGGGATTAAGAGGGTATAGGAGTTGAGGGATTTGGGTTTAAGGGTTGAGGGATTAATATTGTAGAGGGGTTGAGGGATTAGGGTTTAAGGGTTGAGGGTTGAGGGGTTGAGGGATTAAGAGGGTATAGGAGTTGAGGGATTAGGGTTTAAGGGTTGAGGGTTGAGGGATTAAGAGGGTATAAGGTTTGAGGGATTAGGGTTTTAAGGGTTGAGGGTTGAGGGATTAAGAGGGTATAAGGTTTGAGGGATTAGGGTTTAAGGGTTGAGGGTTGAGGGATTGAGAGGGTATGGGGGTTGAAGGATTAGGTTTAAGGGCTAAGGGTTGAGGGATTAAGAGGGTATAGGGGTTGAGTGATTAGGGTTTAAGGGTTGAGGGATTAAGATTGTAGAGGTGTTGAGGGATTAGGGTTTAAGGGTAGAGAGTAGAGGGGTTGAGTGATTAAGAGGTTAATAGGGGTTGAGATATTAGGGTTTAAGGGTAGAGGGGTTGAGGAATTGAAAGAGTATAGGGGTTAAGGGATTAGGGTTTAAGGGTTGAGTGTTGAGGGTTAAGGGTTGAGGGATTAAGATTGTAGAGGGGTTGAGGGTTGAGGGATTAAGAGGGTATGGGGGTTGAGGGATTAGGGTTTAAGGGTTAAGGGTTAATGGTATAGGTTTTATGGTTTAAGGGTCCCACTCCCTCTCTTAGTTATTCCCCCCACCATAACTAAATAAATTCTTTCCCTCTCAAGTCTCTCTCTCTCAGGTCTCACTCCCTCCCATGCTACCTAGAATAATCTGTGTCACTCCAATTCCCTCTCTCACAATCCCTCTCTGTCAGGCCTCACTTACCTCCCACCCTACTCTCTTAGGTCTCTCCTTCCCACTTTGACTTCCTCTCCTTCTCTCTCAGGTGTCTCCCTCCCACCCTCTCTCCCTCTCTCTCTCTCTTAGGTTTCTTCCTCCCACCCCCTCTCCCTCCCCCTCTCTCTCTCTCTCTCAAGTCTCTCCCTCCTACCCCCCGCTCTCTCTCTCTCACTCCCTCTCTCTCTCCCACATTGTCTGTCTCCCTCTCTCTTAGGTCTCTCCTTTTCAAAACAACATATTTGGCGCTCTCCAAATTTGGTGAGCACCAAACTTGTTTAACCTTGAAACGGTAAAATAAGGGTTGACCCTGTGATTTAGGCCCATATTCTCCTATATTTTTCTGGTTCAACGCTTTATCCGAGTCAGAAACACCTTTTTTTATGCAGTTGAATTCATATTGTACCAATCTATGCTTGATCCATCACCTTTTTACCACCAATCTGCATGGTAGACAACGTAGAAGAAGACATTTTGAATTTTCTACATCATTTTACATTATCCGAGGTAATATATTCATTTTGGTAATATTGAAATGTTTATATTTAGTATATTTGTTTGTTTTTGACAATATAAACTAAATTTCTTTAATGATTTTATTAATCATAACAATTGGACATAGAATTCAACATTGAATTAGATGGGATTTGCATAAAAAAGTTCAATTTTTATGAGTTTGAAGAACAAAAAAATGAAAAACATGACATTTACTTAACATAAATTTACTCATGAATTCTATTTGCATTGCTTATAGTAGTCCATTTCCAGCATGGCTAGTGGAATTCACTCTATTTCATTTTATTTTCAACTAATTTGGAAAACTTTTATTTTCATCTAATTTGGAAAACCTAATAGCTTTCATCAATGTTAATGCAAGTGTCCATTAATTTTTTTGTTCCTTAAAAAGTTCACGTTCATCACATGTGCTTAGATAAATTCAAGTGAGTTGACATAGTTTTTAATGCAAGTTTCCATTCATTCATACCATTTACCTTTCTAATAAATAAAAAAATGGGAAATTTTGTGCAATTGAGAATGCTTATTATCTTTCTAAGTTACCTCATTTCCAAAGAAATAGTGAATAATTATAAGATATAACATTACAAACCCTTCTTTGAATTCATATTCTTCATGAATTTGTTGACAATCTGGTTTTGAGAACAATAAACACAATATTCTCTAGTTTTTTGTTTAGGTGGCAACAAATTATACCCTAGCTTTGTGATGCAGAGCAGGGAGACAAAACCTTTTAGATCAGTTTCAAACAGTCTTCAATCTCAAAAACCTCAATTCAATGTTGAACTGAATAATTCACATTCACTTCCTTGTAGCATTCACAACAGAGAAATTTTTTCATATCTTATCATATCTTAGTCATTGGAACCCTCTCTAATGCATCTAAACACTAAACCCTTGCTTTAGGCCTTTGTATTCTTGAAACAAGGAGGGTTTATTCAAAATCAACGTTCCAGGCCTTTGGTGTAGGAGCACCTTGTAAGGTCAATTTTTTCGAAAAGGTCATCTTTAGTGAGCATGTTCAAATGAAAGGATTTTAATTAATTCTGAGTATATTGTGTTCAGTAAGGTCAATTAGACCATTTTATAATGTATTTGGAGCTAAGGAAGTTCAGTTGTGTCATAGCTTTCAATTTGGCTAAATGTGGTAATAAAAGATGCAAAATTTGCAGAGTTGGAGGGAGTTGGAATCAAATCAAAATATGTATAATAACCTTAAAATCCTCGAAGGAGAGGTTGTTGGTTGATTTTTACCCCATTTTTTTATCAAGAAGAACATTATTTTCTAGAAATTTACTAGTTTCTCTCACTTTTCTTGTTGTTGTACGACCTATACGGACTCTAAGATGATATGAAACTGGTTGGATGTTGTAGATTAATGAATCATCTTTCATTTTCATGTATTTATAGGTTCTAACTCTTTGTATAGAGAAATTTATATTATTTTTACTGATGCTACCTACTTTCACAGTGTTCTTGGATTGAAGGGTTTCATTATGTAATTTGACCCATTACACTTTTTCTGCCTACTATAGCTTATGGAATGGGTCCTCTAACTTTTAAAATACATGCCTAACCTATTTATAATGTTGTAGGGTCAAGGTTGGTGTTTGGGATGACGTTCTAGGATTGTAGCAAGGTATTTTAATGGTGAAAATTAGGGCTTCAAGTGGTGTTTTGATAAAATGTGGGAAGGATTGTCCATGTAATGTATTATTCACCATGTGTAGGGTCTGGTAATTTTGTTTGGTGCTTTGTATGGGTCTGGCAGGTCTGGGAGATAGGAGTTTCATTAAAACCCCAAGTATTTTTCTTGAAATTGAGGGTTTGGTGTATTAGGGGTCTAGAGGTCTTGGACTTGGTAAAAAAATCAGGAAATTAGAGGTTTTGACAAATAAAATACTATTTTTTGAGGAGTTTGAGTGAAGATGTAGCATTTAAAAGGTACTCTCTTTGTAAATTAGGCCAATTGAATAGCCTTTTCCAAGGTGGGTCTATTGGAAGTCAATGTTGGTCCAAAGGAGTTGATGCTGGGGTTTACCTATGTTTTATAACTTGCAAATGGGTATCTTAATCATCCCTGAGTTTTTCAAGTGTTTTGGAAAATCTTGGTGAAAAGGCCCTTGAACCGGGTTACCTATGCTACAAGGGAAAGCTTGGTAGAAGTTGGGATTTTCAGTTGAAAATTTGTTTATTCTTTGGAATCTGATTGATTCTCATTGATTTGGTGTATTGAATGGTTTCCACCCCTCTCTGCATAAAAATGGTGTTTCTTGGTAAGTTAAGTGATCAAGTTGTGTGTAAGTCTATTAAGAGCCTTCCTCTAAATATTTGAACAAGTTCATTGTGGATCCCTACATCTACTGCATCAAACTCTAGGTACTTTGACAACTCTTCAAACACACTCAAAATACCCACTCTAATATCTAACCCTACAGACATCTAACTCCATCATGTATGAAAAATATTATGTAGCATAGACATGTTTGATAATTCCAAATAGCTCGTTGCCTTCTTTCATAAAATGCTTTGGTGTGTTTCATATTTAATGCAATGTAATCAACAATATCAATATTTTTGTAAAATGCATTACTTAATTTTGTTCTATGTGTATTTGTGAACATGTAGCATTCAAGGTCATGCCGAGGAAATGAACGAAGCCTCTAACACCAGAAGAACATGCAGTTAAAAATGCAAGGAGAAGAGAATCAAAAAATGTAGCTCATGAAGCAAAGGAATTGTAGCCTATACAACAAAAAATTATCGTGCAATCTAAGAGAGATGTCAAATTGGCAAAACAAAGGGAATGAATGAGGAAAGTTTGTGGAAGGATAGGAATGGATATTGAAGTTGCAGGCACATCATCAACCATAGGTGAAGTTCAATGCACATCTCTAGTTGAATACACATTGGTAACAACATGTGGTTTTCCAAGTACATCGGAAATCACATCTCCTATCGAAGACACACCATCAACAACATTGTGTTTTGAAAGTACATCAACAAACACATCTCTATTTGAAGGCACTCCATAAATGACATCTCAAGTTGGAGGTACAACATCATTTACATGTCAATCTCAAGGTATGTCATCAATTGAACCTCCAATTGAAGGTACATGATCTATCCCTGATGTTGTTGACCTTCCCAATATTGACACAAATTTACATTTGAGAACTCCTCCTAGAGTTTTGCATAGAAAGCCTACATTTTTGATTGATATTGATTCCAATGTTTTGAAATGGATTCCTAGTAAGATTCCAAAATGTACATGTCAAAGATATGCATAGAGGATATGGAGTTTGTTTTTTGCAAAGCTAAGTGAGGGTGGAAGATGCCAACTATTTGTTGAAATGATGAGGCAACTCAAATTTAGGCCCACCATGAAGGCTCTTGGGCTAAGAGTTTTGAAAGACTCAAGTGAAAATTTCATTGTAAAGAACTTTATGAGTGCATACGAGAGCATGGGTTCCACCTCATGCATGAAGGATAGTTGTGCCACATGACATGTGATGACAACAAAACTATTAAGCAATCAAACAAGGAACAAGGTGAACCTTAAAAAGGCAAGTAAGTCTTTGAAAATAAGTAGATCATCTCTAATGAGAGCCAAAGGAAGGCATGAAAGAGTGGAGGATCCAAATAGCAATGAGTTTTGGGCATTCTCGAGTAGAGCGCCACAGAAAGACACAAGAATTGCTCAAGGCTTGAGATCTTTAATTGTAAATCATTGGAATGATAGCACAAGGACCTCTCCTAATAAAAGATATGTTTTAAGAAGGAGAATTGGTAGTAAAAACCATGAGCCACATCCAATGCATTATTTGGATACCACTCAAACCCAATTTTTTTTTTATTTTGTACAAAATTTTCCTAAAATTAAAATATGTCAAAGGTATTTTGAAATGCTAAAGCCTTTTTATGTCAAAATAAATCACACATGCACTACTTGTTGTTGTAGGGTTCATATTGAGTTTTCTAACCATTATGATGTTTATTGACATATATGTGTAGATATGCATGCTGATAATGTTTTGTAGGAATGTAACATAATGCCTCCACCTAAATTGTCAAGGAAATTTTTGTCTTCCATTTTATGTGAAAGAGAGGATGGTCAATTTTTTTTACAAAAAATCATGTTTGGATGGCACATGTGATCATTGTGGTGGCATGCAACATTTTCCAATTTTCCAACACATGGCTAGTACACACATAATTGGAGACAAAATTGTGGAATTTGGAAAATATAAGATAGTGGCATACAGTCTAAAAGATGGGAAAGAAGTAAAGTGTGAATTGGTCAGTGATAAGATTCCAGTGTATTAGTTTATGGGAATTTTTCATGATTAGGTGGTCTATGAGTATGCAAGGCATACCCACAGAGCACAATGGTTGGACTCATAGTTCAAGTTATGCAAGGACACATTTCCACTTTGTCATATCATTTCAGTTGTCGACTTCGCTGAGAACTACACACTACAACCACAAAATGAGGTGCAATCATAGTACTACAACTCGACACAGGTTGCTATATTTGTGCATATAGCATTCATTCATGCAAATGATAGTACATAGGAAAATAGGAAAGTATTGAGGGAGTATCACTTTTACATCAGTGATGATCACACACATTCTACAGAGTTTGTGTAAGGTTGCTTTCATATGTTCTATGCTGATTTGGTTAGCAGGGGCAATCATTTAGTCATCATATCATATGGTCAGATAATTGTACATCACAATTCAAGAATGCCAAAAAAATTTACTGGTTGAGCAAGATGCATAGGATTAGTGGTGTTCAACATATGTGGAACTTCTTAGAGGCCAGGCATGGAAAGGTGGAGCATGATGTAGTAGGTACATGTATCAAAAGAGCCCTAGCATGAGAATAGTTAAAGTACAAAAATAGTGTAAAGTTGATAGATGCAAGATCAATTGTCCAATGGTGCAATGGTGCAATGGGTCCAAGTAGTGAAGGTAATTCTTTAGTTTGTAGATTTTTTCATTTAGTAGATGATACTAACATTGAAAAATATGAGAATTGTTGTACACTAACAGGATCGAGTGAGCTACGCTCTTTTAGAATATCCAATGCAGGTACATGGACTATCCATACAAGGAAGATGGCATGCTTTTGTTATGCATGTACAGTTCAATCATGGAATGATTGCGAGTCAATAAAGTGGATTGATGAATGATCTGTAAGAAGTCTAACCCCACTTGACACTTATCAGCTCCCGACGGCTCTACAAATCACGAAGATGCAATCATCCATTGACTTTGATCATGTATCGAACCTACTAGAACTAGGTAATATATCTTACTTACAAGTTTTATTATGTTGATCAGTAAATACATCTAACAAGATGAACATATCAATGCAAAGCACGTTTATGTGGTGATTGTAGATGAAGACAATGAAGAGGGTACAAATTATTAGTTGTGTCATTGTATCAAGGCCAAAAATAAATTGGAGTCCCTAGTTATAGATAGAGAAAACATAAAATATCATACAGGTTCGGTGGTTGTTACTGGAATATGGCTTCGAAGGTATCCAATTAAGAATGTTGCAGTTTGGTTTTTTGAGGACTTCAACATGCATCAAAAAATTCTTCACTACTCGAATCTTGTTGTCGCCACCAATGTTATTTGATCAAATATAAGGGCTAACTTGCGAACAAGAACTTGTGGAAAGTGCATGAGTCTGACCGCGAGGCAATACTTGACACAATAAAGAGTAGAGCAGGCCCAGATGGTTCCCTGGATTGATTTATAAGTATGCACATTGAATTTGTAAATTCATGTTATTGATCACTGTTTTGGACCAATGCCTTGCAATCAAGATTTTTCACCATTAGTGTTTGATGTCATATGCATTTATGACTTTCATTGATCCTTTTCTGATTGTGACTGTAGGTAATACTGAATTTTGTCAAAGTATATAAGAAAATAACATCGGTTGGTGGTGCAAGTGTTTAGTGGTATGAGAAAAATTGGTTGCTGGTACATTTTCTAGTTGTCAATCTTCTCTTTCTTTTCCATCTCATAGATTTATCAGATTCTTATATGCTACATGTTTTATGTTAAGCCTTTTAGTGATATATTTAAAATTTATACGTAGGATCATCGAGAGACGATAAAGTAGCGAAGGGGCACATCACCACTGTAGGACCTTCAATCGACCTCCTTATCTAGCATGCATGAAGGTGATAGTAGGTCTAATCACTTGTATGATTGACATTATTTATTTATTGCTCTTTTAATTATTTTTATGTGTCTATGTCTAAGATTGAGAGGCTTTTGCAGGTTTTTTGTGGACCAAATTCCTATGATACTACACAAACATAGAGAGGCTACTACCCATGTGTTTTGTAGGGAGTAGACGATGTACATATTTTGAACCATTTTGGAATGCAAATAACTAGGCTAGCTGAGGTGGAATGGAGAGACGAAATTGAGCAGTAGCTCCTTTTGTTTCTTCTCAAATACAATATATTTAATGATCTGTGCTGCAAATGGGAGGATTATTTCCCTACATGTATTGATACAAGTATTGACAAATGGGAATATTTTCAAGATGTTCTTCCATCACTATTGTAATATTTGTCATTGACTTAGTGTATTTTTTTATATACAAAAATTATGAGAAATTAATATATGCAAATATGTATATTCCTTAATATATGCCTAAATTAAATGTGTATATTGCATTTAAAATTAGTTGTAATGCTTCATGGTTTACATTTAAAATTTTCTTCAAGGAAAAACATGTGGATTTATGAGTAAAAATGAAATAATGTCTAATATAATTGAAGAAAGGCATATTTTATTGCCCCTACTAAAGTAGAGGTGGTGGTAACCCAAGACACAAATTGAAACAACTTCTCTCAAATATGCCAAGCAAGACATCAACTTTCAATTAACTCAACCTTGTAAAATAGCATCAAACTCAACAAGGACCCTACAGAGGTTGTCAACATCCAATCAGATAATTAATTCAACTTTCCACAATCCCCAAGGCAAATTCATTGAGTTCCTCAAAACTCACCTTTTGTCAATCCTACTGAATTGGCAAGCTAATGAGCTCACTGGGTTGCCAAATCCGTAGGGTTGACAAGGTAGGGGCAGTGTATGCCTCAAAGAAATTGATGCAACCTAGTTCATCTCTAACATACCTCAATTGCACCTAAGACTCCTTTGGAGCAACTTGCTAAAAACTTGAAAACAACACTATCCAACCTCACTTTTTCATGTAAAAACACCCCAAATGCCACCTAGGGCATCACCAAAAATTGGTATGTGCACCTCATAATGTAGATTGGATCAATGAAGAGGTGATTTGACACAACTTCTCTCAAATATACCCACTAAGACATCAACATTCACTTGACTCAATAGGGTACCTCAACTTTCCAACCATGGACTCTTCAAAAAAACATTAGGCCTTAACTTCCTTGTAGCCCTGTCAACTAGGAAAATCAACAATAAAAATGGTTGGAGGAAAGAACCAGACAATTGAAACAAGTTTCATACCCCTTATGTAGGCCTCTTCAAACCCCCAAGACCTTAGGGTATGACATTCAACAAAACAACTACTATGGACCAATCTACAATGCCACAAGGGAACCTAATGCAGTTGTTCCAAACATGAACCATGATGTAGAGTGGATCAAAAAAATAGGAGAGATGACACAACTTCTCTCAAATATTCCCACTTGGACATCAATTCACCAAACTCACAACATGGTAACCTTGCCACTTGACATGGGATTTTGGCCAATTAGACTGAGACAGAGGTTTAGACCAGATTTTTTACCCCAAAACATGTTTCTCTTGACCACTATAGGACATAACACCATAACTTGCACCTAAGGAATTCCATTTTCTCATCGCTCTAGCCTTTAGGCCTCTTTTACCCCTAACCCTTGTAGCACTACCTGGTAGGACAGTCAAGACAAAAACCACATACAAGCCTGTACTAGGCCCAAACCACTGAATTTGGACAACAAATGGATGCCCCTAAAAAGTCTCAAAGCCTCCCTTCTTCACGACCAAAGGTAAAGTCACAACAAGCCAAAAGGTAATGCTACAAGGTAGGCCTAATAGGCTGATCAGCTAATTAAATACCAACTTTTAAAACAAGAAACCATTGCATTTCAAATTTGTTGCTATAAGAAACTTACAAATTTGCAACTTTAGACTCCTCCAACCTAATGACTACAACTAATGACCTCTAAACCCACACAAAACTCCATTCTTGCACACTCATATACAAATACACAAATTTGTCTTCAAAGGCTACAAAGACAACTTCTAGTGCAAGATTGAAATTTTCACATTTTTGATTAGTAGACCCAAAACTCATCCTAAAACATACCTAATGGTCTTAATTGACCTTATTTAAGGCAAAGAATGCTCAAAATACCCACAACAACCTATTCACCATCGAATAATCAAATATTGAGGGTGAGGTGTAGGCAAGGGTTTATTGAAAAACCATACTCCAAACCTTCCCACAACCAACCAAAGCCTGAAACACCTTTAGAAATATTTACACAAGCTTAAAATTTCAAGAGATATCACTGCCCCCAAATATTTCTTCAAACCCTAGCACTAAACCACCATTTTCCATTAAAATATGCACCATTTGACATCTACGACATCACCTAAAAACCCTCTATTCACCTCCCTTGCACACAAAAATTTTCACACATGTTTTATAACCCTAACTAAGCATTTACATTGAGTTACAGAAGAATGCAGTGGGTGGAAGGCTTAATATGACATTTTAATGCACTCAAAACCCTTAAAATAGGGTATATAGACCAACCCTCAGTAATTGACTTCTAAAATGCACAAAATTACTTGAAATACAACCAAACTAAAATTAAAATGGAGTTAAGTCTATTTCCCATCTAATTCCATTGAAAAGAGTGCACAATCACTCTAAGATACGTTCAACCGACTAGATCCCTTAAGGGTCCAAAGTGCAAAAGGGCAACAATATTTGACAGGGTATTACATGTAAACCGTGGTGATTACAAAATCTCTGTCTAAACCTAGGAGATCACGTTGGGCCCCTCTAAAATAACCTCTCTCGGTTTTTGCTATCTCGGAGGCATTTTCCTGTGGTGGCGAATTTTCACTTGGGGAAAAAGTTGTCAAATGCAAGTAGTTGATAGTTGCAAAGTGGTGCAACTTTCATTCTGCAGCTTGTGTGACCAAACAGATTGTTCCAACGCATCCGGGTGGGTATTTTTATGCTATAAATGGTCCTCTTTCACATCCAAACACGTGAAATCGCTCCGAGCTACGTCCAACCAGATCGATCCCTCAAGGGTCTAAAGTGCAAAATGGTTGTGAACTTCAACATGCTAGTATTTAGACACCGCGATGCTTAGAAACTTCTCATCTAAGTCTATGGGATCAAATTAGGTCCCTCTACAATAACCTCTCTCAGTTTTCGTTATCTTGGAGGCATTTTCCTATGGTGGCAAATTTTCACTTGGGGAAAAAGTTGTCAAATGTAAGTAGTTGAAAGTTGCAAAGTGGTGCAACTTTCATTCTGCAGCTCGTGTGACCAAAAAAACTGTTCCAATGCATCTGAATAGGTATGTTTATGCTAGGAAAGGTCCACTTTCGCACCCAAACACGCAGAATCGCTCTAAGCTACATTCAACTGGATCGATCCCTTAAGGGTCCAAAGTGCAAAATGACTGCAAACTTTAGTATGCTATTAATTGGACATCATGATGCTTAGAAACTTCTCATATAATCCTACAAGATCATGTTGGGCCCATATACAATACCTCTCTCGGTTTTCGCTATCTTAAAGGCATTTTCCTGTGGTGGCTAATTTTCATTTGGGGAAAAAGTTGTCAAATGCAAGTAGTTGAAAGTTGCAAAGTGGTGCAACTTCCGTTTTGCAGCTCGTGTGACCAAATGAACTATTCCAATGTGCCTGAATAGGTATGTTTATGCTAGGCATGTTCCTCTTTCACACCCAAACACATGGAATCACTCTGAGCTACGTTCAACCAGATCGATCCCTTAAGGGTCCAAAGTGCAAAATGACTGCAAACTTCAGCATGCTATTACTCAGACACCGTGATGCTTAGAAACTTCACGTTTGATCCTACAAGATTGTGTTGGGACCATTTACAGTAGCCTCTCTCAATTTTCACTATCTTGGAGGCATTTTCCTATGGTGGCAAATTTTCACTTAGGGAAAAAGTTGTCAAATGCAAGTAGTTGAAAGTTGTAAAGTGGTGCAACTTTCATTTTGCAGTTCATGTGACCAAAAAAACTATTCCAATGCATTCAAATAGATATTTTTACGCTAGGAATGGTCCTCTTTCACACCCAAAAACCTAGAATCGCTCTGAGCTATGTTCAATCGGATCGATCCCTTAAGGGTCCAAAGTGCAAAATGGTTGTGAACTTCAACATGCTATTACTCAAACACTGTGATGCTTAGAAAATTATCATCTGATCCTACGAGATCATATTGGTTCCCTCTACAATAACCTCTCTCAGTTTTTTCTATCACAGAGCCCTTTTCTCGTGGTGGCGAATTTTCACTTGGAGAAAAAGTTGTCAAATGCAAGTAGTTGAAAGTTGCAAAATGGTGCAACTTTCATTCTGTAGCTCGTGTGACCAAACGAACTATTCCAACACATCCAAATAGGTATTTTTATGCTAGACATGGTCCTCTTTCGCACCCAAACACACGAAATCGCTCCAAGCTACATTCAACCAGATCGATCCCTTAAGGGTCCAAAGTGCAAAATGGCTGCGAACTTCAGCATGCTATTACTCAGACACCATGATGCTTAGAAACTTATCTTTTGATCCTATGAGATAATTTTGGGCCCCTCTACAATAATCTCTCTCGGTTTTTTCTATCTCAGGGTCATTTTTCCGTGGTGGAAAATTTTCACTTGGGGAAAAAGCTGTCAAATGCAAGTAGTTGAAAGTTGCAAAGTGATGCAACTTTCATTTTGCAGCTCGTGTGACCAAACAGATTGTTCCAATGTGTCTGGGTGGGTACATTTACACTAGAAATGGTCTTCTTTTTCACCCAAACATGCGAAATCGCTTTGAGCTACATTCAATTGGATTGATCCCTTAAGGGTCCAAAGTGCAAAATAGATGCGAACTTCAACATGCTCATATTCAGACACCACGACACTTAGAAAATTCTCATCTGAGCCTATGGAATCATGTTGGGCCCCTCTACAATAACCTCTCTTCTATTTTTCTATATCAGAGGCCTTTTCCGGTGGTGGTGATTTCCAGCTTGGGGAAAAAATTGTCAAATGCAAGTAGTTGAGTGTGTAAAAATGACTTAATAGCCATTCCACCCATTGTATCCTACTGTAACTTAGTGGAATGGCATAATTAGGGGTAGGGAAAATATGTGCATGTTTTTTGGAGTAGGGGAGGTGAGTTGAGTGGTTTGGCGTGATGCCCTAGTTGGGAATTTGATGAGTTTTGGTAAAATTCAGTGGTTTAACAGTGGAAATGGTTGAAATCCTTTGGGGTAGTAGTTTGTGAGGGACTTTTAAGCATGTGCAAGTTCTTTTAAGCATGTTTGATGCATTGGAAAGGTGTTATGAGTTGTGGGAATAAGATTTTCAATAAACCCACCCGTTTTAGGCTTTTAGCCATAGCAACAAGGCAGTGAACTATTTGATAAAATGCTTTGGTAAACATGTACGAAAAATGTGGTATCATAGACAAGGCAGTGAATTTTTTGAAAAAATGACTCAAAGAAACATGGTCTCATGGTAATGGAATGTCATTACAATCCATAGCTATGAGGATTTGTGACATGCAGATTGTGATTAATGATTGGAATTATGTTTAGTGACATTGCAGGACCTCCCCTACTGCATCAATGTTTTAGGGTTTTATCCATAATAGCAAGGCAATTAACCGTTTGATATAATGCTTTGATAGACATGTATGAAAAATGGGGTAGCATAGAAAAGGAAGTGAACTCTTTGAAAAAATGCCTCAAAAAAATGAGGTCTCATGGTTATGGAATGCCATGAAAATCAAAAGCAATTTGATTGTCATGGAATTTTGTCACCATGAGACCACATTTATTTGAGGCATCTTTTGAACTAGTTCACTACCTTGTCTATGGCTTGTCATGGGATTCCATCACCACATTTATTTGATGCTTTTTTTTCAAACAATTCACTCCCTTGTCTATGCTATTGCTTATTATTATGCTTTTGATATATTTTTTTGAAGCATCCATAGCCTGTTCGAAATCACTTGTTTTAGGCTTTTAGCCATAACAACAAGGCAGTGAACTGTTTGACAAGATGCTTTGGTAGACATGTATGAAAAATGTGGTAACATAGACAAGGCAAGGAGCTATTTGAAAAAATACCTCAAAGAAATTTGGTCTCATAGAATGCCATGATAAGAAAATGCAATTGGCATATGCTCCTAGTTATTAGTTATGCAATGTGAAGAAATTGCATAACTGCTTAGGTTAACTTTGTACAAATTATATTGTAATTGAAATTTTTTCATCTATCATCATCTAATTATTAGTTATGCAAAGTGAAGTAATGCTTTGACTTTGAAAGATGTGCAATGCAATGTAATCAATGATATGAATATAAACTACAAAAATCCATTTTTGACAATTCATTAGTTAAAATATTTATTTTATTTGCTCTCTATATCTCTATATGCTATGGAAATACCTTTCAAAAAAAATTTAATTCTTTTTATCTCTTGTTGTATATTTTTTCCCGGTTTTTTCACAAACTATTATACTTTTGGTTTGTCAAATTTTTCCCCAAAAGATTTTTCCTGTTATGCATTGGAAGCATGAAGCATACATGTGAATACACACAATATAGGTGAAATATGCATGTGAATAAGTGAGGAACAAGTAATTGAAGCATTCCAAAGGATACAAACCACCATAAATGGAGCTTATTTACACAATATGCTTTAGATGGGGCTTATTGATCATTTGAAAATAATTAATTAAGCATTAGATGTAGACAAAATCCATGCCTACAACATTCAAGCATACAACTTACATGATACACATAATAACATCATTCAAGAATGGGAGTAGCAAAATAAGAGTTTCTTTAATAAAAAAGCCAAAAGGCTATACAATGATCTATATAGATAAAAGTATATACAATATATCCAAAAAAACCATACAGGCTTAGTACAAAGGAGCCATATAGACATAAAATGTCACATATATTGATAGTACAAAACATATGTTCCAAAATGCCACATAGGCATACAACAAACAACACTAATACATAGTCATTTCCCTCTAGGGGAAGGAAATATATCCCACGTTGCCTTCAAAATTCGATTGGATGGAGTGACTAATGCTTCTCTTGTCTTTCGAACACACTTGCTAGTCCTCCTCTCTTCACTCTGGATCTTCAACTGATACAATAAAAGTAAAGATGTTAAAACATATAAATTGAATTGTGGAATGGTATATAATAGAATATATAATCACTTACCACATATATATAGTCATCATGCACATTTACAACATCACCACATCCATGATCTGGAGTGACAACCACTTGTAGCAACCACCAAGATAGAAATTAAACTACATAAAAGTATCGTGAAATTTTTCTAAAATAGACCATAAAAGAACAAATATAATGTCAAATCGACTAATCTGTTCCATATCTCTCTTAATGGATCAGAACTGGCTATTGTTGCAGCAACTCCATGGTCCATCGTGCCACAAACATCACCAGGGTTGTCTCTTGTCAACATCTACAAATGAAACAATATCTCAGGTATCAAGTTGATATAAAGACCAAGAGGGGATAATGGAACATAAGGTGAAATAAGGGAGGGTAATGGGATGGGAATAGAAGGGTGATGTAGAGAGGGGGCTCAAACTCATTCAAATTGACAACTTGAATTCAAGAGGCATCTAAAAAGATTAAAATGGCCTATTAGAGTTATCCAAACAATCCTCAAAGCTTGACAACAATTGGGAGTCTAACTTCTCACTTTCACCCATGTAACCTAGCAGTAGTGCAAACTCAGTTTTTGGCCTTTAACTCCCATGCTTTCCAAAAAAATTGACAATCAAAAGGTGGATTCAAATACCCATTTTAGATTTATACAACATATCTCTTAACTAGATACAAGTCTTTTGGACCAATCCATTGAAATTAGGCCCTCAATGTTGTCCTAGGCCATGAATTAGGCCAGATTTACAAAGCAACATACCTTTAAACTTAACAAAAACCCTTGAAACCTTGGGGAATAATTTACTATACCCTCAAACCTCTAAAAAAACAATCAACACCCAGGGTTGACACCTCCAACATAGCAAACTCCAAAACCTTCAATTTCATGCCAAGTCAAGAGGGTTTATTCAAAGTCTCACTTGCACAACCTCCCAGACCATGCCACCAACTCAGACATGTATATTATAACCCTAATATGCTCAAGATTTGGAAAAAACTCCACACTCTCATTGATTTCCACAAACCTTAGACCCAAGGCTCCATCTTCATGTGTTTTTCTTCACAAAACTCATCAAGACAGTAGGTTTATCTCCTTACTTCCTTCTCCAAAACTCTAATCATGCAACCTACAACCTAATCAGAATTCCTAGGGTCCATTACACTATTTATATTAGGTACAGTCAGTGTAAGGGACCTTGAATCATGATTTTGGTTACAAAACCCTCAAACAGTTTGTCTTCGGCCTGTCACAGAAAAACAAGGATATTTACCACAAATCACAATGGATCTTCCTCAAAATTGTTCCAAAATATTGATAACACCTTCCACCACAAATTAAAATGATTTACATGGAACAATCAATCTGTATGGGCTCGTACAGGCCTACAAATGACAAGAAAACTCAGAAATATGATGAAAAATAGAGATATTCTTATTGCTAATGCTTCAAACTTCAAGACAATGTTACAAAATGAGTTGTCATGCCTTTTTAAAGGCTTATCCTCATCAAAAAAACTCCCAAATTCATTACAAATACTTTTTAAACCTCTCATGACCATTGCATTACAAATTTGTTGCATTTATGCAACTCACAAATTTGTCACTTTCAAGTTTTGACTCTTTATATTTTCCTAGACCCTCTTAAACACCTAAACTATTACAAATAGTCTAATGAGACCTTATTCAACTAAGAAATCATGAATTACTCAAGAAAACATTATCCTATCTACCTTGAAAACCCTTGTCAACTTTGATAATTCCTTCCACATGATTTGCAAACCTTACAAGATGAATACAAAAGCCCCTCAAAGTTGATCAATTACAATAGAATGGTCACATTGGACCTTATTAAGGCTCAAGGACTCAACTCAAACATCCTAATACACCTTTCCTATTTGATGCAGAGTGGCAGGGAGGGTAAACACACAACTATGATGGAAAAGACAATCCAATTGAATGCTTCTTTCAAATACTCTTACAAGCAGTCATAAACTCCATTATTATTTAAGTGATTAGCCCCCACACCTAGGGTTCATAACTCATACAACCAAAAAATATTGAAAGCATTTGGATCATGTCACATTAGGACAAAACAAGGTTCAACAACCCTCTAGCACTTCGGTTTCAACAAACAACTATCAGTATGGTGATTTAGACCTCACTCCCTCTTAAGGCTTGTAGCCCTTATCCAGTAGGACAGTCTGAATAAAAAACACATGGATGATTGTCAAGAAATAAAATTCATGGATTCAAACACCCCACATGGACCCCTACAAATTTACAAAACCTTTCCTCTTGACTGTCAAGGCATAACTCACAATGACCTTTTCTACCGTTGTTCCAAGAGGCCTAAATCACAGACCTACACCTGGGTCTTGAATATCTTGACTCTCCCCTTCACCCCAAAGCCCCAAAAAAAAATCCTACAGGTTTTCCACACCTTTTACCATTGTTCCTAAGTACCCCCCAAACAGATTTTCTAGAAACCAAGCAAAACTCACTTTTTTGCTTGTTAATTAGGCTTGCCACATAGAGATGTCAAGCCAAGAATCTCACAACACTTCCTCCAATGAGCCTTAAATTATCCAAGAAATTGAGGACATAATATTACAGGAATATACCTTCCATCCCACTAGGATTTAGCAACTCTACAACGTAGGGATGGAAGAAACACCCATAATTCACTCAAAACCCTTATTTTGAGGGTTTTCAAACCACCCGGGAGTAAAATTAAGATATCTCTATTGATACTCAACAAAATATCACCACTCCAATGCCAAAATAAATATTATTCAATTAAATATCCAACCATTATAGTCTTGGATCATGAAACAACACGTACAGACCGTACCAAGTACATGATCAGAAATTTCTTCAAGAAAACAGAAAAATCAACAAACTCTTTATTGAAAACTTCTTCCAAACTTCAAGAACAGCCTTACCTCGACCAAGAGAGTCATATATTAATCCTTACAACCTCCTCCAATTTCCTCCAACTGAAATATGAATCATTTGGCTATTGGAAACACAAAAAGACTTCATTTTTTACTCTTTAATGCCTAATTAAGGCAATTTAGCCAACTTTCACCAACCTGCTTACAAAGATACCTCCAAATTGTGTGAAAGGAATCCAAAACTCTAAAAATTAACAATATGACTCCCCTTAGGTGTCTATCTACATCAAGGCATCCTTTTTTCTTAATTTTCCAAAATGCACTAGACTTACAAAGGAGGATGGAGACCTTGTTTGTACAAAAAGTTGGTCATCAAGACCAAAAATCCACCAAATCGCTAGGAGACCTATTAAAATGAAATGAAATGGTCCATGATACCTTATTCCAATATTAAAAAAAGAAACAAAACATAACAAATGATTCTAGGTCCTTGAGACCCATGGGTGCTCCTACACCATACTCCCAAGCAAGAAAAAGATTTCAAGTCCTCTTTGAGATCAGGTCTTCTATAGTAGTCCCATGTTGTTTAATGTTAGTTTCAGACATCCAAGTGGAATCATATTTAGTTAGACCTTGCCACTTAACCAAATACTCCTTGTAGACCTTCCTTCCAGTCCTCTTTGTCTCCTTGGTGTCTAGGATGCATTCAAGAGTCGTAGGTTGGCTTGCAGATAATTCCTTAACCCAATCTTCATCTTCCATTGGTGTTGGACCTGATATATCCCTTGCATTCATAGAAGCTTTGAAAGGATACAAATCAAAAACATTAAAGATAGGAGAGATTGCCACCCCAAGAGGTAGCTCTATTTCATAAGCATTTTGGCCAAACTTGTGGACCACCTTGCAAGGTCCTATCTTATTCATCATGATTTTAGTTTAATTTCCCTTTGGAAGTCTCTCCTTCTTCAAGTGAGCCATCACCAAATCTCCAACCTTGTATTGAACATCCCTCTTCTTCAAATCTACTCTTTCTTTGTACTTCTCAACATTCTTTTATAGAGTTTCCTTGACTTGTTGATGGATATCCTTGATTTTAACAACAAAGTCCTCTCCTTGATCACTTCTCCTATCAAATACTTGTAGATATCTTAACTCATATACCCCTCTAGGGTGAATTCCATAGACTACTTCAAAAGGGCTCCTACCAATGCTCCTATTCATGGAGTCATTGTATGCAAATTCAGCCTAAGGTAAAATCAGATCCCAAGCTTGTCCATGCTCCTTCGTAAGACATCTCAAGAGATTTCCTAATGATCTATTCACCACTTCAGTTTGTCCATCCATTTGTGGATGGTATGTAGAGATAAAGGATAGGTTTGTGCCAAGTCTCTTCCACAAGGTCCTCCAAAAGTGACCTATGAACTTCGAATCCCTGTCAAAAATAATGCTTAAGGGAAATCCATGTATTCTAAAAACCTCCTTAAAGAAGAGACCTACTATACTAGATGCATCATTGGTGCATTTACAAGGAAGAAAATGAGCCATCTTACTAAACTTATCAACCACCACAAAAACACTATCAAAACCTCTTTGGGTTCTAGGCAGCCCCAATATAAAATCCATACTTACACTCTCCCAAGGCCTATTGGGAATGGGAAGTGGTTGATAGAGCCCTGCATTTGATTAAGTTCCCTTTTCTCTTTGAAAGATTGTGCATCCTTCCACAAACTTTCTCACATCCACTTGCAACCTTGGCCAATAGTAGTACCTCCTCACTTGTTCTGAGGTCTTATCAAGGCCAAAATGACCTCCAGGACTCCCACTGTGTTTCTCCTTTATAATATTCTCCCTCATTGAGAATTTAGGAACACACAATTGGATTCCTTTGAAGATAAAACCATTCTGCAACAGAAAATCAGAGTATTCACCATGAAAAGTATTCAAATGTTGATCACAAACGTTGTATACATCCTTAAAATCTGCATCTTCATGATACATGTCTTTCAATGCATCAACCCCCATGCTTTGGAGTTGAATCTCTTGCACTACAAGTTCCCTTCTATTGAGAGCATCTGCCACCTTATTTTACTGGCCCTTCTTATGCTTTATTGTGAATGTATAGGCTTGTAAAGACTCCACCACTTCATGTGCCTATGATTGAGTTTATCCTTTGCATTCAAGAAACTCAAAGCATGATTATCAGTATAGACAACAAATTATGTAGGTAACAAGTAGTTCCTCCACTTTTTGAGGGCTTGAACCATAGCATATAATTCTAAATCATAGTAAGAATACTTCCTCTTTGCTTCATTCAACCTTTCACTTAAAAATGCAACCGGTCTGCCTTCTTGGCTCAAGAAAATCCCTATTTCTTGGTTACTAGCATCACATTAAATTGTAAATACCTTATCAAAATCAGGGAGCACAAGTATAGGTTGTTGTGCTACTCTCTTTTTCAGATATTCAAACCCTTTATCAGCCTCATTGGTCCTTGAAAACTTACCCTTGTTACCTCCTTTGATGGTGTCCAAGATGGGTGCACAAATTTGACTAAATTTATTGATGAAATTTCTAAAAAAGCTTGCAATTTCATGAAAGATTCTCACATATCCCATGGATTTTGGTGTTGGCCAAGTAAGAATAACATCCACCTTTGAAGGATCCATCTTCAAACATCCCTTGGAGATGACAAATCCAAGGTACACTAGTTATCCCTTCATAAATTCACACTTTTCTATGTTGATCAAAAACTTCTCCTCTTGTAACCTCTTCAATACCATGTCAAGGTGCTTTAAATATTCTTCTTTAGATCTGCTAAACACAAGATTATAATCTATATAAACCACAATAAACTTTCCAATGGAAGGTCTCAATACCTCATTCATAAGGCACATAAAGGTGCTAGGGGCATTTGACAACCTAAAGGGCATCACCAACCATTCATAGAGGCCATCATTAGTCTTAAAAGTTATCTTCCATTCATCACTCTCTCTAATCCTTATCTGATGATAACCACTTTTCAAATCAATCTTGGAAAAGTAGGATCCCCTTGCTAGGTAATCCATAAGGTCCTCCATTCTTGGCATTGGGAACCTATTTCTGATTGTGATCCTATTAATGGCTCTTGAATTAGTGCAAAGCCTCCAATTCCCATCCTTCCTTGGTGCTAGGACAATAGGAACAACACATGGGCTCAAACTCTTTCTCACTAGCCTCTTATCCAACAAATCTTGCACTTGTCTTGCAATCTCCTCATTCTGAGCATGTTTCATCTTATATGCAGCCTTATTGGGAAACGTAGCCCCTGGAATCAGATCAATATGGTTTCTTATATCCCTAATGGGAGGTAGGGAACTAGGTAGTTCATTTACTATAATGTCCTTGTAGCTTTCCAACAACTCTTGGACCTCTCTAGGTGCATCTTCCTTCTTCTTTATGGGCAGATCTGCTTCACTCTTTGGCTTCACAATCAAGAAGAATCCTCTTCCTCCTCCTTCCTTCAAGGTCTTCATGAAATCCTTCTCACCCACCATCAAAACACTAGGCCCTTCATGCTGTGCCGTGTCTTCTTCTATGAGAGAGGTGAGGTTGTAAGTCACCCCATCCTTCATAATGGAGTATGTATTGTTCTCCCTATCATGCGTGGCCCTCCTATCAAACTGCCAAGGCCTCCCAAGCAGCAAGTGGCACACATCCATAGGGATGATGTCACATAGGATCTTGTCCTTGTATGACCCAATGTTGAGTTCTACCCATACTTTCTCATTCACCAAGACCTATTGTCCTTTACTAAGCCATGAAACTTTGTATGGGTTAGGGTGAGAAATCCTTTTCAAATTAAAATTTTCTACCATCTCAATTGACGCAAGATTATTAGTTGATCCTGAGTCCACTAATATCTTACACACCTTACCTTGTACCTTGAAATTGATTTTGAAGAGTGTCTTCCTTTGTGGGGGTTCTTCTAGGATTGGTGCCTTGAGAAATGCTCTCCTAGTCATCAAGTTCTCTCCATATTCTGATGTGAGGTTTACTGTAGGTGAGGTCACACTTTCTTCATCTTCATGTACCAATTGATTCCTTCTCTCTCCACCATGAGATCTTGATCCTTGATTTTTAGGGCATTTGAAGGATGGATGCCCAGGTTAGTTGCAAGTGTAACATCTCCCTGAAATCTAATTGGAACTTCTCCCTCCATTAAATCTGCCTCTACCATTGGGTCTCCTACCCTTGAATCCCCCTCTATTGCTCGAGTATCCACTTGATTCATTAGGATTATACTCCTCTTAATGTTTTTGGGACTGATTTCTGCCCCCAAAGCTGCCTCTACCTTTGAAATTCTTGCCTCTTCCTCCATTTTGCTGCTCTTGTTTTCTTCTTATCTTCTCTTTAGCCTTATGTGCAATTTGTATGTAATCCTCCATGGTCTTGGGGACAACCAAACTGATCTCATCTTGTATTTTGAGCCTTAGGCCATTGATATACCTGACCACTCTTTCATTCTCACTTTCTACATGATCACATCTCATACTCAACTTATAGAATTGTTCAGTGTAGGATGAAATATCCATGTATTTTTGCTTCAGATTTTGCCTCTTTTTGAACTCTTGCACCTCATGATCAGTAACAAGGAATTGTGCCTTCAACCTATGCACCATACTATCCCATGAGTTGATCATGGACTTACCCATCTTCACCCTTTCTCCTTGGATGAAATTCCACCATGTCAAGGCGAATCCCTTCAACTTTGTTTTGGAAAACTTCACCTTCTTATTCTCTGTCATTTATGTATATTCAAAATATTTATTCAATGCCTCTACCCATTCCAATAATTCTTCCACATCCATCTTTCCACTATACACCGGTAGGTCAATCTTCACTTCAGAGGACTCTCCTCTTGATGCTTGCGATGCTTTAAATATTCTTCTCTCATGAGGGGGTATCTCTTCCCCCTGAGGGTTCTCTCCATCTTCTACAAGTCCTTCACCCTCTGGCTCATCTTCAGAGGAACTCTCTTCCTACATGGCCACTCCTCTTCTTTTTCTCATTGCCTTTAAGGCCTCTACCTCTTGTCTCAAGGCCTTCAACTCCTTTGGAACCACCAGTCCAGGTTGTTTTGGAGGAATGATGTCTTCCCTTCAAAAATTACTTGCAATCAGGCTCTAATACCACTATGATGCAGAGTGGTAGGGAAGGTAAACACACAACTATGATGGAAAAGACAATCCAATTTAAAACTTCTCTCAAACACTCTTACAAGGAGTCATAAAATCCATTATTCTTTAAGTGATCAGCCCCCACACACCTAGGGTTCACAACTCAGACCACCCAGAAAGCTTGAAAGCATTTGGATCATGTCACAGTAGGAAAAAAAAAGGTTCAACAACCCTTTAGCACTTAGGTTTCAACAAAAAACTATCACTATGGTGATTTAGACCTCTATAATGTGGGGATGGAAGAAACACCCATAATTCACTCAAAACCCTTATTTTGAGGGTTTTCAAACCACCCGGGAGTAAAATTAATATATCTCCCTTGATACTCAACATAATCTCACCACTCCAATTCCAAAAGAAATATTATTCAATTAACTAGCTAGCCATTATAGGATTGGAGCATGAAACAACACGTACAGACCATACCAAGTACGAGATCAACAATTTCTTCAAGAAAACACAGAAATCAACAAACTCTTTATTGAAAACTTGTTCTAAACTTCAAGAACAGACTTGACTCAATCAAGAGAGGAATATATGAATCCTTCCAATGTCCTCCAATGTCCTCCAACTGAAATTTGAATCATTTGGCCGTTGGAAACACAAAAGGACTTCATTTTTTACTCTTTAATACCTAATTAAGGCAATTTAGCCAACTTTCACCAAGCCGCCTACAAAGATACCTCCAAATTGTGTGAAAGGCATCCAAAACTCCTCAAAATGAACAAGATGACTCCCCTTGGGTGTCTAAATATATCAAGGAATCCTTTTTGCTTAATTTTCCAAAATGCACTAGACTTACAAAGGAGGATGGAGACCTTGTTTGTACAAAAAGTTGGTCATCAAGACCAAAACTCCACCAAATCCATAGGAGACCTATTACAAAGAAATGAAATGGTCCATGATACCTTATTATGAAATTAAACAAAGAAACAAAACATAACAAATGATTCTAGGTCCCTTAGACCCATGGGTGCTCCTACACCACTATCAAACACTTAATGAAGAAACATAGAAAAGAGTGGTGCCCCTGCACCAAAGGGATTAATGGAACATAGGATGGACTAGTATAGATTGATGGGATGGGCTAGGATGGGATAAAAAAATATAGGGTGGACAATTTGAGGTTAATGGGATGTGATTATTAGAGAATAATGCAACATAGGGTGAATTAGGAGGTGTCTAGGGCTTGACTATAGTACACAAAGTGCAAATTTGACCTGTGTGTAGCAATAATAGGGGAGAGTTATCTAGGATGAAATGTGGATAAATATGGTATAACATAGGATGATATAAAGGAACATAGGGTGGAACATAGGGGATCATGGAACATCTAGAGTGATATAATAATGGGTACAATAAGATGGGAGTAGAAGGACATAATGACACATAGCATGGACTGGAAGATATTAGTGGGATGGGCTAGGAGGGGATCATGTAAAATAGGGTGAAATATTAAATGTTAATGGTAAGGGATTAGGAAGGAATAAAGGAACAAAAAGTGAACTAGGAGAACATAATGTGACACGATCAAGGAATACTTGAATGCAATGTTTGTCTTTCTCATCAATTTTTTAGATTTGTATATACGCAAAATTACAAAAACTAGATAACATAGATTTACAACACCATTAATGAATAAAGGCTACCTAAGTGTACGTTGTTTGAGGATATGAATCATGAGGTGTGGAGGAAGAAGGTGCACCAAGAAACTATTTGAAATCTGAAGCATGTTATGAGACAAACATTCAAATATAACATTCAACTATTCAAATGCAATAATAATATATTTAATACTAGTTGCATACCTATGGAATCATCGTACAGAATGTATAAGGGTCTGTAGGAATAGAGCAGGCCTCATGAATAGTGTGACCTTGAAATTTCATCATATCAAAACTCTACTAATTTAGTTATTCTTAAATTTCAAAATATAATTTAATAAACATTAAAATAACTTGCTAAATTTTACTTGAGTGTCAATGTCGAATGTATCATTCAGAATATCATCTGTGAAAGCCATTGCCTCTGCAACTTATGTAGGCTATGTAGCTACATCATGAGCACCCTGATAATCTTACGTGCAAACAACACCACAATGGTGGGGTGGAGCTCAGGGCCTACATGTCTCCTCCACACCAGGCTCTACTAGAGTACTCGCACACTGTAAAATGGTCTAGGTGAGTGAGCCAATCGACTTCATCATGTCCACCTCTACATTGTCCTTAAAAATGGAAGGAACAGTAACAGGCTCCACCATGGGTTTGCCCAAGGCTCTTGGTGCCAACAGTGGATTACGTCATGCAACAAGTCTATTGTGTGTGGAGCCCCCACCTCTACCCTGAAATTCTAAGATGTCAAAATAGTTTGGAATTTTATTTAGGAAAAACTCACAATAGAGTTTCCTCAAAAAGTATTGCGGCACCTCATGGTTATTGCATGGAGGTTGGTCAAATACCATCCACCACCACTCCCATTTTTTTTTTTAATTAACTCATGATGGCACCAATGGATGGGGAACCTCCTGCATGCATGAGAAAAAGTTTCATTGGTTTTCGGGTCTATAAATAGGTCACACAAGTCTGCTTTGCTAATTTTTATTTTTTTGACATCTGCATATGACAAACCACTAGCATAAAATTGTCTCATCTCATGCCTCTTATTTGACCAAAAACTCATTTTCTCACTCATTTCTCCTACATGAGTTACAATTGACTTCAATAATTCAACAATCCCTCTCCTATAAGGGTGGGTTTTGGCATGCTCGGTTAATCTTTCAATTAATTGTTGAATGTCTCTTTTATTGTTTTCAATTTGATTTTGAATATTTTCTTGTGTTCCTTGAGGATTCCAATGAATTGATGGAGGGGTTTCAGGTTGTTCTTGTATAGGAGGCTCTTCATGAGGGGGTGATTATGAATTCTCAATGTTTTGAGGTGGAGATTCATTCCATGAAAATTAGAACAAATTTTTATTATAAAAACCTATTTAAATTTGCATTCTAAATCAAATTCAAAATAAATAGAATAAAAATACATACCTCTTTGCAATCTTCGACCTCTCCAACATGTTGGCATAATCCTCATGGAAAATGGAAAGCTAAGGATGCAAACAATGGAGGAGATTTGGTGAGCGCAAGTTGCAGACCTAAAATCCTCTTCCTCAAACCACGGGTTGAAGAGAAAATGAGGGTTTGAAACCCGATTT
Source organism: Sequoiadendron giganteum (assembly GCA_007115665.2). Taxonomy (NCBI): domain Eukaryota; kingdom Viridiplantae; phylum Streptophyta; class Pinopsida; order Cupressales; family Cupressaceae; genus Sequoiadendron; species Sequoiadendron giganteum. The sequence goes on along the minus strand of CM021109.1, from coordinate 35,282,549 downwards.
TAGGCTTATATTTTGGTTTTTTTTAACGTTTTTACAATATGGCACCTAAATTGTGTCACAGATTGGTGCACTTACCCATTCATAATTATATCTTTAGATGAGAAACCAATGCCAAGAGGCTTTTTAGTTTGGCCCTCATGAGGTAGAATTTTGATCAATCCAACTATATCATCATAGGACTTTGTTCATCAATATCCATATTCTCATCATTCATGTCAACATTCATCACATCATTCTTCTTAGTTTCATGAGCTTTTCCAAATGAAATATTATGATTGGGCATGGGGTTGGTAAAGATTTGAAATTTTTGGTTGGGAGGGGCAACATAATTATTTCCTTGATCATTAACACCTCCAATTTGAAGTCGACTAGAATCAATGAGGTCTTGCACAAGATTTTTAAGATGCTTACAATGTTTCATATCAAGTCCATTTTTTCGATGATAATGGAAATATAATTTTGATATAAAGCTTGGGGGTAATGTCTTAGTAGGATCAATAGTTTTTATGGGAGGTAAGGAAATCATTTTATGTACCAGAAGTTGTAACATTGTGTTATGGAGGGTATTGGGTAAGGGAGTAAATTGTCTAGCCAGATCCCCAAACGTAAAAGGATTTTCCTTCTTTATAGAAACCACTTGCGTATCAACATGTTGGGTTGGTTGAGGGGTATTTAGTTGAAGGAAGCCTTATTCTATTTCCTAAAAGGTTGGTAATTCTTTTGATTTGTTGATTAGAACTTGTCAGGATGGCTAGAGGTGGGTTTTGTTTCATGACTACTAATTGAGTTTTGATAATCACGAAGGGAATTACACAAGTGTACGAAGGAAGGAAAATTCATCATGCCAGGCTTATCTTGTATCTTAGTTTGTAAGTTTTCAATGAACATCCATTGAAGGTGGGGATTGGGAATCTTTACGTCAATTTGGGAATAAAGCGATTGATAGCATGAAATGAAGTCAGTAACCTTTTCATCATCCTTTAGCTTACATCTCATCAAATCAACTAATGTCATCTTAGGAGTCATGTGCACTTGGAAATGGTTGATAAAAGCCTCAACAAGTTTATTGAATGAATGAATTGAGCTATTCGGTAATGAGGAAAACCATTCTAGAGTGGTATCTTTCAAGGACCTAGGAAAAGCTTAGCCAAGAGCTTATCCTCAAGGAAAAAATCACAACATAAGGTGGTGTAAGTGGAAACATGGTTAGAAGGATCTCCTTTCCCTCCATATTTCTCAAACCTAGGAATCTATATACCTTGTGGTATCGACATTATTAATATCTCCAAGGATAAGGGATTGCTTTTGACATAGTATGATGGTTGGCCATTTTTATTTTGGTTTATGGTGGAAATTTGATTTTGAAGGGATGAAACATTTTGCAAGAGTTGGTTAAGGATGGAATAATTGGTTGTATTTTGAGATGGAGGTGAATATGATGGAGGTGTATATGTGTTTGAGGGAGAAGTGAATGGAATTCTTATGGAGGTAAAGATATATGAGATATGACATGAGATACCACAAAGGTACAAGGATTTCTAGTGGAAATACCTGAGGTAGGAAATACATTACTAGTAGGTTGCATCATTGTGGTAACTTGAAGGTTGGTATAAGTAGGAATAGAGGCAATGGTTTGAGGAGAAGGAATTTGGGTTCCTCCTTGACTTTGGACATTGTTCAAAGGTTGAGCATAACTAGTGCTTGAGGTAAGATGTTTTCCAAAAAACTAAGCCAAGTTACGCGCAAGTTCTATTCCTTATTCACTTTCAATAACGTGGTGTATGCTATCTATGGTAAGAATAGCAGTGTTGGAAATATTTTCAGTAGTCACTTGATGTTGTAGGTTTGCTAACTCTTCATTTATTTGGATTATGTTTTCTTGAGGAACACTAGTAACCACTAGGTATGTGCAAGAGCATGATGGGCCAAAAAGTGGCGATATCTAAGTGATATGATGGCCCATGTGGCTTACGACTATTTTTTTTACCCAAAATTGATGAAATGAAAAGGGTTTTTAAAGGAGATTCTCAAATTTCCACAAATATAAATTATTCTTTGCTTTTAATTTAATAAATAATTATTATTCATTTTCTATTTGAATTACGACTAAAGTCTTGATTGATAGGCTAATTGAAAAACATCTATAGCTTTCAAACAGTATCACATTTTTTGGATTTGAATCATGCATCACATTCTATGCTTCACATACAATGAAATTAATGAAACAAAAACTTAGTAATATGAAACAAAGATCTAAGAATAGCAAACAGAGGCACAAAAACAAAGTTTTTAATTCTGTGAAATACAATTTTAGGTCTAATATAGGACTAAATCAAAAAATTTTGAGTTGATTCTAAGGTTTCTAACTTGTTTGATGAGTAGGCTATTTGCAATTGCATAATTTCAATGAAATTGAATGATTTAAGATGCAAAAAAATGCAACCTATATGCACTTTCACTAACATTGAGAAATTTAGAAGACCTAAATTCAAATTAACTAATGCAATATCTAATGCAAAGCTATTTTAAGTTAGATCTATGACTTTAATACACTTCAAATTAGAAATAAAAGGGTTCAAACATCAGGTTCACCAAAATGAACTGTAGCAAATAGGGTGCTCTAGGAGATGAAACACACAAAGAGGGGGGAATGGGTACCTCCTCCTATTTCACTCTAGTTCATTCAAGGAAACCTTAGAGATCTCAACCTAATGACCCAATTAGGAAAATATATCGCTACAAGGTCTCCTTAGATGTGAATAAAGGGGGTTCACCACTAAGAAAATGCTTAGAAAGAAGGAAATGAATGCAATATGCAAATCTAGCTATATGACCTATAAAATGAACTTGAAATCAGAATAACAAACAACAAGATGGAAAAAAAATACTTGCAAGACTAAAGATACCTGAAACAAGGTTTGCAATTCAAAAATTATGACTTTTGATTCTTCTCCATCGTATCCATTGAAGGATGAATGAAATTTATCATGACCATGTAACCAATTTTTTTATAACTTCTAAAATTTGACCCAAAATATTTTATCTTTAATCTCTTGATATATCATCAAACCAATCATCTTGCAACATCTTGGTGTTGAAACTAGTACTTTGTATGATTTGGAGCTAGACCCTAAAGTAGATATTGGAAGGAAAATATTCTTAGAGAACTATGACTTTGAATTAATGTAGATTCAAAATTTCTCAATGAATTATTTTATTTTACGAGCAACCATATCATAAGTACAAGCAACTTCTTCTATTGTGTCAAAGGTTCCTTATTATGTACTTAGGGATATGCCATTATTATGTATTTGAGTGGATGGATATGTTAACATATGATACACATCCCTTAAGTTAGTTGTATTAGGTCATATGGATAAACTATGTAATTAATTATATTATGTGATGAGTTGGAATTCATTGGCATTATGGTACCCCTCCTTTATGCTATTAGGAGGAGGTCCATATAAATAATGTGAATATCATTGCAACGATATAGATAATATCATATACCTAGGTACATAATGATTAAGAGGATAAACATTATCAAGCTTAACAAATTTAGTTAGAATCACCCAAAAACAATCTAAAAGAAGCCCCAAAAAAGAGCAAGTAGAGAAATTCAACGATACGTGGACAATCACAACACTAGTCCCTATTTTTCATCGATATGAGACCTTTTATAATAAATAGACCAAATATCACATTCCATGTATTTTATCTCATAGAATCTTTGAGGTTTGACATACCTCACAAGAAAGTATACTATATGAAATATGCAACAAATATTTGTAAACTCAAACATTCTTTTATGTAAGAGGTTGAAATTTTAGAATTATTTTCTTTCTATAGTTTGTTGTACACCGTATAAAAATATAGCCACTTTTTATGTAATAAAAACTAGGTAGGATGTGAGGGAGTTATAAAATTTGTTTCTCCAAAAGGTAGGAATAATTAGTGGGCCATGAATGTGACTCCACCAAGGATTCATGGGTCCTCTTCAATATTGATAATCACTCTTTTTGGTGTTATTGGATTTATGCTTCTAATGATGTTATTGAAAGACCTAATATTTGGTGTTCAATTAATAACTCATTTCCTATCACAACTTGGTTTTTGTGTGGAGTATCTATATGGTGAATTAGAATTAGATAAGTGTGGTAATCTCCTTATGTGTTGGATAATTAATGAGAGGGAACCTTGTTACTACATGTACAAAAAATTGTGTCTTCTTTATTAATATTGGCCACCATAAACATCAATGTGTGGTGTATGTGGAATAGTATTTTCTAAAATTTAAAAAGTTCTCAAATAGCTTTGATATCTATCCATGTTATCAACTCAATCATTATTTCCTAAAATTATAAAAAATTATTGATAGTTGAGTCCTTGCTATAGATTTGCCTTCCATATCACTTTTTATGCCAAAAAGGTGTAACTAAAGTGGTAGAGTGGATAGAGTGTAGTTTCATGAGCATGCTATCAATAATTTTTCAAGAGAAATTGAAATGTATTTAAAAAAATAAAATATGAGGTAACTCTTAATAAATAAAATAAAATAAATCCTAGTAAATAAAAAATATTCAAATGAAAATAAAGTAAAATAAAATAAATTATTATAATGAGATAAACAACCCATTTTCTAATGGTGGTTCAAAGAAAAAAAACCCCAATCCTTTAGTTTCAAGAGCTCTTGACAAGAAAAAGGAGATTAGTGTCTCCCAAAATCTTGGTAAATCCTCCAAATAGATATGTAAACCTCAATTTATCAAACCACCACTTACTACTAGCATTCTATCTTTCAAAAGAGAAATTTTTGGTTCTTCTCCTTCCTCCACTCAAAAAATTGAAGGTTCTCTTGTAGTTTGTCTTGGAACATGGATGATAGGGAATGCATTCTAGATAAGTAGAGTAATTTCAAACCAGCTCTACAACTTAGAAGCTATAATCCAATGATAGAAAGTGAGTTTTTATAGAATAGCTATGTAGCTCCTAATGAGATAGATAATGATAATGTACAAGTTTGGATAATCACATTCCATGAATTATCTCTCAAAAAAATATTGAGGTTTGATAGAACTCAAAAGAAAATGTATTTTGTGGAGTATGTGATAAAGATTTACAAACTTCAAAATTTTTTTGGTAAGAGGTTAAAATTTTAGGCCTTTTTTCTTTCTAGAAATTTTTACGTGATATTTCTAGCTAGCCACTTTTCATGCCACAACAATTAGGAAAAATGTGGGGGATTCTTAAAAAAAATCTTCAAAATGGTGGCCACACTTAGTCGACCATGGATGTGACTTGACCAACAAGGATTCATTTGCTCTCTTCAATATTGATAAGTATAAGTCTTTGGTGTTATTACATTTATGCCTCCAATGATGCAATTGAATGATCTCTTGTTAGATTAGTAACTTAGATCCTACCACAACTTTGGTTGTGTATGAAAATTTATATGATGAAATGGTACTAGATAAGTGTGGTAATATCCCTATGTGTTGAACAAATCATGAGATAGAAGGTTGGTATTACATGTAGAATAAAATAGGCTTTTTTAATCCCAATATTGGCCACCATCACAATTACTCTACATGTTTTATGTGGAATAATCTTTTCTTTGGATTTGAAAGAGTTCTTAAATAGCTTGATAGAGACATGTTATTAACTCATTTTTTATTTTCTTTTTTCAATGATTTTTCCTTATGAGTTAAGCATTTCCAAAAGATGTTCTTTCATATCACTTTTTGATGAAGTGATGCATTGAATGGTAATTTGCAATGGATAAGATTAAAATAAAAAATATTTTTTATTAATATGTTTATATTGAATCATTAGATAAACCTTGGACATATTCAATATGTTTAGAAATTGAAGTGACAACCTTAACATTAGAAGTGATGGATTGAATCATGGAATAATGATTTAAAGTGTACCCCCTACTTTCTTCACATTTATGAGTGTCAACTTGCATACTTTTGCCACCACACATATAATGTCACTACATTTGAGCTCTATTATTCTATCATTAATTTTAAAGAAAAATCATTTATTCCTCACTACTTATGAGTGGCCAAATGGCCAAATGTTGCTAATTTAATCATTCTACTAGTGGAGCTCAAATCAAAGTGTGCCTCACCAACTTAAAATTAAATAACCTCTTTAAGCCTTTTAGACCTAGGCCTTTTTCTATACATATGATTCTCTTTGGGGATCACCCCATAATTCCTAATAATTTTTATCTGTATACTAAGTCCATGGTTTTCTAGATACAAGAACAAGTTAGTAAAGTTGTTCTTGAAGTTTCTCAACTAGAAGCTCTTCTTGGTCGCTAGGGTATGCACCCTAAATGATTTCAAGGGTCTTGCTATCCCCTCTCTCTAATAGGGGCCAACCCCCTCAAGGGCATCGATAACAACATTGGCTATTGACCATCTCTCTTATGAGGAATGAAATTTAGCTATGAGAACAAACTAATAAAGAAGACACTATTATGTTTCAGAAACCAATCATTGATGGCCAATATCTTGTCAGTGGCTATAATAAGATTAAAGGTTGTAATATGTCTCCTGCTATATCTATAATTCATATGATTTAAACATTTAATTTTTATTTATTTTTATCTTCTATATTAAATTAAAATTCAACCTTACATAAATTTTAAAATATGATATCATTCGACTCATTTTTTATATATAAATATGATATAATATACTTATTTATACAAAATAATATATAAAACATTAACTCATCAAACTCAAATTTATTACACTATACACTATTTCTTTGAATAGTATAGTAGCCTTAAGTTACAATACATTACTTAAAAATGCATGACTTATTTGGTTTCCTTTATGAATGCATTATCTGCCAAGCATTCTTAATGACAATGTATAAAATTTCTGATATCGAGCGTGCTATAGATGTAGATGTAATTAATTTTGGCTACAAATCTTTAAAAAGAGTGATGGTTCACAGATATTATATTAATTATTGTCCCAATGGTAAGATACAAATTACCCGGGGTATCTCTAAAACTAGAAGAAGCTTGTAGATGATACTAGCTAAGAATAGTATGGTAATAATAGTAAAGGAGTAGAACAAGTACAAGGACTAGACTGAATTCTTGATGGCTGAGCTATAACCGTTTTGGAGGTCATAGTACCTAGACCAGAGCATGACTCCACCATAGTTGGAAGAGGTGCGGATTTGAGGGAGCACATCGGAGATGAGGGTGTGTGGAGGAACGTAGCCAGTGCCGGCAGCTGCAGAGGAGGCGGGGAGGCCTAGGTATATCTGGGCAGAAGATGGAAGAGAAGAGGTCCACTGCTTCCAGGCATCGGCGAAGTCCCCACCATATTGACAAGGAGGGTTGTTATAGAATTGCACCCACACATAGTCGAAAAGGCCTGTCATGAGAGCAGTCCCCAAGTATGCATCAGGGAATGGGCACTGAGGAGCTGCGGTGACATAGACCTTCTTACCTCCGTAACCTTTGACGTACTTGGCCAGACTTCCCCAGTGTTCGGTGGTGCCCCCCTCAATGTCCAGGTCAATCCCGTCGAGAACAGCGTCTCCCAGGGGCCTGGAATCGGAGTGGCCTCCCAGATAGTTGTCTCACAGATAGGACGCCACGTTTTTTGCATCTGCGTCACTGCTCAAGTAGTAGCTGCCTGCTCCTCCGCCCAGTGACAGAAGCACCTTCACTCCTCTGCTCTGGCATGCCTTTATATCGCTACTCAGCCCACTGCAGCTCCCTTTCGTGTATGGATCGCAGTGCCCCGCCAGATTAATCATGGGTGTCTGTCCGTTGCCGAAAGTAGGCAAAAATGCCAGGATTACGATCTTGTAGTTGCCCGTCGAGCAAGTGCTGCTTAAGCTGCCTTCGTTACCATTCTGTCCCCAGTAAATTACGATGCTTCCTGCTGCAGCTTGCCTCATTGCTAACGATATCATTAATACCATTATCACCGTAACTGATGCTCTCCATCTCTTCATCTCCATATCTAATGCTCTTGCTCTTTCTCAGATTACTTTCTCTCACTCACTCACTCACTCGCTCGCACTCTTGCTTGCCTTCCCTTGCCACCGTTTTGCCGCCTTATATACATACCATCACATGCATTTTCCTTCCTTTCTCTCTCATCTGTTGCGTGCCAGAACGGGATCACTCTACCCTTCATCGCCATTCACATCTGTTATCTTCTATATTACACCGGCTGGGGACGGGGGACGTCGGGACGGGGGGACAAGTTTCGGGACGAGGGGACAAAGGGGCCTCGATTTGGGGACGGCGGGGGGACGGCGGCTATATATACTATATACTATACATATGGTACTTAAAATGCTAGTTATGAAAAGATGTATAACAATATACTTGAACATTGAACATTGAACATTAAAATTTAACAATGAACTACTAAATGAACCATTGAACATTGAAGTTTTCAAATTTGAAAGTAGAATACGCAATACTACAATGTAACAATTGTCGAATCAGCAAATGGAAGATTTCTATTATAATTTATATCATAAAGATGATTACAATGAGTAGCATGATATGAATATCAAAACAAGTACAAACTACAAAGTCAAAATGCCAAAATGTAGTGAAGCAGGCGGAGGCCTCTAATCAATGTAATCATCCCTCGGGAGGTCGGCAAACTCCTCATCACTGGAACCACTGGACTCCCCAAGGTCAAGATCTGCCAAAGGAACACCAACCAGCCCTAAACCTGCAACATCCTCATCCTCATCAATCTGTGATGGCTCCTCTGGCTCTACATCCCATCGTGTTGCTGGGCTCTCCTTGTACACACGTGTCCTGCGGTCAGTGATACGCAAGGCACTATGTACAGCCACTAGCTTCTCTGCTCTCCTAGAGGTAAGTCTGTTCCTCTTAAGAGAGTGGATGAAGCTATAAGTAGACCAGTTCCTCTCAGAAGCTGAAGAACTAGAAACCTGAGACAACAAACGAATGGCTAGTGTTTTAGTCAGTGATTTCGGTCCATGACAAGTCCACCACAAAATCGGATCCTCCTGTGCCATAGTTCTTATATCCGCCTTTGCCGCAGCCTTGTAACCCCTAAGAGTAGCAAATTTTGTCCACTCAGTGCGAATGTTGCCAGCATCTTCAGCATCATACATTCTATCAATGCACTTGAAGAACCCTTCCTTCACCTCATCATCCTGAATCGGTGTAACTCTACCAGGCCTAGGCATGTACCACTTCGGATTCAATGAATAAGAAGCCATGTGCAAGGGAGTGTTTAGGCTATCCCATCTGCGCTGAATAATAGGCTGAATGTAAACATTGTAGAATGTTAGAGTGGGGTCCTTCTCTCGCACAACTGCCTTCATCTGGCCAAGCATCGAATCAATGCACTCATACACCTCTCCAAGGTTAGGTGCATCCCCATCCCCATATCTGATGACTTGGACAACTGGTTCAATGATGGCAACAATATATTTTGCATCATTCCAAAATCCATCACTCTTCACTATCTCCTTCACCCTCTTCCCCTGCTCTGTCCTGGCCCCATCCCACCGATTCCATTCTTGCGTCATAACCATGACTTGCAGTGGCTCTTGCAACTCAAGCATTCTCTCCATAAGAATGAAATAGGATGCATATCGGGTCTCAACTGGTTTCAAGAACTCCTTCTTCGCGAAGCTCCTGAAGATGGCATGTGAAGTGTGGTGGTTGCAGATATACATCTGCACATCTCTAGCATTGTTGACCACTCCTCTAATCCACTCAATCTTCCCCATGTCCTTGAGTGCATTGTTCATGGCATGCACACAACATGGAGTCCACCAAATATGTCTGTATGTTGTCTCGATAAGCCTCCCTGCAGCTCTGCACACATGTGCTGCATCTGTCACTACTTGGACCACATTTTGTGGCCCAATCTCCTCAATAGCTGCCCGAAGGATCTCAAACTGAAAATCAGCATCTTTTCGATGCCCTAAACAATCAACTGCCCTGAGAAAGAATGGGCCCTCTGAACATGTAACTATGACATTGATGAGTGGACGATGCCTAATATCCGTCCACCCATCCATAACAATGCTGCATCCAGAATCCTCCCAACATGCCCTCATCGTCTCCATCAATGAACTGATCTTGGTATAGTTGTTATCCAAGATCGTTGTCCTCAATTTGTGCTCACCTGGTGGCACATATGATGGTCCTCCCTTCGCCACCATCGACATCATCTCCTTATAATAAGGAGATCGAGCTACATGAAATGGGATTCCATTGGCAAAAAAGAACTTGCCAATGGAATCATCTATCTGATCCTTCTGGTGCACATTAAATAAATCAGCTATGGGGTTAGGCTGATTTTGCATCTTGCGTTTCCCCTTGCCCTGTTGCGATTCAGGCATAACACTATAGGTGGATGAAGGTCCTGAGGCTGCCCCTGACAATGTTCCTGCTCTAATATGTGGCTGCCTCTGCATATGCTGCTCCTGAATCTGCTGTATAGTCTGAATATTTTGCCTAGCAGACAAGGTAGTAGGCATAGGAATTGTCGCGTCATCTGGAACACCCCAAAGCTTGTTGAACTCAATTCTGTATTTCATATTTTTAGCTTCCTTCAAAAAAGCACATGCTCCCACACCTTTTCCTGGCCAAAAGAGGAAGTGAGCATTAACTCTGGTGATGCTCCCAAACCAATCATCACCACAAATGTTGCATTTCCATTTTCTCGTACCACCACATGATGTTGGGGCTGTTATTCTTGTTGCAAACTGTTTGAGAGGAGATTTGGGATCATAAGGACCCCTAGCCCACTCTGCCAAAAGCTGAGAGGGGCAATCTGTAGCAACTGCTGCACTAGCTATGGAACTAGTTTGTCTTTCTTGATTTGACCCATGTTCACCCCCCTCATTGTGCTCATCCTCATGCTCGGGTTCATATTCTGAATGGCTTGCATCATGAGAATGAGTTTCCAATTCCATCTCATCCTCACTCATTTCATGACTGTGGGAGCTCATTTTGACACTGCATTTCACAAAATGAAAAAAAAAATCAATAAACACATAGTTTCAGCCTATGCCCTACTTTAAAATTAAAAAAATAAAACTCTATATTTTAAATTTTAAATTTCAAAACAAAATCTTAACTAATTTAGAAAATGTTTAAATGAAACAACAAGAATTAGAAATGAAACAAGAAAATGAAACAACAAGAACTAAGAACTTATAATTTAGAAATGAAAATGAGAAAATTCAAAAAACTAAAACAATGAACATTGAAAATCAGAAAATAAAAGAAAAAATCAGTTCAAAACCTTACCTTTTGCTTGAAAAATCTCTTCAACAAGCTGAAGAATCTTCCTCCTCTTCTTCTTCTTGCTCCTTGACACTCCTATTCCACTTGCAATCACTCCTTTCACTCCTCCAATCACTGTTTCCTCAGCTCTTCAGTCTTCTTCTTCTTGCTGTAGCAGACAAGTAGAAATGCAAATGTGGATAAAAATGAAGTTAGAAGGGGCTTTTGATAGCATAGAAGAGTTTAGATGGGGCCCACATGCCCTTAGGGTTCGAATAGAACAAAAAAACTAATAAAAAAATGTGTTTTTTTCATTTAAAAAACGTCCCAATGGACTGTCGCCGCGGGAGACGCCTGGGCATCTCCGAGACGCTCGAGGGACGCCCCCTGTGTCCTGAGGTCCGGAGTGCGCCGGTGACGGGGGCGTCTCCAGCGGCGGGGGCCCGTCTGGTGGAGCTCCAGGAGACGGGGGGCCGCGTCGTTCTGGGAGCGCTAGGGGGGGGGCCGTCCCAGGTTCCTTACTTTTATGCAGAGACCAACAGTTTAGAAAGCACTGGTTCATAAGAGGAAGCAAGCCTTGAACAATAAAAATAAACACAGAACCAAGATATTAATGTTCTTTTTTAGCAGAATTTGGCTATAAGGCCGACATTTGCATTTGTCGCTTAACACATTTGGGTGAATCTCAGACAATCTGGAGAATTTACTCTGTCAATGGATGTTCAAGCTAGTGCATTTCTACAAGGCCATACTTAACATGTGGGTGCCTGCAAGGATC